>OX451736.1:1261274990-1261607490 GCA_948472305.1 Vicia faba | reverse complement strand
ATTTTTGGACACTAAAAGCCCTCATTTTGGACACATGTTGTTGCCAAGGCTGAGGGAAAAGTTGGTGTTTCCAGAGCCATCAATCTTCTTATATTATAGATGCGTTGTTTATTATTATTTTTTATTAATATATATTAATTTTGTATTTTAGTTTATCTAACTATTCCTTTTGCTATTGTTGTTAAGTGAATATGTGTAACTCACGTGTCTGTAAATGGTTATTGCAGAGTTGTAACTGGTTACATTTGAAACTTATTTGACTTGTAATCGGTTAGTGCGGGGATGTAACTGATTATTGCACGGTAGCACTTAAACAGAAGCGTTCAGTAACCGGTTACTGTTGCGGGTACGTAACCGGTTACAGTAGTAGGTTTTTCTGTTACTTGAACCTCACTCCATGTAAATGTATATATACCCCTTTGGTATCTCAATAATAAAATTTCACCATTTTCACCCTCAATAATTGTTATATCTCATGCTCTATTTCTATCCCTCTCTATATTGAAAATCACCATTCTCGTGATTACTGGTTCCAACATTTGACATCAAGAGTCGGGTTCAATCCATGAAATACTTAGAATGCGAAAATGCTTTCCATTTCCAATAAACGAATCCATGTGAACCTCTTGGTTCTCGATGAAAAAATTTACGATAATTGGTGCAAACATATGAAGGAGTTGTTTGGTTATCAAGATGTTCTTAAAGTGATCAAGAATTATGTTACTCCACTTGTAGAAGGTGCAACAACTACACAAAGGACTATATATAAAGAAGAGAAGACAATAGATTACAAGGTGTTGTACCTGATTCATCAATGTCTTTATGTAGATAATTTTGAGAAGTTGGGTGACTAAACAACCTCAAAGGAAGCTTTGGAAATCTTGGAGAAAAGTTATGTAGGAGTTGATAAGGCGAAGGGGGTGAAGTTACAAACTCATAAGGGCAGTTGAAGTTGATTCAAATGGAAGAAAATGAAATAACTAGTGAATTCACTACGAGAATTGCAAGATTGGTGAACCAAGTATAGGCGAGTGAATAAACAATCACAAAGCAGTATGTTATTGCGAAAATATTGTATTCTTTAACATCAAGATTTGACAATGTAGTAGTTGCGATTGATAAATCGAAGGATATTACAATGATGAGCAAGGAAGAGTTATATAGATCTCTTAGAGCTCATTAGCAGATAATGGAGAAAATGAATGTTGTTAAGGCGAAGATGGAGGTTACTTTGCAAGCATGTTTCAATGAAAGAGATAAAAAAGTGAAGGGAAAGTGGCCAATGAATAAAGGTAGATGGAACTTTCAGAATATTAATGGAAAAGAATCCCAAAATTCCAAAAATTCAACATTCCAAATGGGTGAAATTAAGCAGAGGCAATAGAATTGGTGGATCATACAACTCTAAATGTGGCAATAATAGAGGAAGAGGACAAAGAAAGAAAGGTGACAAAACTATGTAATGTGCTTTAGTTATCAAAAGTTTGGTCATTTTGCAAGTGAGTGCAGTGCCAACGTAAAAGAACTAGGCATGGCAAAAAAATTCAGACCGAGTTAGACTCGGCCTCCCTCATCCCAAATATAGCAAGGAAAACCCAATTTAATTAGGAGTGGGGAAAGTACGGGGGAAACCCGATTTTTAATCATGGGGAGGGGGTAGGGGTGCTAGAACCCTCTATGCACCCGCCCGGGTGCCATATTCGTCTATTAAAATTAATTTATCATCATTAGTTTTTTATAACTTTATTACCCATTAATCTTTTGATCTTACCGGTGATCAGAACCTGTAATGGGCCGATATCTATGTCTGCAATGCTGGAATCAAGGAGAAGGGGGTGTACCTGAAAGACACTTTAATGCTCAAGTAAGTAAGAGACCAAAGAGATACAAGAGAGAATGTAGGGTTTTAGAGTTGAATATTTGATACCTGACCCTCACAATTATGAGGGTTTATATAATGTCCCTTGCGCTTGTCCATTGGTCCCTATTTTTGGGCCTGGATAGTAGGCCCCCCAAAATAGGTAATTGCCAAGAGCAGAAATCTCGTGTGCAGCATCCTGGGAGGATATGCTCGAAACTAGTTGTTATTCTGGGCATAGATGCTTGGAACTAGTCGTTTCTATGAGCATGGACATGGCCATGGGCAAGGTGTGGTCTCGACGTCTTCGGTGTCATGCGTGCACACGACCAAAGCTATCGGTGAGCAAGGAAAAAGGGCCTTTTGTTAGCTCAAGCTGATTAGGCCAATGCTTCTGGGCCGTTTTGAAGCAGGGTGGATTGGGCCGTGTGTGGCTGCTGGTCTAGTTCAGAATAAGATCCCATCAAGTTGTTGTTCCTGGACACATGAGAAATGACTTAGAGTTAGCTTGTGCACCGAGGAGGCAAGTGTGCCATTGGCGTGTGTTGTTTGAGAAGAGGACTCTTCATGATCTCTTAGAGGACGCGCTCGTATGAGAATATGGGAGTTTGTCTTTTGTGCTTGTCGAGAAGTGTTCGTATTTCGAGGATATGGAAAGTTTTGTGGAAGTGGAAGTTGACATGTTGCATTCCTTGAGCCACATGCCTTGTTGAATGTGTGATGATAGCTAGTCTAGGGAGTAGGTATAATGATGGCTGGAAAACGGTTGTGCACTTCCCTAGGCATGTGCCTGTTATGAGTTGTATAAATAAGGGAGTAGGGGAAACATTTGTAAAGGTTTCCAAAAATTTCTTCTTTATCCGCTCTCAATTATTATCACTCTTTGGGGATTTTGTTGTCACTTTCATTGCCAAAGTACCTTCAACCACCATCTACCATCGTCAATCAAGTAAGTCTCTTAGCTCTTTCTCTTGATTTTTGCGTCTGGATTATTCTGAATGCTAGTTAGGTGAGCTTTTCAAGCTTAGGTCCGGCGAGTAGCTAGCGTTTGGCAGTGGTTAAACCATTTTCAAACGTCGATTGCCTTATATCTTCCCTAGGGGTTCTCAGGCTTTATTTTGGGGCAAAAACTAGGGCTAGTGTTGGCGGTGCCCGTGGAGGTAGTCGCGCCCAATTCTGGGTTTCACGATGAGTCCCATGAAGTTTCTGATGAATCTCATGAAGTTCCCGATGAGTCTCATGAAGTTTCTGATGAGTCTCCTTCGGTGTTCGTATCCCATCTATCAGGGAGTCTCTTCCCTGTGGGGTCTGATGTCCGACTTTAGTGCTCGGTCTCTAACGTAGATCTTATTGAAGTATTGGTCAAGGGCAGCCCTGGTTGCGGGGATGTTTCCCAAACTTGTCATTGTCAACCAGCGCCTTCGTCGGGGTTTCATCCTTGTGCCTTTTGCGCCCTTTCACTTAATTTGTGGTGGAAGAATGAATTTGATTTTACTATCGAATTCACTATTTTCCTATGCTTTTATGGTAAAAAATGGCTCATGATGAGGATAATGTTGCGTATGTTATCCCCGACCTGAGTTGGGTTGGGGAGGATCCGCATGGCTTCGCCTCAAATTTTTCTCTTTACCCCAATAAGCTTTTACCTTTGTGGTGGGAGGTGCTAGTCACGAGAAATCTGATGAAAATTGGGCGGTCATATGGCCTGAACCTGACCAGCGAGTGTGCTCGAAACTTGACAAGAATCAATTTGTCATGTACGACTATTGTTTTAAAGAGGTAGGTTTGCGACTGCCCTTCAATGATTTCCAGGTATGTGTCTTTAACCATCTGAAGCAGGTGCCTTCCAAACTTAATTCGAACGCGATCGCCTTTATCTAGGCATTTGAGATCACTTGTCAGTACCTTGGGATTGGCGCCATGATTCCATTATTTTTTCGTTGTTTCCACCTCCAACGGCAGTCTTCTGAAGGGAGACACAAATGGATTTTGTTGAAGCAGACGAAGAAGTTGTTCAAGGATTTTTGTGATTTCTTCTCAAGACTATACAGTTGACTTTGAATTCTCGTCGTATGACTTTCGCGTCATGACGAATGGCTATTTTTTGTTTCAGCGATCCTTCTCGAAGGATTGCTTTTGATCGAACTTCTTCGACAAGATCAAGTTCCTCTCTTAGTTCCTCATTGTTCATCTCTTCATTGAGAGGGGTTTCGATTCGCCTGGAAGGCTCTCTTATTTTGATTGGGATTACTGCCTCAGTTCCGTATGCTAGTCAGAATGGGGTCTCCCGGTAGTCGAGTGAGTTTTTGTTTGGTAGGCTCAGAGCACGATATGTAACTCTTCGACCCGTTTCTTTTTAGTTTCATCCAACCTTCCTTTGAGGCCTCATAGGATCACTTTGTTCTCAACCTTGGCCTGCCCGTTTGTTTGCGGATACTCGACGAATGTGAAGTGTTGGATGGTGCCTAGCTTGGTGACAATTTATTGAAAAATTTTGTTCGTGAATTATGTCCCATTACCGGTGAAAATTTCTTGGGGTATGTCAAACCAGGCGAGTATGTTTCGTTTGTAGAAATAGAGTATGTTTTGTGTTATGATTTTGGTCAGGGCCTCGACTTCTATCCATTTTGTTCGAACCTCCTTTTCACAAAGCCTACGGTGAATTTGTCGAAGCCTCTGCCGGATATGACCATGGCGGCGGGGAAAGTTTCCCAGGGATGCCTCGTGAAGTAGAGGTAGTACTCGGTGTCCTCAGGAATATAGAAATCTTCTGGTCGCGAGACGCACATTGAGACTGACATGTTGGTGTCTTTGGGAGATGGCCTCTCCTCCTCGACCTTTTTTTACTCTGGGGAATCCTCGCGGAGACCTTCTTTTTTCTTGTATTGTTTGAGATTCCCATCTAAGATGAGGATCTGTATTGAATATTTCAGGTGGATACACTCTTCTGTGACATGCTCGTGGCTCTTATGGAACCGACAATATTTAGTTTTGTTTGTCTTGGGCTTGGACGGTGTCTGCCGAGGAAAGCTGACCTTGGCTTGGCGATACTCCAAATTTGCACAATCGGTCAGGATGCGCTCGCGTGAGGCGTTCAAGGGTGTACAATCATGGAACTGGCCAACAAGCCCCTTATACTCCCATGACTCGCAGGGTCTGTCTTCCTTCCTTTTATCTGCTCATCGAAGAGATGTCGAAGAGTCTTCATGTTTTAATACTTTGGCATTCTCTTGATGTCGCGAGTCTCGTGATTTGTTGGCAACTTCTGTTTCTTCATACTGGATGTATGTTTGGTCCTTAAGGAGGATGGAATTCAGTGTAGCAGGTGTTTCGATGCCAACTGCCTTGGCAAAATCACTGCGGGGACATAGCCCGCGTTCAAGAAAAATATTTTTACATATCGTCGATCGTGGAGACCTGAATGACTTTGCGGTTGAATCTTTCGATATAAGACCAAGGGGATTCATCTTTCCATTGGATGATCGCCTTCAGTAATGCTTTAGATTTTGGATATTGGTGGGAGGCAGTGAGGTGCCTGAAAAGTTGTTTCCCCAGGTTCTTCCATGATGTGATCGACTCGTCGGGGAGGGTTTTATACCAAGCCATAACCCATTTCTTGAGTGGTGAGAAAAAGTCAATACTTGATGGTGCCTATGACACCTTGATAGTCGAGAAACACATCAGTATTCTTGATATGTTTGTCTAGATCGGTGGTCTCGTCGTATGTCCCCAAGTTTGGGGGTTTCTCCATCCCTACAGGTAGGGGAGTTTCCATGATCTCTCGGGATAACGAGATGTGGGGCTCGTCCTTGTTACTTCAGTCTGAGTACATGGATGGAAAGTGATTGTTCCTTCCTCGTCGGGGACTATCCACATGAGAGGGAGATGCGCTCCTCGGATGACCCTTTGGCTTTGGCGAAGGCGAGCGTTTATTCTATGGTCGTTTGTTGCCTCTGGTCTTCTTGTTAACCTGGGACCTGCGATCTTTGTGAGGAGGAGTGCGATCACGCTTCTTGGTTAGTGATGTCTCTGGTGTTAGATGATGGTTGGGTCATATTGGGGATGGGCTGCGAGACCCACATTGTCGGTATCTCCATGAATGGGATCATGAATGGCACCCCTTTCCTAGTGCCCCGATCCTATAATTTTGTTGTAGGATCTGAGTGTTGGTCTAATTTATTGCGGTGCTGCCATAGTTGGGTCAATGTTGGTAGGAACCTTAACTAGATGGAAGATCGCTAGCGTCCCTTCTTAGAATTTCTTAGATTTTCTAGTTCCCAATAACTCGATGTCTCCGTCCTCAGCTTCATTGGAGGAGGGAGACGTTGTGCAGTCGTCTCTCTTCAGGGGAATGTCTTCAAGGAGAGGCATATCTCCGTTTTCGCCAGTCTTGCGGACCGGGGATAAGATGGTTTTACCAACAAGGTGGATATCATCTTGATCGGTTATAATATGAATCTTGAAACGTTGTTTTGATCTTTGGTTTTTAGGGAAATAAAGATGGGGAAAACAAATTTCCCACAGACGGCACCACTGATCTTACCAGTGATCAGAAGCAACATTGCTTGTTTCGCTTGTTAGGGTCGAGGGTGGGGGTAAATTTCTACCCCCGACTGGGTCTAGGGACAGGAGCAGAGCTGGTATATAAAGGCGGAGGCAGAGGCGAGGCTACTTTAACCCACCTGTCCCGCCCTGTTGCCATGCCTAGAAAGAACCTCAAGAATATGAAGCTAGAGTTGCATAATAAAAGTATGATGATGATAAGACACTATTGGTGATGATAACTGAAGGAGAATGAAGGAGTAAAAAGTTACAAGAAACCCATAAGATGTTACAAAACTATCAGAGAAGGCTGTAATTTCTTACCTATACGTTGTAACTAGTTACTTGTAGAAGAAAATATCAAGGTGAATACGAAAGAGACTGTAAAATGTTGCAATCAATGGTATTTAGACTCAGAATGTTCAACACACGCAACAGAAAGAAAATATACTATTTGTTACAATCCATCGTGCCACGAAGAACAAGGTAAAGTATGTAGTGATACCACTCTAACGGAGGAAGGGATCGGTGACGTATTGATCAAAAGAATGGATGGTATACTTTTTGTGATAAAGGATGTGTTGTATATTCCACACTAATTGTTGTTGTTTGCAATCCTAACAACCAATTGGATTGTCTCAATCCTTGCTACTGGTGTGAATACTTTCTCAAAGTATATATAGAGTCACATTCATTGATGATCATAGTAGAAAGCTATGGATGTGCCTAATAAATATAAAGGACGAGGTGCTTGAGGTGTTCAAGAAGTTCAAGTCCATGGTTGAAAGGCGAAGCGATCACAAAATCAAAGTTTTCAAAATGGATGGTGGAGGTGAATATGTCTCTAATGATTTTGGGAAGGTTTGTGATTAAAAGGACATTTTACTTAAGGTGGTGTTGTCTTATACACCACAACAAAATGATGTTATCGAAAGGAAAAGTCGCTTTATCATGAACATGTTAAGGAGAATGCTAGAGGGAAAGAGCTTGCAGAAAGAATTTTGGGGAGAAGTTGTCTCCAAAACCACTTATTTGTTGAACAAATGTCCCACGAAGAAGCTTGAAAAGATCACACCAGATGAATCTTGGTCCGAATTTAAACTGAATATATGTCGCTTGAGAGTGTTTGGTTTGGTGGCATGTCGACATATGTTGGATCAACATAGAAAGAAGTTGGATGACAAAAGAGAGCAGGTGATACATGTAGGGTATCACTCTACCGATGGTAACAAGTTGTATGATGAAACAAACAGAAGGACCGTGATCAATATGGACGTTATTTTTTATGAAATAAAAGAGATGCAGCAAGTTGTAATCAGTTACCAGTGGGCTATAATCGGTTACGACAATGGAAAAGAGGTTCATCCAGTGTTTGAAAATGCAGTAACATTTGTCGTTGAAGCCCAAATTGAATACAAAAATTTGAGAAGAACAACAAGGCAAAGAGGTTATCCTATAAAACTCAAAGATTGTGATTTATTACAGGATACCAAAGTTAATGACGATGGTGACTTCGTCCATTTTGCACTCATGGTCGAATATGAACCCGTTAAAATAGAGGAGGCTTTGAGTGATCCAAAATAGATTGTTATGAAGAAGGAGTTGAAATCGATCAAGAAGAACAAGTCTTGGGAGCTAGTTAATTTTCCTCGAGGGAAAAAGCCTGTAGGTGTGAAATGGGTGCACATGATCAAAGAAAACCCCAAAGGAGAGGTTGTCAGGCACAAATCTAGATTTGTAACTAAGGAATTTTCGTAAAATGAGGGAATATACTTTGAGAAAGTATTCACACCAGTAGTAAGGATTGAGACAATCTGATTGGTTGTTGGGATTACAACTGACAACAATTGGTGTGGAACATTGTAACGTTTCCATTACTCCTAGTGAACAGAGGCTGCAACTGTCAAAAAATGAGCACAAGCAGGATGTTAATCCAACTCAACATCAGAGGTTGATTGGATCTTTATGGTACTTGTGTAATACGAGATCGAATTTGGGTTTTAGTGTTAGAAGTGTGAGCAGAGTCACGGAGAGACCAAATGTGTCTCACTTAGAAGCATTTCCAAGAGGATCCTAAGATACATCAAAGGTTCTATTGGTTATGGAATTTTGTTTCCCGCACTGACAAGGGCAGGAAATGTAATTTACTTGGAGATACTGATTCTAACTGGTGTGGAGATAAAGATGACAAAAAGTAACAACGGGATACATATTTATGTTTGGAGAAACACCAATCTTCTTGTGTTCTAATAGGTAACTGATATTGGCGCTCTATTTTTGTAAGGTCGAGTATATTGCATCTTTGTTGTGTGTGTGCTAAGTTATATGGTTGATGAATATAATTAAAGAGTTGTGCATTTAAGAGGGTGAGGTTGTAATGCTCGTGGTTGACAATGTTTCCGCTATAAACCTTGCTAAGAATCTTACTGCATAAGAGAGAAGCAAACATATTGATATGAGATTTCACTACTTGAGAGACCTTGTTAGTGAATGAAGATTGAGGTTAGGATATTGTAAAAATGAAGACCAAGTGGTCGATTTGCTGATCAAAGGATTGTCCATTGAAACATTAAAGAGATTGAAGAAGCGTATGGGCATGGAAGACTTAAAATACACGAATTAAGGTGGTGTGTTGAGTGAAAATTGTAATTCACGTGCGTGTAACCATTACTGCAAGGTTTAACCAGTTAAAGTTAAAACATGATTGACTTGTAACCGATTGCTATAAGAATGTAACTGATTACCACACTATAGAACAATAACAGAAGAGTTAAGTAACTGATTACTACGGGCATGTAACTGATTACAACATTAAGTTTTCTTGTTATTTTGTTTGTTACTTGTACCTCACTATATATATATATATATATATATATATATATATATATATATATATATATATATATATATATATATATATATATATATATATATATATATATATATATATATATATATATATATATATATATATATGGTATCTTAATAATAGAAGTTTACAATTTTTCGCCCTTTGTCTCATTTTCTCCCTCTCTAAGAATTGGGAAAATCATTTTTCTTCAGGTTACTTTTTTCAACAATTATTAATAATAATATTTTAATAAATGGATTTTTTAATTATTACTATTTTTCTTTTGGGTCAAAAAAAATTTATTCCAAAAAAGAAGAGAGTACAAGCCGACCATAATGATCCAGGCGCCAAAGTGACTACAAACAGATAAAGAAGACATAGTCAAGCTGAAACTCTATTAGAAAATATATCTAGATTCCTATTATTTTTTGCTCTTATGCGAATAATATCTATGACGAGCATGTTGTGGAGGGAGTTACAAGATATGTTTTGGAATATGGTCTTGTTTCTAGTTGTCTATATAGCATAAATAATCTCTGTTATAGCAATCTTAATGAGCCTACCTTTAGCACCTTTTTCACGATTCACCTGACAAACCCAATCAAGTTCAGATTTCCAATCCCCCGTAGTATGTATGACATTGTTGTACCCTGATATTTCCCTCTCTCTCTCTTTTCAAGACTTTTCTAACAAGGATTTTCAAAAGTTTAAGTTTGCACAAGTACAATTGGATTTTGTATGCCCCGTATAGTTTCCATGGATCATATTGGGCTTTCAAGCATCAAATCAAAGAAGAGAAAGCTTGCTTCGATTTCCCAAGCTTCAACTGGACTTTGGCCTCCTTCAAGCTTGCTTCGATTTTCCAAGCTTCGACTGGACTTTGGCTTCCTTCAAGCTTGCTTCGATTTCACAAAGCTTCGACTGGGCATTGGCTATCTTCATACTTGTTGTAATTCACAAGGCAAGGACTTCCCTCATGCTAGCATCCACAAGGAAATGGCTTCCCTCATGCTAGCATCCACAAGGCAATGTGTTGTACCTCAAAATTTACCCTCCCATATTCTTCAAAGTTTGCCAAGTCAAAGCTTCAAAATCTCTCCAAGGGTTGCACAGTTCAAGGGCCTCCTAACAGTCAAAATTAGGGTTTTGGTTCTGACAAAGTAAATAAAGTTTCCAAGGGTCCAATCAAGTCCCACATGCCTATAAACATGGTCAAGCATCCTCATACCAAGTTTCAAGACTTACAGCACAAAATTGCACAGTCAAAAACCCTAATTGCACTACAGTCAACTATAGGGGCAAAATGATCATTTGACAGTCAAAAGTCCAAATTTTTGATCAACATCTCATTTTGAAGCCACAAACATCATTTGATCAATGCTTGATCATGATTCTCAAAGCTTGGCTCAAAAAGTCTCAAGATGCAAAAGTTTCCATATTTGGACAGTTGAAAAAGTCAACTATAACTTGACCAAGGCATAACTTCCACATGGATTATCAGAAAAATTCCACCCAAAGCTCATTTTGAAGATAAAGACATTTCCTACAACTCCTATTCATACTTCAAGTCCAATAAATGCTCTCACAAAAAGTTATCAATTTCAACATTATAGGTCATTTTCAAAAGTCAACAAAAAGGGACTTTAAGTCAAAGGCCATAACTTGAGATTGATAAATCAAAATGACATGGGACCAAAGACATTTGTTATAGGACTCAAAGACCTTTCCAAAATGTCCAAGAACATGAGCAAAGCTTAAAAATTGAGCAAGTTATGACTTGTGGAAGTTGGGAAATTTTTGGATATTTTGAAAAGTCAACAATGATTCAAATGACCTAAAAATGCTAATGGGCCTCTTTTTCTTCCACAATTCATCATCCAAAGCATGTGCACGACCATTTGGCCCAAAGGGAAGTTTTTTATCATTTTTATTTATTTATTTGGATTTTTAATCATTAATAATTCATTTAATTAATTAAAATACATGAAAAATACTAAACCTAGGTTTTTAAATCTTTTTATGCATGATATACACTCAATATTTCGTGCATAGTTAGATTTGGAAAGAATCAATATGATTTGTCATGATTTGGTAGCCAATGTGCATGAAAAGATTTGAAAATAATAGCATGAAAAATCAAATATTGTATCATCAATTCAAGGATTCTTTGATCAATTTTCTTAACCTAAATCATTCATACATATATAGGCAAGCTAACCCTCGTGCCCAAGGACTCCCAGCTGCGCCATAGACAAAGAATCAAACTCACACTTTTGCCTAAAAATTTCAAAACTGAAAACAAGGTTGCAGGTCGATTCAAGCAAAGAGACTTGTTCCATCACCTTCCCGAGGCTTCAAGGAAGGTTTCCAAATCAAAACCAACCATCCTAACACCAAGAAACGTGAGAACGATGGTGACCTGTACAGAAAATATTTGACATTCTTGCATCTCGATTCATGCATCTTTAGCAATTTTTAATATTTGATTCATGTTCATTATCTAATTCTGAAGCTAACTGTATAATCCAATTGAGTTTTCATGTGCTATACGCGAATCTGCCATTGTTGTTTTTTAGGGTTCTTCAGCTTTCGAATTAGGGGTTTTTGAATATGGTAAAATTAGGACATGCCAACACCATGAACGAACTCAGCATGCTTGGACGGTTCAAAATCAACCCTCGCGCCTAATTTATGTGGCCGGACGGCCTAATCGCTATTTTCCATAATGTTACCTTTGGGGACGGTTCAAAACCGTTGCCCATTCTTTTTTTGTTTCAGGAAAAAAAAGCCAAACGAAGGAGATGATGAAGTGTCAAAGCATGATAGGGCCATTTGAATTTTACGCGCTAATTTTCCACTAACGTTTGTTTTATATTATATTGTTTATTGGCCATAGAATAATCAAAACGCGCTAGGTGGCTCAGTGGCAAGCAAGTGTATGGGTGACCTTCAGGACCTGGGTTCGATCCCAGGTCCCCACCCCTTTCCAATATTATTTTTTCAATTGTTATCCTATGCAGATTCAGTATAAGGTTCCACCATGCGCTCCTCAATCCAATGCGCCACATGTCCCACTGCATTCAATCAAAGGCCATGATTCAAAGACTATGATAAACCTCAGTCAATACACAGGCATGCTAATCAAAAGGTCAACGAGGCCAAAACCTTAATGGGCTTAAAATGCTAACAATTCACCTCCTACTGGGGACAGAACCCCCCAAGGTTTGCAAGTTTCTTTTATACTTTTTTATTTTGATTCAATTATTTTTAATTAGTTCTTTAATTTAATTATTTTTCATAAAAAGCATAAAAACAATATAAAAATCAGAAAAAGGCAAAAAAATATTTTATTTAATATTTTAATATTTTGTAAATAAATAACATTAATTGATTTTAGTTTTAATTTAGGTTTAAATTTTAATATCTTTTCTAATAACCTTAAAATTTGTAGAAATTAGGTTTAATTATTTTAATTACTTTTATTCTTTTACCATTATTAATAACTAAATATTATATATTTTTTTAAATCAAAATTGCATGTAATTAATTAGGTTAACTTAGGTTTAACTTTAATATTTTTTCTTAATAAACAAAAATTAGAATTAGGGTTAATTTCTCAATTTAATTCAATTCCATTAAAGTCATAAAATATAAAAATACGAAAAATAATTCCCTTTCATTTTAATTTTCACTAATTTAATAATTTAATTTAATTTCATTAAAAAGGGTCCAACGCCCTCGTTTCCAATCTTATTTCAATTCACGCATTTTTTTGTTTCTTATCATATTTATGTACCTCTCTCAAAGCCATGTAAATATTTATCTCTCGCACTTTTACTTTATTCCTTTATTTTTCTGTCAAATCGGGTCCTGGAAATTTTGGCAATGTGGACCCGCGCCTTTTGTAATAGTTTAGAACTTTACCTTTTTCGCACTTTTTAACTATTAAATAAATGCATGCCAGAATGAGTGACAATAAATAAAAACAAACGCGTAGATCACCTATACCATGACAAGATAAAAATAAACGAACATGACACACAAATCACACACCACCCCTAGGGTACGCCTCACTGTTGCCTTGCCTCGAAAGGTGATCGTCGAGTAGAGGATGTCTTAGTAAGTCCTCATGATCTGGGAACCTGGCATGAGGGTAACTTCTAAGGTATCTTCCTATTGCTCTGGTGATCACCATGTCCCGAACCTCGAATTGACCGGAACACCTCCAACGGTGGTGCTACCTACCTCTCAATGGTGGGATGGCACTACTTTAAAGGACATTTACACAGACGAATTCCTTAGGGTAGGTAGACGACTCTAGATACTTGCTCTAATTTCAAAACAAATTCAAAAATACTTTTCACACCGACACCTTTTCAAAAGCTTTCGAAAGCAACTTTTCAAACACTCTTGAGGACCGATACAAGAGTCGAACTGGAGTTTTCAAAGAAACTTTTTTAAAACCCACAGTTGAAAAGCAAACAAACCATTTTTGAAAACACATTGAGCAAGTATCTAAGAGCCCATGGATAACCATGGATAGAAAGGGTGCTAACACCTTCCCTTTCTATAACCTACCTCCCGAACCGAGAGCAATCTCTTTAAGGAATTTTTCTGTGATTTTGTCCTTTCCATTTGGAGAAAATAAAAGACGGTGGCGACTCTTGCTTCCGTGACATTTCGCGAACCAACGTTAAACAATCAGTTCCAGATCCACCGATCACACAATGCCTTCCTTCATGCTTTCTTCATGTTTGTTTCGATCCACAAGGCAAGGGCTTCCTTCACGCTAGCATCCACAAGGCAAGGGCTTCCCTCATTCTAGCATCCACAAGGCAATGGCTTCCTTCATGCCTCCTTCATGCTTGCTTTGATTCTACCTTTAAACCCTTCAACACATATAGTTTCTACACTATGACACACAATTAGTGGATTCGAAGAACATACAAAAGGTCCATTCAAAGAACATGAATTTGGTGCATTCGAAGAACACATATTTGGTGGCCCATCAGAAGAACATGAATTTGGTGGATTCGAAGAACATACAAAAGGTCCACTCGAAGAACATGAATTTGGTGCATTCGAAGAACACATATTTGGTGGCCCATTCGAAGAACATGAATTTGGTGGATTCAAAGAACACATATTTGGTGGCCTATTCGATGAACATGAATTTGGTGGATTCGAAGAACCTACAATATGGCTCATTTGAAGGACATACAATATGGTCCATTCGAAGAACATTCAATTGGTCCATTTGAAGGACATACAATGGGTTAATTCAAAGAACACACAATTAGTGGAAACAAGTATTGTTTTGTCTTTTGTTGAGTTTGGTCGAAGGCTGCTGAACAAAGTCATATATGCTGCCAAGCCCAAGTCTGTTGTACTGCTATGAAACAGACCTGCACCAAGCTACCACAACACTCTAAAACTGGTGCAAAGCAGTCCTGCTATGCTACTCCTAATTTGCACCAAACTAGCATATAAGATCAGCACCTCGAAAGCTATGAAAATAATATACCCAAATTGTTCAAATTTCATTTGTTTCCCCCCTTAAAACCCCAACAAATGTCTTCTATAAATAAGATGTTTCACAACACATCTAAGGGTGGCTTTTGAGTGGATGGAGAGAGGTTTGTTGGCAAGGAAAAGAGAGAGGAGATAACACTTTAAACACTCAACAAACCTAGAACCAAAAAAAATATAACACTTTTGTTTGTTCTCTCTTTCGAATCCAAGTTTTCATATCCTTCGAACTCAGGTTCCTTCCTTCTTTCGAATTCAAGGATATCCAGGGCAATCACTCAAAGTTCAAAACACCAACTCCAGATTCAAGGTAAGTCTTCTTGACTTTAAACCTTTTAGTTTCAAGTATCATTGATAACTTTTTTTTTTGTTTTCATTTCTATCCTTTTGTTTGTTTTCCTTTATTGTCAAGAACTAACTTGTATAGACCATAAAACAATGTTGGAGTAAAAAATAACAGCATGGTTCAACACAAAGCCTTGGGCTTCAAATACACTGATTTGCAGGCCTAAACGAAAGAAAAATAAGTTGTGTGAATCGAAGGATACAGGCTTCGATACACACTGCTTCATAGTCCCAAACAAAAGAAAACAAAAAGGTGCGAATCAAAGGGTGTATGCTTTGATACACACTGATTTGTAGGCCCAAACGAATGAAATCAAAAGGGGTGTGTGAATCGAAGTACATATGCTTCGAACATACTGCATGAATCGAAAGACTTGTTTTTCTCTCTTTTGTGATGTTTTGTTTTTACATTTTCTTGCTATTCAATATGGTTGTAATAATTAGGACTTTTAATGCTTTCTAACTCCCATTTGTAATGTGTATACCCCATCCCCAAAATATGTAATAGCATAGGACATTTATTTTTATGCAATTTACCGCTTTTATATAAAATGCTAGTAATTAGGTTGTGTATGGCAAGAGTTAAAATCAATAAGTAGACAACCCTAATCAAAGATAAAAATGCATGCAATCAAACACATTATTCACATGTGCACCTCTAGGGTAATCTCGCTTGTTGCCTCGGAAAATAGCCATGTCCCTCGAATATGGGTGTTTTAGCAAAGAACCTCAGTAAAAAGATCGTAGTCCCTCGATGTCCCTCGATGTTGCCTTCTATAAATGATCTAGTCCCTTACAAAAATCTCTAAAACGTCTCATAAGTTACCTTCTATGACTATACGATTGACCCACGCCCGTGCCTTCACATCCAACGACAGGGCTTCTTACCAATCAATGGTAAGATAGCAACATCTAAATGAGGAGGAAAAGAACATATAACTTTTTGAGTAGGTAGGACGCTCGTAGTTGCTTGCTCACAAACTAAAGCCATTTCCACACATACACTTTCAAAACATATTTAAAAAACAAACATCCCTTTGAACTATTTTAAAAACCAACACTTTGTATGCATTCTTACAGAGACGAGAATTATTACAAAGTTAGCCGCAACAAAGGCATTTTGCAAATATTTTCAAACTTACACCCACCACAAAGCACATTTTCAAACAAAGCAAGTTTTCAAGTGATCTATAAAGCAACTAAGAGCCCGTAGATAACTACGGATGAAAAGGGTGCTAACACTTTCCCTTTTCATAACCTACCCCCCAAACTCAAGAAAACATCTCCAAAGGTCTTACCTGTTCTTTTCACCCTTTTCTTTGTTGGATAAAAGAAAATTCGGTGGCGACTCTTGCTATCCGCGATAATTGTGATAAAACGCAAAACACCCAAGTCAGTTCTCCCACCGTATTACAGAACTGACGACTCTGTTGGGGACTAAAACTTAAAAGTGGGGTTACCTTAGAGCTAGATCACCTTTATAATGCTTTCTTTGTTTGACTTGCTTGCTTTACATTTTTGGGTATTTGTTTGGATTTTGTTTTGATCCTATACCCGGATCTGGGGTACCTTTTCGGTAAGTAGCAATAAATCATGAAGGTTGTACAACGTAGATCGATATGGACGAAGTGATAGCTACGTTGGCGTGATACTCTGGCTTGTAATAATGTTCCTTGAGTCAATCAAGGATAACATTAGGCTTACTTATAGTGTCATTAAGCGCTAACTGACCTTTAGAACCTTTAATTGACTAATCCTAAGCTATTAGAAAGTAGTGAGATGTCCGGCTTTGGTTCCGACCAAAGATTGGTTGATACTCGATGTTGAACTCATTGAGATTGGAGTTTTAGGATATTTTGGCCGCAATAATTCAGTGCTTGAGCTAAAACAATGCCTAAAAGAAAGGTTAGTGATTTGAGATCCCCTAGAACCCTATTACTTTCTAGGACAGGTTGAGCCAACTAAACTTCAATAGGGTACTTACCTATGAACTCTATGCAAGCCTAAACCTAAGGACTTGTCTTCTTTATGTGTATATGATTTTTGTACATAAAGACTTGTTTGCTTTGTTCAATTGTACATAACATCATAACATCATACCATATTCATTTCCACTGACCATTTCAAGGATCTCAAGGGCCAGTAATGCAGGGACATGATGAACCAGACATCCATCAAGGGGCAAGAGGATTTAGTTTCCTTTAACTAAACACCGTCAAAGACCAAAGCATGATAACAAGATTCAAGGGCTATGACCCACTTGACATGGTGAGCTTGATTCTCGTGGAAGGACATTCAACGATACGAAGTTCTCCAATCAAATTTGTGATCAAAGTTTAACTTCTAACATATTCTTGTGTTTACCCCGCGAGATCCTTGAAAACATTGCATCCATATATCTTGCATCATACCATGACAGGTTTTCCCCATACAGGTTTTCTCATCTGCTTATTGTTTATTTCAGTAGAGATGGCTCTAGAACAGACTATCAAGGATCTTCAGACCCAAAATGCTCAGCTTCAAGAAATGTTATTGAACATATACAAGGGGCAAGAAGAAGTGAAAGCACTCCTCACTAGGGGAATGACCGAGAAGAATCCTGAGGACAACAAGGATGACCAGTTGGAACAATTACAAACTTAGATAGCCACAATGAAAATCTAGATGATGGGACAGATGGTGGGTCAGATGGCTCTTATCCAAAACTTAGCTCGGGGATAAGAAGAGCTGAGAGCCCTCGTCAACAAGCTTCATCAAGACGGATGCAACCGTATGAAACAAACAATCGAGGCTGGGGATCAATTCATTGATTATCCCCCGAAGAAACAAGAAGTTGGCTTGGTGGAGAGTAGACATTTCCAAATTGCTGCTACATCATGAGCCCAACAACAACCTCTCCAACCACGACAAGATGGTCGACATAAGCAAGGAAGACAATTTGCTGAGATCGACATGCCATTGGCTCAAGCATTGCATCATATGTTGGAAGCCAAGCTGGTTACATTGAGGGAGCCTCCTCAAAAACCTAATACTTATTCTCCCCGCTACAAACACAATGAAAAGTGTGCATACCAATCTAACAACCAGGGGCACGACACTAACCACTGCTGGGCATTGAAAAACAAGATTCAAGACCTGATCGACGAAGGGGCATTGGAATTCACACAAGACGGTCAACTGGAATTTTTTGTCATCCCTCCAAGGCACATCATCTGAAGTGGCGAAGTTTAGGCAGAGAATTTTTTGTTCATTCGAATTTTCAGTTGTAATTTCTTTGTTTTGTTTAAACAATTATCTTTATGTGAGACTTTGGTTACTTTCATTAATGCATTGCATATATTTGTCTTGATTTAATCCATTTGTTTTCACTATATTTAAACTGTGTTTTTATTCCCTTTTTCATGATATTCAACTTTCATTAAAAGTTGCAAGCCTTTAGAGGGAGGATGACAAAAATAATACCATAATCTCATACAATATGCTTTTGGATAGACCTTACTGACGATGTACATGTGTTCTTTCAATTCCTAAATAGTTGAGTTATAAGGAAGATAATCCCTAGTCAAACCTTTTGAGCCAAAGAAGTAGGAGTTTTCTTTTTCACACAAATTGAAACCTTTAATCAAAACTTTGGGCAGGGTTAGTTTCTCAGTTAATTCAAACGCGTGTTCAGTCACAAGCTTTCACTTCATACACAAAAAATTACATCAAAACATCCTTCTGAATCAAAAGACGGTGATGGTTCCCCATGAAATATGCAGTCATTATCTCTCAAAAGAAAAGCCCACTAAGTCAAAACCTATGAAGGAGACTTAAGAAAAATTAGGGGCATCCCGTTGGCTTTAATCTCAAAACAAGAACAGTCAGGCAAAAATTAGTAGAGGGCTTTACAAATCCTCAACAACAAAAAAAATGTTACAAAAACAACTGCCTTCTCAAATAAACTTCCAAATATCCAAACCATCACCAAAATATCATTCCAGATTCAATAAGAGTTCAAACGCAGAATTAACTGAGTTTAGGACTGGAGAACATCATGAAAAATGGGTGGGTACAAACACACTTTGAGCCTTATCCTTTGTTTCTTAAACCGTGAACCAGGCCACGTTACAACCCCTTAAAAGTACTAATTGATGCACACGTTAGTTCGAAAGATACTGTTACAAAAGGTATCCTGACTCCTATAAGACTTACTGCAAATCCTGAGTTAAATTCATATTCTTATAAAACTCTTTATTTGTCAAAACTGCATTCTCAAAACTTCAAGACAAACATAAACTTTGCATTGTTTAAATATCGTTGTTTGCATATAGCCAATTGTTTGACAACGGAGAAATTCACATGATGAATATCTAGTGAACGAAAAACTCTCTCAATAAACAGTTTCACTTCAAATGGAAAAACACTTCTGTTGTACCCCAAAATTTTCCCTCCCATATTTCTCAAAACATTGCAAGGAAAATCTCCAAGTTGCTCAAGATAGCTCAAGAGTTGGTCAGACAAGCTCTCTCCTAAGGCAGTCTACCCCAAATTAGGATTTTGTGTTGTATCAAGATCCTTGAGTCCAAATGACCTCAAGTTCTCCCCAATGTCCTAATATGTTCTCAAGATCATCTATATCAAATTTAAAGCCTTGCAGAGGAAGTTTGCTCAGTCAATTGCTCAAAGGTCCAAAAGTCGACTATGCTAGGGCAAAAGTCAACTGTGACCTACAAACAGTCAAACTTCAAGCTTTTTTGTCAACATTCTCATTTTGAGGGATATTTCATCATTTGATCAAGGTTTGATCGTGATTCATCAAGGATTGCTCAAAATTCATCAAGACTCAAAAGTTGCTAAATTAGGGTTTTGTAGGAAAAGTCAACCCAACTTTGACCAACCATAACTTTCTCATACTTTATTATAAATGACACATCAAAATCTCATTTTGAAGAGGATGAAATTCCATACAATCCATCTTCATACCCCAAGATCAAAAAATGCACTCACAAGAAGTTATGAATTTGGACATTATAGGTCATTTTGAAAAGTCAACAAAAACACCTTTTTTGTCAAAGATTCTAACTTGAGCATGGAGTATCAAAATGAAATGATACCAAAAGGGTTGGTTATAGGACATATCAAGCTTTCTATAAAGTCCAAGAACACCTCCAAAACTTCAAAATTGAAGAAGTTATGCATTGTTGAAGTTGGACTTTTTTGCAAAATTGCCAAGAGTCAACTATCCCCAAAACTTCAAATTTTGCCAAATGGGCCCATTCTTTTCCACTTAACTTGAGTTTGCATAGTTGCCCACGTGCTCTAACTTCATCCATGTGTCCACATCACATTTTTATTATTTAATTTGATTTTTATTTGAATTAATTTATTTTAAATCAAATAAAATCATATAAAATCTAAAGCTTTGATAACACATGATCTTTTGGCTATTTCAGGCTCCACATACATCAATTATCATCATCAAATTTGTATCAAATCAAATAATGTGCAAAAAGATTGGAATTAGGCAAATTTGGCAAGTTTGTAAATGGAGATCAAATGAAATATGCAAGCATTGATAAGGCAAGATTTGGATCAATTTTATTAACCTAATGCACTGAGTGATACATAAGCAAGCTAAAGCACACAAAATAAGGGTGGAAAATCGTTGGAAGAGGCAGAACAAGAACTAAAAAAATCACAAAAAAGCTTGAGGTCGAAATCCAGGTTAGAGGCGTTTTCAGAGGTCGAGACTTGTTTCAATCGATTGCTGGCCATTTCCATAAGCTAACTTGATCCAAACCACATATTCTCAGGCCTCCATACGCACTGTAAGTCTCACGTAACACAACTCTATTCTTGAATTCGATTTGAATCATTCTGGCATCTATTGAACAAACTAATAGCATATTTTGAATCTACAAACCATTTGCAAGCATTTGGTATCATTCAATTTCATTTATCTGGCCTGAATAGAAAACCACCATTGTTAGGGTTTGGTCTGCGTTTTTGGGCATTTTTGTTTCAGGTACAATTGACCTCCATGAAAGGCATGGTTGTGACCGGGAGGGTGAGACGAACACGACCATGCCCTTGAAATTCATTTTTATGGCATGTACAGGATTTTGGAGATGGACATTCCTGTAGCTACGGACTTCTGTCCGTTGGTATAGGTGTTTGGCGTTTTAGCCACGGTTGGGAGGTTAGGGATGATGCGTGGCATCCATCCATTGACCAGTTCAAATATTTTGCGCGTTTTTTTTATTTTCAGGTCATAGGCTTTGTTTCTATATATTATATTGTGTTATTATTATTATAACAAACGAAGCAATGTGATGCAGTGGTAGCCACTCAAGGTCTTAAGGCGTTCCAAGGCTATAGGTCAGGGGTTCGAGCCCTGCCTCCAACAATTTGTGTTTTCTCATTGTTTTTCAGATAATCATATGCGTATGCTAGCTTGCAACCTACCATGCTCCCTCATGATCCAAGCGCCAGATAGTCAAGGAGCCAGATCTGGTGGTCCACGTTGAAAGTCCACAATAGGCCAGGTCAATGCATGCATATTGGATCAGAGAAAGTCAAACAGATCAACACTGTTGGGCCTACAAATTGCTTTCCACACCACCTAAAATCAGGCCCAACTCCTCTCTCTTTTATTTATTTTGTTTTATTTAATTCAATTGTTTTATTTTATTTAATTAATTTTCTAACCAATCACAAAATTCTGTTTTTATTAAATAAAATCACAAAAATATTTTTTTCAACCAAATTTTAAACTTTTATTTTTCTTAATAAACTTATTAATTAATTAGGTTTTTTTTAGTTAGAAAACTTTAATTCATTTTTTGTAAATAATTAAAATTAATTAGACTTAATTAGGTTTTAACTACTAATTTAATTAATTTTATTTTCATTATTAAAATAACAAAAAAAAACCAAAAATATGTCATAATTAATTTTTCATTAATTAATTAATTTTATAATTAACTTAGTAATTACTTTAGGATTAATTTCTTTTCTCAAATAAAAACAACAAAAAACCAAAAAAAAAAAGACATTTCCTTTAACCAAAAGGGTCAAAACCCTACTTCGCACTCGATTTAATTTCTCGCGCGCTTTATTCATTTTTTGATCCAATTAATGTATCTGCTTCCGGATTGTAATAGTTAAATAGGACATTTAATTATTTTTATCGCTTTATTTTATTTTTCAAAGGGTTTGTCTTTGGCGATGTAAATACCCGACGCCTTGTAATTTAAATTCCGCATTTTATTTCCATAAATTATAACTGCTAGATGTGTGATAATAGGGTTTGCATGACAAGACTTAATGCTTAAACTAAAATCAAATTAGAACACCCTTAACATATACAAAGATAAAAATAACTGAAAATGACACACTCGCACATGCGTACTCCTAAGGTACACCCCACTTGGTTGCCTTCGTACACGGTCATTGAGTATAAGTCACTTTAGAGGTCGTCCTCTTGTCTAAAAGATCATAGTCGCCTCAAAAAGGTTGCCTTGGATATTGTTGCCTCAAACAAATGATCTAAGACATTAGGGTTACCGCTAAGGCGTCCTAACATTGCTTTGGTGACCGTATGTCCCGCATTCGAATTGACCCTCAAAATACAATGGTGGTGCTACCTACTCATCAATAGTGGGATAACATTTTCTAAAGGAAATTAGCATAGAACGATTCCTTTTTCGAGTAGGTAGATGGTTCTTAGATACTTGCTCTTTCAAAAAAAAAACTTTTCACACTTACACTCCCTTTCGAACAAAGTTTTCAAAACACTTCATTACACTCTTGAGGACATAAGCAAGAGTTAAACTGAAGTTTCAAAACAAAAACTTTTTCAAACCCACAAGCACAAAGAAAACAACTTTTGAAAACAATAGAGCAAGTACCTAAGAGCCCGTAGATAACTACAGATAGAAAGGGTTCTAACACCTTCCCTTTCTATAATCTACCCCCCGAACCCGAGAAATATCTCAAAAAAGGAATTTTTCTGTGCTTTTTCCTTTCCTTGTTGGATAAAATAAAAGTCGGTGGCAACTCTTGCTTACCGCGACATTTTTAGAAAACAAACGCAAAACGTAAACCAGCATTCCAAAAAAACAGTCAGTTCTTCCCACCGTATCACATAACTGGCGACTCTGCTGGGGATGCTTAATAAGTGGGGTGTACCTTAGGAATAATTCATAATGTTTTCAATTGATTGACTTGTATGCTTTATATTTGTAGGTTGAATCAGAGTTACTATAGATCCTAACTCGGATCTGGAGGATACCTTTTAGGTAAGTAGCAATAAACTGTGAGGGAACTGTACGGCATAGACCGATACGGCTGAAGTAGTAGCTACGTTGGTGTGGCACTTTAGTTTGTACCGATATCCCTTGTGGCGCAACGAGGAGAATATGGGTCTTCTAAGGGGTCATTAAGCACCAATTGACCTTAGAACCTTTAAATTGACCAACTTGGCCATAGAACAGTAGCAGTATGCTACACTCATTGAGACCAAACTCTCGCGATGATTCTGGCTGCAAGAAAAGGTTGCTAAACTGGAATTATGACCGATCGAGGGTGGTCAGTGATATTGAGATCCTCTAGAACCCGGTTACTATTTCTAGGACAGGTTTGAACCAACTGAACTGAAAGAGGGTAGTACCTAAGCTCCTTGCCAGCCTGAAATCTAAGGGCTCTCTGTGTGACTTATTTGTCTTTACCATGTTTTCTATTTATGGATATTTGTGGTGTGTTTTCTATCATAACATCATGCATCATGACATTTCATGCATATTGCATTGGACTAACCTATTTCAAAGACAGAGGGGATTCATCTTTGTTCTGTTTTGTAGGTCATGGCACCCATGCGTAGAAACACTATTCGGATCAACTTTGTCCAAATTCCCACTCAGCTTAAGGAATTGGTTGCAAAGGTTCCAGATACTTCCTCCTTTATCAGAAGACATGGGCACCTCCTTGGTTTGGTCACCTCCAAGATGGATGAACAAATGATGAGTGTCTTAGTCCAGTTCTTTGATCCACTCTACCACTGCTTCACTTTTCCAGACTACCAGTTGGTCCCTACCTTGGAAGAGTTATCTGATCTACTTGGTATCTCCATCCTAGAGCAGACCCCGTTTACAGGTTAGGAGAAAGTCCTTAGGCCAGAAGAGATTGGTTCATCCCTCCATCTGACAAAGGCTAAGGTAATGTCTAATTGGGAAACTCGTAGTGGGACGAAAGGCTTCTTGGCTAAATTCTTAGTTGATCGGGCTAATCAGTTCTGGGACAGTCTAGATTTTCAGGCATTTGAAGACATTCTGGCTCTTCTCATATATGGTTTGGTGTTGTTTCCTAACTCAGATTCTTTCGTCAGCGTGAATGTAGTGAAGATTTTCATGTCTGGTAATCATGTGCCCACTCTCTTGGGTGATATTTTGCACTCTCTTTATGCCCGTACTACTCGGAAACGGGGAACCCTTATGCGTTGTGCACCATTGCTGGCGAGGTGGTTTATTTCTCACCTCCCCAAATCAGTTTTAAAGAACAAGGAAGGCATAGTTTGGGCCTACAGGATTATGTCTCTCTCTCATAATGACATCATTTGGACTATCAAGGGCATGGAAGACATGGCTATTATTGATCGCTGTGGGGAATAGCCCAATGTCCCACTTCTAGGAATCAATGGAGGGATCACTTATAATTCGTTTCTGGCCTTACGTCAGTTTGGGCGAGCTAGGAGGGAAGGACCTCATGAGTTGCTAATGCCAAGTATTATCTTTGACTTCCAAGGGGATAGTGACGAGCAACGCCACAGGTTCATACGAGCTTGGGATAGAGTACACATGTCTGATCCGCACGAGCTAGGTGTGAAGACCTTTCTTCTGATGGAGCCATATCTCCGATGGGTTCGAATCCATGCCCAAAAGCTGGGAATGTCGTACGAAGCCGTCTTGCCTATAATTGTTGAGGTTGCTGATGAAGAAGGGGTTCCTCCTACCATCCTTCATCCATACATGCCTACTGACATTGGGGCATTAAAGAGGTCTTGGATGCAGCTGAGAGAAGAGAGGGATACTTATAGAGAAAAGTATCACGAGCAAGAGCGGAAGATTTAAAAGTTGACAAGACAGCTGGAGAACGAGCAGATCCTCAACGATTATGTCCGCATCGACGGGAAACAACCATGGGAACGCTGATTGTCTTTTGATTATTTCTAGTTTTGATTTACTTTTCAGTTTTTCTTTCTTGTAACGCCTTAAATACATTTGTTGAACAATTGAATTCAAAGTTTATCTAATAAAAGTGTATTTCATTTTGGTTTACGAATTTGAATCCATAAGGTCTTTGAAATCATATCATACACATTTCATCCCCATGCACCTCATAACAGGTACCCTTACAGGTTTTCTCATCTTCTTTGCTGTTTATTTCAGCACATCATGTCTTCTGAAACATCAACTAAACAAGCCATCAAGGCTCTGCAAGCCCAAAACGCCCAGTTCCAAGAATTGTTCATGAACCTGGCTAAGGGTCAGCAAGATCTGAAGACCCTTATCTTGAAAGAGAAGAAGAAGAAGAAGAAGAAGAAGAAGACGGTCCTGCTAAATATGGGTCGTAGATTTGGTAATAATTTGCGAGAAGAGGTTGATTTGACTCACTCATCTGGAGGGGGAGATAATCAGGAAGAAAGGAGGGCTCATAGCCTTGTGGTTTCAGATAACGAGACTGAATTTGACGATGACCAGTATCCTCCGGCTGAGGATAAATATAAACAACTGGAAGACCGATTGAGTGCGATGGAGATTCAGAAGGTCCCTGGGTTGGACTTTGGTTATTTGGGTTTGTCATCTGGGGTGGTGATTCCCCACAAGTTTAAAGCACCATCCTTTGCTAAATACGACAGAGTTTCTTGCCCAAAGTTGCACCTCCGGTCGTATGTTAGAAAGATCTAGCCATACACTGCTGATAAAAACCTCTGGATCCACTTCTTTCAAGATAGTCTCTCAGGGACTCAACTTGAATGGTTTTACCAGCTGGAAGGAGCTAGTATCCGTAATTGGGAAGATCTTGCTGCTGCTTTTTACAAGCAGTACCAATACAATGCCGACCTCGCTCCCACGCGTACCTAACTTCAGGGTATGACTATGAGTGCGAGTGAAGGTTTCAAAGACTACGATAAAAAATGGAGGGACCTTACTGGAAGAGTAAAACCCCCGCTGGATGACAGGGAGTTAGTAGATATGTTTCTGGGGACCTTGTCAGGTCCATATTTCAACCATATGATTGGAAGTTCATCGTCCGGGTTTACAGAGCTGATTATGACCAGGGAAAGAATTGAGGCCGATATCAAATCTGGTAAGATACAGAAGGGTGTTTCATCAGGCACCGAGGAGAAGCCTTTTAAGAAGGAGTCAAGCGCAGTTTACAGCGCAAAGAGCCATAATAGACCTGAACGCCGCCAAGCTGTTAATGCAGTTGTTATATCAAGACCTACTGTTGCTCCTCAGCGCAACAATCAGCCAAGGGCCGAGAGACCACGAAGACAGTTTACTCAGCTCAACATGACTTTATCCCAAATTCTGCCACAGTTATTGAAGACCAACTTGGTGATTCTGAAGGAGGCCCCGAAGAATCCTAACACAACATCACCGATGTACAATCCAAACGCCCACTGTGCTTTTCACTCCGATAGCCCGGGGCACGACACAAATGACTGCTGGGTTTTGAAAAATAAGGTACATGACTTGATTGATGCTAAGGAGATTGAGTTCGAAGCGCTTGAAAGACCTAATGTTGTGACTGTTCCCATGCCCAAGCATGGAGTGAATGCTATAGATGAAGACTCGTTTGTGGTTTCTGTGAAAAATATTGCTACTCCATTGTGGACTGTGAAGAAGAACCTTCTGTTAGCCGGTTTATTTCTGGGTTGTGACGAAGGTTGCCATCTGTGTGCCATCCTACCTACTGGTTGTCATCTTTTGAAGTCAGGTGTCCAATGCCTGATGGATAACAAAGAAATTCTGTTTGAGAAGACTTTTGTTCCTTTGGTTCCTACTGAAAAAATTGCTATAATCACCATTTTTGACGATTCTTCCAAGGCTTCCTCGAGAAAGCCTATTAGAATTACATCTGTTTCGAGAATTGTACCCTTGATCATCACTGTTCCTGGGCCTATCCCCTATACGTCAGATAAAGCTGTCCCTTGGCACTACGGGGCTGACGTATACTATCAAGGAGTTAAACAAGACTTGAGTGCTGAAGAGGATGATACTGACGTCAGCAATATTGTTGGACCTGCCAAAGTCACCCACAACAGAAGACTTTTCTCCCCTGAGATCTCTCCACCAGTTATTCAGAAGCCTGTTGTTATTACACCTGCTAGTGTACCTGCTACTGTCCCTGTTCATGTTATAATTCTTACCCCTGTTGCCGAGTCATCTGATACTCGGGGCAAAGGGACCACTGATGAGCCTGCCCGGATGGAGGCACCGAAGAGTATTACTGTTGAAGCCTCTAGACAAGAGATGGAAGATATTTTGAAGATCATCAAAAAGAGCGACTATAATGTAGTCGAACAGCTGGGGCAAACCCCGTCTAAGATCTTTATGTTGTCTCTGTTGCTATGCTCAGAAGCCCATGCCAAGGCTCTGATTGCCTTCCTGAAAACTGCGCACGTGCCACAGGAGACGTCAACCAATCAGTTTAAAGATTGTGTGGCTAGTCTGATAGCGGATAATGGGTTGGGTTTCTCCGATGCAGACTTGCCTGCTAAGGGGAGGAATCACAATGAATGTAGGGGTACTACTCTAGCTCATGTATTGGTGGATATGGGGTCTTAGTTGAACGTTTTGCCTAAGAAAGCTTTGGACCGGTTAGACTGTTAGGGGTTGGAGCTGAAGCCAAGTAACATTGTTGTTAGGGCCTTTGACGGGTCCAAGAGAATGGTACATGGAGAAGTGGATATTCCAGTGAAGGTTGGTTCTCAGATTTTCGCGTTTACTTTTTATGTGATGGACATTCGTCCATCTTATTCTTGTTTGCTGGGTCGCCCATGGATCCACAAAGTTGGGGCAGTAACGTCTACGCTTCACCAGATGCTGAAATATCTAGTCAAAGGGAAAATTGTGATAGTACAAGAAGAGGATGAGTACATGGTGAGCCGCCTCAACTCTTTTCGATATGTAGAGATGGATGGGGAGTTCATGTAGACCCCGTTTCAGCATTTTGAAGAGGTTCCCCAGACGCTGGTGTCAACTGAGGCTGTTGTTGAAGATCCTCCAATGAAGATGACTTCCTTCAAGGATGCCCAGGCTGCTGTCGAGAAAGGTGGGTGTGCAAATTTGGGCCAGCTCCCTGATTTTGCACATAAGACTAGTAAATTTGGTTTGGGTTTCACTGCAGAAGCTCAAAGGGTTGTTCGGAGTGTACAGATCGGAAGACCTCCCATGTTTATCAGCAATTCAGGAGTGAATGCCATTGAAGATGATGTTGAAGAATCTGAGTTCGACAGTTGGATTTATCCTACTACTGATGGTGGACTAAGCAACTGGACAAGAAAGGACTTCATCCTAATTCCTTTTATTTCCCAGTAATGAGACGTTTGTTTTGAATTTGTAACAGACAATGTTTTAAACTTTACGGCCCGGTGTCTTACCCGGGGCACCGTGGCTTTATTTGAGAGGGCTTTATGTGTGTCATCTACATATATCATTAATAAAAGCATTGGACGTTTCTTGCATTTCAAATTTTGCGCTCCTTGTTTTTTTCTTTTATTATATATTGCAAAACAGCTATTTTACACACACTCACATATACAGGTCTACACCCACTCTGGATCTCACTGGTAACGACTCTGCTACTTCCAGTTATGACTTCGAAAGTACGATCAACTTATCCGAAGACGAAG
Organism: Vicia faba; assembly: GCA_948472305.1. Taxonomy (NCBI): domain Eukaryota; kingdom Viridiplantae; phylum Streptophyta; class Magnoliopsida; order Fabales; family Fabaceae; genus Vicia; species Vicia faba. Next base: position 1,261,578,465 of record OX451736.1, on the reverse strand, counting down.
GTGAAGATGATTGTGAAGTGCCCGATGCACTTGCTAGATTGTTGCTTCAGGAAGAGAGGGCCATACAGCCGCATGAAGAGCCAGTGGAATCAGTAAATCTGGGCACAGAGGTAGACAAGAAAGAGGTCAAGATTGATGCAAATCTGGAAGTTAGTGTTAAGCAACTGTTGTACCCCAAAATTTTCCCTCGCATTTCATCAACATTTCTCATCACAAGACTCTTGGAACTCAAGATCAAGCTAGGGTTTGCTCTGCTCAAGACACCTCCTTGCACTGTTGAGCTAAATTAGGGTTTGAGTTTGCACAAGGATATTTTGACCTACAATGCCCAAAGTGACTTTCATACTTCATGTTGGACTCACAAGTTTGTCCACACCAAGTTTCAAGCCTTGATTCAGATTTTTGCCCAGTCAATTGGACAGTTGACCTAGAAATCAACTGTATTGGGGAAAAAGTCAATTGTGGCCAATTGACAGTCAAACCTCTTGAAATTTGACCCACATCAACATTATGAACTCATATGAACCATTTGATCAAGTTTGGATCACAATTCCACAAGAAATTTGGTCAGATCACCAAAAGGGCAAAATGGTCATTTTTAGGGTTTTGACTGCACAAAGGCAATTTTTGACTGTTTGACCTAACCAATGGAAAATAAAGCTCACACATGGACTCAAGGACTCTATGACATTGTCTTGACCCATTCAACAAGTTCAAAAGATCTCAAATGCATAGGATTGACAGATGAATTTTTCAATCAACTGATCAAAATTTGACTGTACACTGAAAAGTCAAACTTTGACTTTTTGGTTAAAATCAAGTGCCAAGAGTTATTTTTCATCAAGACATGTCAAATTATGAAACTTTTTCATCAAGAAACCCAAAAATGCAAATTAGGGTTTAAAATGGAAAATTTTCATAACTTAGAAATTTTCTAAGTTATGAAATTTTCTTATTTTTTCCTAACTTTGTCCCATTGTTTCACCAAGATTCACATGGATTAAAACAAAACTTGCAACATGAAAGTTGTAGTCCATCATAAAGTATACAACTTTTATTCACAAAGTTTTCTCAAAAGAGGCTTTTATCTCAAGTTATGATTTTTGGAACAAGGGTACCTAAAACTTTTAACTTAGAGAAATTTTGCCCTAGTTTAGGCAGGATTTTGACCCATCTTCTTGGACATTTTTCACATAGTTCAACTTTTAGTTTCAAGTTGCATTTCAAATATGTATTATAGTACATGTTCCAAGCTTTCCAAATTGTCCAAGAACTCCTCAAACACCCTTGTGGTTAGAGAGAATCGAATTCTTGAAGTTGGCAAAAACTCACTTTGATCCATGGCCAATACATGTCCATACCAATTTTCAAATCTGATCTAGCTAGCTTGGTTCGCAATTACAGGCCTCAAAACCAGTTTGTACTCCATAATTTAATGCATAACCATTGAGCTAAGGTATTATCTTGGTCATTTGGACATTGCCTACAAGATTAAGCCCTAAATGGTAAAAGGTATATTGCCATTTTTGCAAAAGGTTACTTTATGTCAAAACACTAAGCCTTGAGCCTTGAACAAAATATGATATTGCAAACCAAATCCATGAATTAGAGGGGCCAAGAGTGTTATGTGCAGGGTGATAGGAGGGCCTGTACAAAGCTATAACATCACTTCCACTCTTTTGCTTCAAGTAGAAGAAAGTTGCAAATCATAAGCCATCTCTCACGTCTGTTAAAAACCAACTTACACAAACATTGTAAACAAGTTTCATACCTCCCAACAAGCCCGAAACACGACCCTTCATCACTCAAACCTCCTCATACTCAAAATCTCCATTTTTCTACAAAATAGAGTCAGTTCTGCATTTTGCAAGCTGTTGTACCCCAAAATTTGCCCTCCCATATTCTTCAAGAATTGCAAAGAGCATGCTTCAAAATCTCCCCAAGAGTTGCACAGTTCAAGGGCCTCCTAACAGTCAAAAATTAGGGTTTTGGTTCTGACAAGGAAAATGAAGTTTCCAAGGGTCCAATCAAGTCCCACATGCCTACAAACATGGTCAAGCATCCTCATACCAAGTTTCAAGACTTACAACACAAAATTGCACAGTCAAAAACCCTAATTGCACTACAGTCAACTGTAGGGGCAAAATGGTCATTTGACAATCAAAAGTTCAAATTTTTGGACAACATCTCATTTTGAAGCCACAAACATCATTTGATCAATGCTTGATCATGATTCTCAAAGCTTGGCTCAAAAAGTCTCAAGATGCAAAAGTTTCCATATTTGGACAGTTGAAAAAGTCAATTGTAACTTGACCAAGGCATAACTTCCACATGGATTATCAGAAAAATTCCATCCAAAGCTCATTTTGAATAGAAAGACATTTCCTACAACTCCTCTTCGCACTTCAAGTCCAAGAAATGCTCTCACAAAAAGTTATCAATTTCAACATTATAGATCATTTTCAAAAGTCAACAAAAAGGGACTTTAAGTCAAAGGCCATAACTTGAGATTGGTAAATCAAAATGACATGGGACCAAATACATTGGTTATAGGACTCAAAGACCTTTCCAAAATGTCCAAGAACATGAGCAAAGCTTAAAAATTGAGCAAGTTATGCCTTGTGGAAGTTGGGAAAATTTTGGATATTTTGAAAAGTCAACATTGCTTCAAAGGTCTTAAAATTGCTAATGGGCCACATTTTCTCCAAGATTCATCATCCAAAGCATGTGCACGACCATTTGGCCCAAAGGGAAGTTTTTCATCATTTTTATTTATTTATTTGAATTTTTAATTGCCAATAATTCATTTAATTAAAATAAATATGTGGAAAATACCAAACCAATGCAATCAAATCTTTTTATACATGAAATAGCCTCAAGATTTCGTGCATGATCTAATATGGAAAGAATCAAAGAGATTGGACATGATTGATATCATATTTGCATGAAAAAGATTGAAAAATATATGCCATGAAAATCAATATTCTCTACATCAATGCAAGAGGTTTTTTGATCCAATTCTCAACCCTAATCGTTCACACATATATACTCATGCAAACCCTAGTCAAAGGAACCACAAAGCTGCGCCAAAAAAGCATAACCAAGTTTGAGTTTTTGACAAAAAATTCTAAAACTGAAAACCAACTTCCAGTGCGATTCAAAGGCAAATAACCATTCTATTGCCTTGCTGAGACATCAAGGAAGGTGTTTGAATAAAAACCATCAACTCTAACGCCCATAATTGGTATACAGAACTCAAGATTGTTCAAATTTTATCCATATTCGTATTTCAATTTCCAAGCATTTCCATTGCATTTTTTTTGTGGATTCATACTAATTGATTGATTCTGAAACTAACCATATGATTTAATTGAGTTTTCACGCGTTGTATGAAGAATCACCATTGAAGCACCTTAGGGTTTCAGACCTGAAAAATTAGGGATTCTTTCGTCCAGAAAAATTAGCTAACCTAAGTGGCATCATTGGAATCAGGAGATCATGACAAATCCAAAGCACTAGTCGCGCTCAATTTATGAGCGCCAGATTCCTAATCGCTATTTTCGTGTTCATCAGATTGTGGGGGTTTAAAACCCCCGCTATTTAAATGTAATTTTCGTTTCAGGTACAAAAGCCATGGAGAAGATGATGAAGTGTCAAGGCGTGGTTGGTTTATTTGAATTTCGCGCTAAATCCGTCCACTAACGCTTGTTTTCTCTTATGTTATTTATTTGTTATTATATATTCAAAGCGCATCAATAGCTCCACTGGTCAAGCGAAGCACTGGTAACCTTTGGGACCTGGGTTCGAACCCCAGGTCCCCCTTTCTATTCCATATTATTTTGCTAATAACGCTTCTGTGCAGTTTCAATATAAGGGTTCACCATACTCTCCACATCCAGGCTTACCACGTGCGTACTGAGATCAATCAAAGGGCCATAATTTGAAGAGCATCATAGGCACAGGTCAACGCGTGTGCACGCTCCCAGGAAAGGTCAACTGGGGCCTTGAAACAGATGGGCCTAAAATGCTAAATCATACCTCCAATTGGGGACAGAACCCCCCAAGGTTTTACAATTCTTTTCTTTCTTATTTTTATCTATTTCAATTATTTCTTTTTTTTTATTCCTTAAATTAATTATTTTCATAAAATATAAAAATAACAAAAAAATCAGAAGAGACAAAAACTAATATATTTTATTTTAATATTTTTAAATAAATCTCACTAACTAATTAGGTTAAATTTAGGTTTAAATCTTAATATTTTTTCTAATAAACTTAAAATTTGTAGAATTAGGTTTTAATTACTTTTATTCTTTTTTCTTTTTCACCATAATTAATTATTAAATATTATTTTTTGTAATTAAATTATCATGTAAATAGTTAAATTAATTTTAGGTTTAACTTTAACATGTTTTTCTTAATAAATCAAAATTGTAGAATTAGGGTTAATTAATTAATTTCTTAATTTCGTTTAAATCTCATAAAAAACCATAAATACAAAAACCTCAAAAAAACAATTTCTTTTTCATTTTAATTTCATTAATTTAATAATCATAATTTAATTTCATTAAAAAGGGTCCAACGCCCTCGCTTGCGATTTTTTATTCTCTTCGCGCATTTTATTTATTCCTTCTTTTAAATATTGATGTAATTCTCCCAAACCCGTGTAAATTTAATTTCTCGCACTTTCCTTTATTTTCTGTCAAATCGGGTCCTGGATTTTAATTTGGTGATGTGGACCCGCGCCTTTGTAATAGTTTAGGAACTTTATCTTTCCGCAACTTTTTAACTGTTAATTAAATCGCATGCAAGAATGAATGATAAAATAAAAACAAACGCGTAGATCACCAATACATGACAAGACAAAAATAACTGAAAACAACACACAAATCACACACCACCCCTAGGGTACGCCTCACTGTTGCCTTGCCTCGAAAGGTGATCGTCGAGTAGAGGATGTCTTAGTAAGTCCTCATGATCCGGGAACCTGGCATGAGGGTAGCTTCTAAGGTGTCTTCCTATTGCTCTGGTGATCACCATGTCCCGAACCTCGAATTGACCCGAACACCTCCAACGGTGGTGCTACCTACCTCTCAATGGTGGGATGGCACTACTTTTAAAGGACATCTACACAGACGAATTCCTTAGGGTAGGTAGACGACTCTTGATACTTGCTCTAATTTCAAAACAAATCAAAAACACTTTTCACACCGACACCTTTTCAAAAAGCTTTCGAAAGCAATTTTTCAAACACTCTTGAGGACCGATACAAGAGTCGAACTGGAATTTTCAAAGAAACTTTTTAAAACCCACAGTTGAAAAGCAAACCATTTTTGAAAACACAAATGAGCAAGTATCTAAGAGCCCATGGATAACTATGGATAGAAAGGGTGCTAACACCTTCCCTTTCTATAATCTACCTCTCGAACCGAGAGCAATCTCTTTAAGGAATTTTTCTGTGCTTTTGTCCTTTCCATTTGGAGAAAATAAAAGACGGTGGCGACTCTTGCTTCCGCGACATTTCGCGAACCAGCGTTAAACAGTCAGTTCCAGAGCCACTGAACTCGCGAACCAGCGTTAAACAATCATTTCTTTAGGGTAGTGAGATAACTGACTTTGATGCAGTCCGAGGTTGGTTGATACTCGATACTACACTCAATTGAGGGTTGCTTTCCTGGAATATTTCGGTCGCCAGTTCAGTGGCTAAATCGAAACGATGAACAATGAAAGCAATCCCGTGATATTGGGACCCTTAGAACCCGGTTACTTCTAATAGGACAGGTTGAACCCACCAACTTCAAGAGGGTACTACCCAGACCCCATGCTGGCCTTAAACCCTAAGGGCTTGTCTTGTGTGCCTTGTGTGCCTTACATGTTTGTCTTTGTAAATATCTGTGGTGTGTTTAATCATAGCATCATGACATCATCCAGCATCATATGCATTGACTAACCATTTCAGGGGTTCGAATCTTCATCTTTGTTCTTGTTTTGTAGGATATGGAAATTGTCCGCAGAAAGACAATTCAAATCAGTCTTGTAAGGATCCCTCCTCAGCTTAAGGAACTTATATCCAGGATTCCTGAGAGCTCTTCATTCAATGAAAGACATGGAAGACTCATCAGCTTGGTCAACACCAACATTGAGGAAGATATGATAAAGGTCATATTCCAGTTCTTTGACCCTCTGCATCACTGTTTCACCTTCTTGGACTATCAGCTGGTACCTACATTGGAGGAGTTCTCCCGGCTCCTGAAGATCCCTATCCTTGATCAACTACCCTACAACGGTACGGAAAAGGAACCCAAGCTTGAAGAGATTGCTAAAGCCTTGCACCTACAGTCATCTGACCTCAAGGGACATTGGGAAGTTAGAAGTGGTATCAAAGGGTTCTTAGCCAGGTTTCTGTTTGAAAAGGCCCATGAATGTTGGAACTCCCTTGACTTACAAGCTTTTGAAGAAGTTGTGGCCCTCCTTGTCTATGGTTTGGTGTTGTTCCCTAACCCAGATCAGCTTATAGATATCAGTGCTGTCCAGATCTTCATGTCCAGGAATCCTATACCTACGTTGCTGGGGGACATCCTTCACTCATGTTACACTCGAACCATGAGAAAAAGAGGTGTCCTTATGTGTTGCACTCCTCTCCTGGGAAGGTGGTTTATTTCGCACCTTCCACAATCAGTTTTGAAGAACGAGCGGGGTTTGAGATGGTCACAACGGTTGATGACTCTTACACATGCAGATATACATTGGTGCCCTCGGTCCAGAGAGGATGTCACTATCATTGATCGTTGCAGGGAGTACCCTAATGTTCCTTTACTTGGAATCAGAGGAGGTATTACTTACAACCCATGCATGGCTTGGAGACAGTTTGGTTATGCTCGGAGGGATGGCCCTCATGACATGTTAATTCCTGACATAGTTTTTGACTTCGACAACGATGCACAAGGACTTCGCCAGAGATTCATCAGAGCTTGGAGGATGCCAAGTAGGATAGACAGTAAGACACTGGGGCACAGGAATTCCATCCCGTTGGAACCTTATCTCAAGTGGGTACGGGCCCGCTCCCAGAAGTTAGTAATGCCTTATCCTCATGTGCTCCCAGTAATCAAAGAGCCAGTCTTGGAAGGAGAAGTGTCCTACACCATTCAGCATCCTGACATGCCCACATCCTGGGAAGAGATGCAGAAGAGCTGGATCCAGCTTAAGGAAGAACAGAATTCTCTTGAGACCAGTCTACATGCTAGTGAAAAGAAGGTCCTGGAGCTCACCTGCCTGTTGCATGAGGAGAGGAATCTCAACACCTACATAGCTCCAAAGAGGATGCGTAGTGTCTTTTGGGATTGATTTGCTTTTGTATTATTTTGCCCATGAGGCTTTGATGTACTGAACAATTATTTCCTTAATGATAACGTGTGTTCCTTTTTGTCTACAACAAATTTGAACTTTCGAACCCTTGAATGCATTGCATAAACACATATCATTCATCATGTGCATAACAGGTTTTCTTCTTTTCAGGTTGCTTACCGTTCTTCGCTGTTTATTTCAGCATCATGAATCCTGACTCATCATCAACCGAGATGTCCATCAAGGCTCTTCAGGCGCAGAATGCGCAATTTCAGGAACTAATCATGGGTTTGGCTCAGGGCCAAGAGGAGCTGAAGGCTCTGCTCCTGAAGAAGGAAAAGAAGAAGAAGAGGAGAACTGTTCTTTTTAACTCGGGCCGAAGGTTTGGCAACACTCTGCAGAATGAAGAGGCTGGTTCTTCTATAGGCAAGGGTAGTCCTCAAGAGGGAAAAGGTCCTAGTCCGGTAGTCTCTGACAACGAGACTGATTTTGATGAGGAACAGTATCCTCCTGCAGAAGACAGATACAAGCAGTTGGAAGACAGATTGAATGCTATGGAGATCCAACAAGTGCCTGGGCTGGATTTCAGAGACTTGGGTTTGTCTACTGGTGTGATCATTCCCCATAAGTTCAAAGCACCATCTTTTACTAAGTATGACGGGGCGTCTTGTCCCAAGTTACACCTCAGATCGTATGTGCGGAAGATTCAACCATACTCAGTGGACAAGAATTTGTGGATCCACTTCTTCCAGGAGAGTCTTTCAGGGACTCATCTCGAATGGTTCTATCAGTTGGATGGGACCAAGGTTCGTAACTGGGAGGAGTTGGCTACTGCTTTCTATAAGCAGTATCAATATAATGCCGACCTTGCTCCTACGCGTACCCAACTCCAGGGTATGTCGCTAGGTTCAAGTGAAGGTTTTAAAGAGTATGCACAGAAGTGGAGGGATCTGGCTGGCAGAGTGCAGCCTCCGTTGACTGACTGGGAGTTGGTAGACATGTTCCTGGGGACCCTGTCTGGGCCATTTTTCAACCATCTTATCGGGAATTCGTCTGCAGGGTTCACTGATCTTATTCTGACTGGAGAGAGAATTGAGGCTGGGTTGAAGTCTAGTAAGATTCCGAAGGGTGCATCTACAAGTTCTGAGAAGAAATCCTTCAAGAAGGAGGCCAGTGCTGTATATGGCTCTAGAAGACAAGAGAAACCTGAGCGCCGCCAATCTGTCAACACGGTGATAATTGCCAAGCCTGATGTCGCTCCTCGGCAAACCAATCCTCAAAGGGCTGAAAGACCCCGGAGAGAGTTTACCCGTTTGAGTATGACCCTATCGCAGATCTTGCCGCAGTTACTATCCACCAATCTAGTGACTGTCAGAGAGGCCCCAAAGGTTGTGAACACTGCCTCTTCGAAATATAATCCAAATGCTCGCTGTGCTTATCACTCTGATAGCCCGGGGCATTCCACTGATGACTGTTGGGCTTTAAGGAACAAGCTGCAGGACCTTATTGACGCTAAAGAAGTACAATTTGAGGCATCTGGGAAGCCTAATGTAGTGACAGCTCCCCTGCCTGCTCATGGAGTGAATGCTATTGGGGATGAAGTTGAAGTGGATGAAGCTGAGTTTGATAGCTGGATTTACCCGGCAACCGACAGTAGACCTAGCAATTGGAGTGCAAAGGACAATCTACCTGTTTCTCTTGTTACTGAGTAATGAATTCCTATGTTTTTGGTATTTGTAATAAACAATAAATTGAACTCTATGGCCCGGTGTCTTACCCGGGGCACCGTGGCTTTATTTGTGAGGGCATATAAATTGTCATTTCATATATCATGAATAAAAATCTTGGACGTTTTCTTGCATTTCAAATCTTATGCTCCTTTTCTTTCTTTCCTTTCTTTATATCGCAAAACAGCTGTATTTACACACACTCACTCATACAGGTTTCAATCCACTCTGGATCTCACTGGTAACGACTCTGCTACTGCCAGTTATGACTTTGAAAATTCGATCAACTTAGCCGAAGACGAAGGTGAAGATGATTGCGAAGTGCCTGGCGAGCTTGCAAGACTGTTACTCCAGGAAGAGAGGGCAATTCAACCACAAGAAGAGCCAGTGGAGACAATAAACTTGGGTACTGAGGCAGACAGGAAGGAGGTAAAGATTGGTGCCAACCTAGAGCTCAGCGTGAAGCAACGGTTGACTCAGATGCTACATGATTATGTGGAGATCTTTGCCTGGTCCTACGAAGACATGCCCGGGTTGGATACCGATATTGTGGTCCATCACTTGCCTACTAAGGAAGATTGTCCTCCGGTCAAGCAGAAGGTCCGTCGTATGCGTCTAGAGATGTCTGAGAAGATCAAAGCCGAGGTTATGAAACAGTTTGATGCTGGGTTCCTTGCAGTAACTTCTTACCCTCAGTGGGTTGCTAATGTGGTGCCGGTACCAAAAAAGGACGGTAAGGTCAGAATGTGTGTCGATTACAGGGATCTGAACAGGGCCAGCCCCAAGGATGACTTCCCTTTACCTCACATTGATGTCCTTGTTGACAATACAGCTCAGCATAAGGTGTTCTCTTTCATGGATGGTTTTTCAGGCTACAATCAGATCAAGATGGCACCTGAAGACATGGAAAAGACTACCTTTGTTACTCAGTGGGGCACCTTCTGCTACAAAGTCATGCCTTTTGGACTGAAGAACGCTGGGGCAACCTACCAACGTGCCATGGTTGCTTTATTTCATGACATGATCCATCATGAGATAGAAGTGTATGTTGACGACATGATCGCAAGGTCCCAGACTGAGGAAGAGCACCTAGATCATCTGCAGAAATTGTTTGACCGGTTGAAGTTGTACAAGCTGAGGTTGAACCCGAACAAGTGCACCTTCGGGGTAAGATCTGGAAAGTTGCTAGGCTTCGTTGTAAGTGACAAGGGTATTCAAGTGGACCTTGCCAAGGTTAAATCTATTCAAGAGATGCCAGTTCCTAAGACAGAGAAGGAAGTCAGAGGCTTTTTAGGACGCCTGAATTACATTGCTCGCTTCATCTCGCATCTAACCGCCACCTGTGAACCAATCTTCAAGCTGCTGAAGAAAGATCAGGTAGTACGTTGGAATGATGAATGTTAGGCTGCTTTTGACAGAATTAAAGAATATCTTCAAGAACCACCCATCCTTATGCCACCGGTTGAAGGGAGACCTCTGATACTATACCTGACAGTACTTGACAACTCAATGGGGTGTGTGCTGGGGCAACATGACGAGTCTGGCCGAAAAGAGCATGCCATTTATTACCTTAGCAAAAAGTTTACGAATGTGAGACCCGATACTCACTGCTCGAGAAAACTTGCTGCGCTTTGGTATGGGCTGCTCGCCGGCTGAGACAGTATATGCTGACTCATACCACCTTGTTGATCTCAAAGATGGATCCTATAAAGTACATATTTGAAAAGCCTGCTCTGTCTGGGAGAATAGCAAGATGGAAGATGATCTTGACGGAATACGACATCCAGTACACGACCCAGAAAGCCATCAAGGGAAGTGTATTGGCAGACCACTTGGCACATCAGGCCGTAGACGACTATCAGTCAATGAACTTCGAGTTTCCGGACGAGAGCATCATGATAGTGACTGATTGTGAAGTACCTGGACCGGATGAAGGACCTGAGGAAGGATCCCGATGGTCTATGCACTTTGACGGAGCCTCCAATGCTTTGGGTAATGGCATCGGCGCTATAATCATATCCCCTCAAGGCACTCATACTCCACTCACTGCTCGGCTATGTTTCAACTGTACCAACAACATGGCAGAGTATGAGGCGTGCATCATGGGTCTTCAAGCTGCGATCGACCTAAGGATCAAGTTTCTGAGTGTCTTCGGAGATTCCGCTCTCGTGATCAATCAGATCAAAGGAGAGTGGGATACGAAACATCCGAATCTTATTCCTTATAGGGAATGTGTGTTGACCTTGATCCCCCACTTCACAGAGATAACCTTTGAACATTTCCCAAGAGAGGAGAATCAGTTAGCGGACGCGTTAGCTACAATGTCTTCTATGTTCAAGGTCAAATGGGACAATGAGGCTCCCCGGATCATCATCTGGAAACTGGACGAACCGGCATACTGTTGTGATCTTGAGACTGAATTGGTGACTGAGAAGCCTTGGTACCATGAGGTGAAGAGATACTTGGAAGCTCAGGAATACCCTGAGGGTGCATCTGTCAACGATAAAAAGTTTCTGAGAAGGTTCGCAGCGAAGTTCTTCCTTAGCAACGACATCCTGTACAAGCGAAACCATGATTCGACCTTACTGCATTGTGTGGACAAGAGCGAAGCAGAAAGGATCATGGAAGAGCTACATGAAGGGACCTTTGGTACACATTCCAGTGGACACACTATGGCAAAGAAGATCCTTCGGGCAGGGTATTTCTGGTCCACGATGGAAGCTGACTGCTACCAACATTCCCGAACATGCCATAAATGCTAGATTTATGCAGACAAGGTGCATGTTCCTCCAGTTCCTCTAAATGTTCTGACTGCGCCTTGGCCGTTTGCAATGTGGGGCATAGACATGATCGGTGAGATTAAACCTACCGCATCTAATGGACATCACTTCATCCTGGTAGCGATTGATTATTTCACGAAGTGGGTTGAAGCAGCATCTTACGCTACGGTAACCAAGACGGTTGTGGCACGGTTCATTCGGCATAATCTGATCTGTCGATACGGCGTCCCGGAAAGAATCATTATAGATAACGGTACCAATCTCAATAACAAGATGATCACTGAGCTCTGCGAGCAGTTTAAGATACAGCACCATAACTCTTCTCCTTACAGACCGAAGATGAATGGGGCTGTAGAAGCAGCAAATAAAAATATCAAGAAAATCGTGCAGAAGATGACAGTGACTTATAAAGATTGGCACGAGATGTTACCGTTCGCTCTACATGGGTACCGTACCTCAGCCAGGACGTCAACCGGGGCAACTCCTTTCTCCTTGGTTTATGGTATGGAGGCAGTCTTACCGATCGAAGTGCAAATACCCTCTCTCCGGATAATGAAGGATGCAAATCTGAACGAAGATGATTGGATCCAGACACGACTTGATCAACTAAACCTTATTGATGAAAAGAGACTTGCTGCTATCTGCCATGGTCAGACATACCAAAAACGGATGATCAGGGCATTTAACAAGAAGGTCAGACCACAGGAATATCAAGTTGGGGATCTGGTAATCAAGCGAATCATCCTTCCTCAGAGTGATCCAAGGGGCAAATGGACCCCTACGTACGAAGGGCCATTTGTGGTTAAACATGTGTTCTCAGGAGGAGCCATGATTTTAACCAACATGGATGGTGACGACCTTCCTCACCCCGCTAATGCAGACATAGTAAAAAGATACTACGCATAAAAAGACCCGCTAGGCTGACATGCCTAGGCAAAAATTAGGGCTTCCCGGCGAACCAAAAGGGTTCGGGCAAAATGAAGGGATGAAATGAAAAAATCTGTACACCCGGCAAGTCAAAAACCTGAAAAGGCGGCTTGGGCAAAAATGGGTATCCCGGTGGACTGAAAACCCGAAAGGGCGGTCCAGGCAAAAGTTAGGGATAAAGCGTAATACTATGTCTCATTGGATCACTTTGCATCTAGAATCCGGTATCTACATCAAGTTCAGACGGCATCGATCAGTCAGCTTCATCTTCAACTAAGGTCATCAAGTGATGAGACGCTCAAAGACATAAAGGCGGTAGCAGAGTTGAAACCCAGTGGGATCATTCATTTTACACAGCTGTTTTATTTCCTTTTGTATAAACTTGTATAAATTCTTTGGTTCGGCGGCGTTCTCTTACTAGGACGTCAGCCTCTTGTATATAAACGCCTATTTACAGGCAATTCAAAAATCAATATAAATACACTTTTCAGCCAAAATTGCCAATTGTTTTTCCTTTTCTGTTTTGTTTTGCGAAGAACGTCCAAGGTTCAATTTGTGATATATGCATTGACAATAATTTGCTAATACATGAATATTTGCATACGAAACAAAGGATTAATTACAGGTAACATTAGAAACAGGGGCAATAAAGAGTTGTCTAAGCAATCTAATTGTTATGTCCTCCAAGGTACCAAGGTAGGTTCAGCTGAAGAACATAATCAGTACATCCCAATTCCCCAGAGAGTGAGCCAGCAAGTCAGTGCATTCTCGCCAAGCTATATTATCAAACCTTAAGGAAGTTGGGTATCCTCCAGCAGATCTCAACATTCCCCAACACATCATACGGACATTCTTAACAAGCATCCCCGGCAGTCTTGGCCTAAAGATTGTTCCCCGGCGGTATATCAAACATTCAACGGAGTTACTCCCCCAGCATATCAAAACTTCCCCAAGAGAGTCCAATCCAGTTTCCCCAGGAAAGTTGGAATCCATCTCCCCGAACAGTAAGCTTATCCCTAGTAGATTCTGGAAGCTTATCCCCGCAGAGTACGAACGCGTCGCCCGGCTTTATTCAAAGAGTTATTTCCCTACCAGGGTATAACTGGGTTATCCTCAGCCAAAAGCCACGGAAAGAGCGTCCTCGACGAAGTCTTCTTATCCCCAACGAAGTCTATCAACACTTCCAACACAACAAGGGTATCCCCAGCAAGTTATTATCAACAACTCAGCAAAGCATCTCTCTCCCCACAGAGTATTGCTTCCCAGCAAGATCGTTAGAGTACTTTTCTCCCTGCAGAGTAATCCATTCGCCAAGTTATTCCCCGACGGAGTTATCTTCTCCTACCGGTACTCTTGCAGCTATCATCCCCAGCGGAAGCTAAAATCTATTCTTCAACATCAGCCCAGGAGTGACTTCCCGACACCCGTCAAGGATTTACTTTCCTAAATGACAAAACATACATAAATATCACATTTTCATACATTATAGCATGCATATACGCATCATATCTCACAAATCTCATTTATGTTGAGAACATCATTGCTTGATCTATATCATGCATTGCATACGACTGACCTCTACCTTTCAGGAAAAAGTCAATTAAAGTTCTCAGCTACATTTCAAGACCTTGACCGGTTCAGCTAAATCGACCCTAAGATTTTTCTGTTTCTTATCCAGTCAAAGGCCTTCTCTGGTTCAGTCAGATCGACCCTAAGATCTCCCTGTTTCTTATCCAGTTGAAGACATTTCAAGACCTAGACCGGTTCAGTTAAATCGACCCTAAGATTTTCCTGTTTCTTATCCAGTTCAAGGCCTTCTCTGGTTCAGTCAGATCGACCCTAAGATCTCCCTGTTTCTTATCCAGTTGAAGATTTCAAGACCTAGACCGGTTCAGTTAAATCGACCCTAAGATTTTTCTGTTTCTTATCCAGTCAAAGGCCTTCTCTAGTCCAGCTAAATCGACCCCTAAAAGACTTTCCTGATAAAGACTCAGTAGAAGACATCCAAGATTCTCTCAATGTTACTGTTGAGGTTGAAGTCGCCCAAGATTCTCTCAATGATTACTGTTGAGGTTGAAGTCGCCCAAGATTCTCTCAATGATTATTGTTGAGGTTGAAGTCGCCCAAGATTCTCTCAATGATTACTGTTGAGGTTGAAGTCGCCCAAGATTCTCTCAATGATTACTGTTGAGGTTGAAGTCGCCCAAGATTCTCTCAATGATTACTGTTGAGGTTGAAGTCGCCTATGATTCTCTCAGCGTTACTGTTGAGGTAGTAATCGTCCAAGGTTCTCTCACCGTTCCTGTTGAGGTAGTAACCATCCCTGGTTCATTCATCACCTTTTGAAGATCCAGACCCAACTCCTGTAACCAGTCAGGACACATCTATACAAAGACTCTGAAGACCAGCTCCTGTAACAGGTCAGGTAATCATTTTTCTTTTGCAGGTACGCAAGTTCTCGCTAAGGAATCTCTTACGCGATTGACACCCAGATGGCATCTATAAGCCCATCCACCATCAATCATCTCTCAGCATGGCATCTATAAGCCCATCATCCTATCCATCAATCTCCAAATGGCATCTATAAGCCCATTCCACCATCACACTACTATGCGAGCGCAAATTTCTGGGCACTCTAGTGTTCAATCATCTTCCACCTTCGGATTACGAAAGGCACGTCAGCCAATCTACATCCTCAGGTCTAAGAAGATTGAACAGGGGCAACTGTTGTACCCCAAAATTTGCCCTCCCATATTCTTCAAGAATTGCAAAGAGCATGCTTCAAAATCTCCCCAAGAGTTGCACAGTTCAAGGGCCTCCTAACAGTAAAAAATTAGGGTTTTGGTTCTGACAAGGAAAATGAAGTTTCCAAGGGTCCAATCAAGTCCCACATGCCTACAAACATGGTCAAGCATCCTCATACCAAGTTTCAAGACTTACAGCACAAAATTGCACAGTCAAAAACCCTAATTGCACTACAGTCAACTGTAGGGGCAAAATGGTCATTTGACAGTCAAAAGTTCAAATTTTTGGTCAACATCTCATTTTGAAGCCACAAACATCATTTGATCAATGCTTGATCATGATTCTCAAAGCTTGGCTCAAAAAGTCTCAAGATGCAAAAGTTTCCATATTTGGACAGTTGAAAAAGTCAACTGTAACTTGACCAAGGCATAACTTCCACATGGATTATCAGAAAAATTCCATACAAAGCTCATTTTGAAGAGAAAGACATTTCTTACAACTCCTCTTCGCACTTCAAGTCCAATAAATGCTCTCACAAAAAGTTATCAATTTCAACATTATAGGTCATTTTCAAAAGTCAACAAAAAGGGACTTTAAGTCAAAGGCCATAACTTGAGATTGGTAAATCAAAATGACATGGGACCAAAGACATTGGTTAGAGGACTCAAAGAACTTTCCAAAATGTCCAAGAACATGAGCAAAGCTTAAAAATTGAGCAAGTTATGCCTTGTGGAAGTTGGGAAAATTTTGGATATTTTGAAAAGTCAACATTGCTTCAAAGGTCTTAAAATTGCTAATGGGCCACATTTTCTCCAAGATTCATCATCCAAAGCATGTGCACGACCATTTGGCCCAAAGGGAAGTTTTTCATCATTTTTATTTATTTATTTGAATTTTTAATTGCCAATAATTCATTTAATTAAAATAAATATGTGGAAAATACCAAACCAATGCAATCAAATCTTTTTATACATGAAATAGCCTCAAGATTTCGTGCATGATCTAATATGGAAAGAATCAAAGAGATTGGACATGATTGATATCATATTTGCATGAAAAAGATTGAAAAATATATGCCATGAAAATCAATATTCTCTACATCAATGCAAGAGGTTTTTTGATCCAATTCTCAACCCTAATCGTTCACACATATATACTCATGCAAACCATAGTCAAAGGAACCACAAAGCTGCGCCAAAAAAGCATAACCAAGTTTGAGTTTTTGACAAAAAATTCTAAAACTGAAAACCAACTTCCAGTGCGATTCAAAGGCAAATAACCATTCTATTGCCTTGCTGAGACATCAAGGAAGGTGTTTGAATAAAAACCATCAACTCTAACGCCCATAATTGGTATACAGAACTCAAGATTGTTCAAATTTTATCCATATTCGTATTTCAATTTCCAAGCATTTCCATTGCATTTTTTTTGTGGATTCATACTAATTGATTGATTCTGAAACTAACCATATGATTTAATTGAGTTTTCACGCGTTGTATGAAGAATCACCATTGAAGCACCTTAGGGTTTCAGACCTGAAAAATTAGGGATTCTTTCGTCCAGAAAAATTAGCTAACCTAAGTGGCATCATTGGAATCAGGAGATCATGACAAATCCAAAGCACTAGTCGCGCTCAATTTATGAGCGCCAGATTCCTAATCGCTATTTTCGTGTTCATCAGATTGTGGGGGTTTAAAACCCCCGCTATTTAAATGTAATTTTCGTTTCAGGTACAAAAGCCATGGAGAAGATGATGAAGTGTCAAGGCGTGGTTGGTTTATTTGAATTTCGCGCTAAATCCGTCCACTAACGCTTGTTTTCTCTTATGTTATTTATTTGTTATTATATATTCAAAGCGCATCAATAGCTCCACTGGTCAAGCGAAGCACTGGTAACCTTTGGGACCTGGGTTCGAACCCCAGGTCCCCCTTTCTATTCCATATTATTTTGCTAATAACGCTTCTGTGCAGTTTCAATATAAGGGTTCACCATACTCTCCACATCCAGGCTTACCACGTGCGTACTGAGATCAATCAAAGGGCCATAATTTGAAGAGCATCATAGGCACAGTTCAACGCGTGTGCACGCTCCCAGGAAAGGTCAACTGGGGCCTTGAAACATATGGGCCTAAAATGCTAAATCATACCTCCAATTGGGGACAGAACCCCCCAAGGTTTTACAATTCTTTTCTTTCTTATTTTTATCTATTTCAATTATTTCTTTTTTTTTATTCCTTAAATTAATTATTTTCATAAAATATAAAAATAACAAAAAAATCAGAAAAGACAAAAACTAATATATTTTATTTTAATATTTTTAAATAAATCTCACTAACTAATTAGGTTAAATTTAGGTTTAAATCTTAATATTTTTTCTAATAAACTTAAAATTTGTAGAATTAGGTTTTAATTACTTTTATTCTTTTTTCTTTTTCACCATAATTAATTATTAAATATTATTTTTTGTAATTAAATTATCATGTAAATAGTTAAATTAATTTTAGGTTTAACTTTAACATGTTTTTCTTAATAAATCAAAATTGTAGAATTAGGGTTAATTAATTAATTTCTTAATTTCGTTTAAATCTCATAAAAAACCATAAATACAAAAACCTCAAAAAAACAATTTCTTTTTCATTTTAATTTCATTAATTTAATAATCATAATTTAATTTCATTAAAAAGGGTCCAACGCCCTCGCTTGCGATTTTTTATTCTCTTCGCGCATTTTATTTATTCCTTCTTTTAAATATTGATGTATTTCTCCCAAACCCGTGTAAATTTAATTTCTCGCACTTTCCTTTATTTTCTGTCAAATCGGGTCCTGGATTTTAATTTGGCGATGTGGACCCGCGCCTTTGTAATAGTTTAGGAACTTTATCTTTCCGCAACTTTTTAACTGTTAATTAAATCGCATGCAAGAATGAATGATAAAATAAAAACAAACGCGTAGATCACCAATACATGACAAGACAAAAATAACTGAAAACGACACACAAATCACACACCACCCCTAGGGTACGCCTCACTGTTGCCTTGCCTCGAAAGGTGATCGTCGAGTAGAGGATGTCTTAGTAAGTCCTCATGATCCGGGAACCTGGCATGAGGGTAGCTTCTAAGGTGTCTTCCTATTGCTCTGGTGATCACCATGTCCCGAACCTCGAATTGACCCGAACACCTCCAACGGTGGTGCTACCTACCTCTCAATGGTGGGATGGCACTACTTTTAAAGGACATCTACACAGACGAATTCCTTAGGGTAGGTAGACGACTCTTGATACTTGCTCTAATTTCAAAACAAATCAAAAACACTTTTGACACCGACACCTTTTCAAAAAGCTTTCGAAAGCAATTTTTCAAACACTCTTGAGGACCGATACAAGAGTCGAACTGGAATTTTCAAAGAAACTTTTTAAAACCCACAGTTGAAAAGCAAACCATTTTTGAAAACACAAATGAGCAAGTATCTAAGAGCCCATGGATAACTATGGATAGAAAGGGTGCTAACACCTTCCCTTTCTATAATCTACCTCCCGAACCGAGAGCAATCTCTTTAAGAAATTTTTCTGTGCTTTTGTCCTTTCCATTTGGAGAAAATAAAAGACGGTGGCGACTCTTGCTTCCGCGACATTTCGCGAACCAGCGTTAAACAGTCAGTTCCAGATCCACCGATCACACAAGCCATCATCAAATTCTATCGTGCGTTTTGCCCAAAGATACTTCAAACACCTTTCAACCAACATATCTAAGCTATCTAGATCATCCATTGCTAGTTGTAACACCTTTAACACACATTACCATTTTTGTTTCAAAGCTTTGCAGGTTGAGTTCTGTAGCACGATTCAGGCTACTTCAAAACAAGCCAGGCATTGGGAAAGCTTCATTGGACCTCAGGCAAGCTCAACAGAACCTCAAACACCCTTGGAAGTTGCTGCATTGGCCAGCTCGAAGTCAATTGAAACAGGTATTTCATTAACTTATATCTCTCTATTTAGGAATAGTTAGGCTTAGGTTTGTGAATGAAATATGTTGTACTCATAGCCCTGAAGCCATACATATGCTTAGTTTTCATTTACATTAATCGTGCTAGGAGAATTTCACCCATGAACTTTCTGAAAAAACTAGGTTAGAAATTAGGGCCAGAGAAATTCTCTCTGGTCTTTGAGAGTTAGTTCAAGTTTTTTATATGGTTGGATTCATTGTTTAATGCTCTACAAGTTTCATGTTATGAGTTTTGTCAAAAAATCAAAGAATCAAGAGATAGCATTTTCTGTACAAAGCGCACGCAGGTCTGTTCAAAGGAAGAAGAAGAAGTGGATTCTGGGCTGGGTCTGGTTTCCTTTTGCTTTTGATACCCCATTTTTCAGTTTACACCCCCCTGGCCCATTCATTTGAATATTTGTCATTTTTATATTTTTACTTTTTATTCTGACTTTATTATTTTTTGTCCAAATATAAAAAATGCCAAAAAATTATTTTCTATATTTTTCATATTTATTTGATATTTATTTTTATTTTACTAAGTATAAACATGTAAATAATCTATTTTCTTTTTATTAAAACTCAAAAATAATATAAAAAATATACTTATCTTCATTTATTATTTTTATTTACACTTGAAAACATTTTCTTGAATATATACTTTTTTTGTAAATAACTAATTTTTATTTTATATATTTAATATGTTTAATTATTTAACAAAATAAAGTATTTATATATATATATATATATATATATATATATATATATATATATATATATATATATATATATATATATATATATATATATATATATATATATATATATATATATATATATATATATATATATATATATATATATATATATATATATATATATATATATATATATATATATATATACATACATACTTTATTTTGTTAAATAATTAGGTCAAAAATACAAAAAAATAATACATTTTCATTTTTATTAATATTTTACACTAAAAATATTTTTTTTTACAATATACTTTTATTTTTTATATAAATTAATATATTATTGTATATAATTAATAAATAATACTATTTATTTAAGAATTAGGTTTTTTGCCCTAAAATAACAAAATAATTAAAATTGACTTTCTTTTTATATTATTTACATTCTATATTAAAAAACAATTTTTACATCCATAAAAAACTTTTTGCATAATACATTTTATTTAACATTTATTTGTCGTATTTTATTTAATTATTGCATATTTAAATATTGTCTTATACATTCGATTTAGTTGTAATAATCTAGAATTTAATTTCTTGTAAAATACCCCCAATTCAAATTTGTACCCCCTCCCTATATCATGTTGTAATAGTGTAGAATTTAAGTTCTCACACCTTTTACGCTTTCAATTTTGCCATGATTAGACTTAGGGTTTGTATGCCAAATAAAATCAACAACTAGCTTGACCTAATCCAAGATAAACATGCATGAAAAACAAACACAATGCACACTTGCACCCCCTAGGGTTTCAATCCACTTGTTGCCTTCAAAAATGGACCATGGTTGCATGTCAAGTACTTTGGCAAAACAAAAACAAACAAAAAGACCATAGTCCCTCGATGACTCTATCTGAGTTGCCTAAACAAAATGATCAAGTCCCTCAAGAAAATTGCCAAAAATACTTGACACAATTGCTATCATGGTCTATACGATGACCCGCGCCTGTCCCGTTTAACAACCTAACACAAGGTTGTTCACCAAATACAATGGTGAAACAACACTATTAAAAGGGTTAAAACATAAGAAAGATCTTTGAGTAAAATAAGGTAGATAGATCTTATTTACTTGATCAAAAGCTTGCAAAAACATCTTTGCTATCTTCAAAACACACTCCAGAACACAATTTCAAAACCCTACTTTCAAAACTTTTCAAAAGACAAAAACACCTTTGTATACATTCAAACAAGAATCATTACAAAGGTTGCCACAACGATGGCCTCTTTTCAAAACATATTTCAAAACCACACACAAAGCACCATTTCAAACAATTGAAGAGCACCATTTCAAACAATTGAAAAGCAAAGCAAGTGATCTAAGCAAGTAACTAAGAGCCCATGGATAACCATGGATAGAAAGGGTGATAATACCTCCCCTTTCTATAATCTACTCCCCGAACCCAAGAAAACATCTCAAAGGTCTTTCCTCTGCTTTTTGACCTTTTCTTAGGATAAAATAAAAAGTCGGTGGCGACTCTTGCTAAACCGAAATATTTGCGAACACAAACGCAAAATCCCAAGTCAGTTCTCCCACCGTATCACAGAACTGGCGACTCTGCTGGGGAGAATTCTAAAAGTGGAGTAACCTTAGGGCTTAGATCACCCTTTGCATGATTATTGTTTTCCTTGCTTGCTTTACATTTTGGTTCTCTTGTTTGGGCTTGAAATCCTTCACCCGGATTTGGGAAACATTCATAGGTAAATAGCAATACGTTGTGGAAACTGTGCGGGGTATACCGACACAGTTGAAGCAATAACTATATTAGTGCGACATATTTGTGAGTACTGGTAGCCTTTGAGTCAATCAAAGAGAATACGGGGCCGCTGAGTGATGTCATGAAGCACTAATGAACTCTTAGAACCTTACTTGACCATCTTGGCCTTTTATTAGGGGTAGTGAAATGACCGGCTTTGGTGCAGTCCGAAGTTGGTAGATACTCGATACTACACTCATTGAGGGTTGTTTTCTTGGAATATTTTGGTCGCCAGTTAAGTGCCTAAACCAAAATAATGAACATAGAAAACAATCCAGTGATATTGAGCTCCTTAGAATCCGATTACTATTTATAGAACAGGTTTTGAGCCAACTAAACTCAAAAGGGTACTTACCTATGAAACCTCATGCAAGCCTGAAACTAGGGTTTGATGTGACTTGCTTGTACATGTGTTTGTGCATACATCATGAACATCATAAAGCATCATATGCATCCACTAACCATTTCAAGGGTTTGGATCTTCATCTTTGTTCTTGTTTTGTAGGTCATGGAATCACTTCGCAGGAAAACAATTCAAGTCAACCTTGTGAGAATCCCTCCTCAACTCAAGGAGCTCACCTCCAGGATCCCAGAGAATTCTCTCTTCAATGAAAGACATGGTAGACTCCTCAACTTGGTCAACACAAACATTGAAGAAGACATGGTAGACTCCTCAACTTGGTCAACACCAACATTGAAGAAGACATGGTGAAAGTCCTCTTCCAGTTCTTTGACCCCCTACATCACTGTTTCACATTCTCTGATTATCAATTGGTGCCTACTTTGGAGGAATTTTCTCAACTCCTGAGAATTCCTATTCTTCATCAACTACCTTACAACGGTACGGAAAAAGAACCAAAGCCTGAAGATGTTGCTCAAGCATTACACTTGCAACCATCTGACATCAAGGGGCATTGGGAAACCAGAAGTGGTGTTAAGGGCTTCTTGGCAAAGTTTCTGTTTGAGAGGGCACAAGACTTCTGGAATTCTCTTGATCTACAAGCCTTTGAAGAGATTGTGGCACTCCTCATCTATGGGTTGGTCTTGTTCCCAAACCCTGATAAGCTTATAGATGTGAATGTTGTCCAGATTTTCATGTCCAGGAATTCTATACCTACATTTCTTAGGGTCATCCTACACTCATTTTACACACGAACAATGAGGAAAAGAGGTGTTCTCATGTGCTGTACTCCTCTCCTAGCAAGGTGGTTTATTTCTCACCTTCCACAATCAGTTTTGAAGAATGAGCAGGGTTTAAGGTGGTCACAACGATTGATGACCCTCACACATTCTGATGTACATTGGTGTTCTCGGTCCAGATAAAATGTCATCATCATTGATTGTTGTGGGGAATTCCCTAATGTCCCACTACTTGGCATTAGGGGAGGCATTACTTACAACCCCTGTTTAGCTCTAAGATAATTTGGATATGCTCGGAGGGATGGCCCTCATGACATACTGATTCCGGACCTAGTTTTTGACTTCGACAATGATGCGCAAGGACTTCGACAAAGGTTCATCAGAGCTTGGAGGATGCCTAACAAGGTGGATAGTAAGACACTGGGGCACAAGAATTCCATCCCCCTTGAGCCTTATCTCAAGTGGGTACGAGTCCTCTCCCAGAATCTTATGATGCCATACCCTCATATTCTCCCCTTGATCAAAGAGCCTGTTACGGAAGGAGAGGTTCCATACACCATCCTACATCCTGACATGCCAACATCATGGGAAGAAATGCAAAAGAGTTAGATCCAACTCAAGGAAGAACGGAATACCTTTGAAGCCAGCTTCTATGCCAGTGAGAAGAAGGTTTTGGAGCTTACCCGACGACTTCACGAGGAGGAGACTCTCAACACTTACATCTCACCAAAGAGGATGCGCAATGTCTTTTTACATTAGGAGTTTTGTAATATTTCGCCCATGGGGCACTTATGTACTAACAAATTTCTTCTTAATATGACGTGCGTTCTTTTTGTTTGCAACAAATTTGAATTTTTGAACCCTTGAATGCATTACATGAATAACATACCATTCATCATATGCATAAACAGGTCTTCACGCCAGGTTTCCTTATCTTTTTGCTGTTTATTTCAGCAAGATGGATTTGGAGCAAACGGTAAAGGATCTGCAGGCACAAAATTCATAGTTCCAGCAACTTCTCATGACCTTGGCAAAGGGTCAAGAGGACCTCAAAGTTTTGTTAGAGAAGAATAAAGAGAAAAAGAAAAAGAGACCTGGAGTAGCCACTTTGGGAAGAAGATTTGAGCATCAGGCCAGGAGAGTTCTCGAGTTCCCCTCAACGTCTGACGAAGGGGCCGGTAAAGGGAAAGGGACTGCTATGCCTTCTGAATCCGAGGTTGAAGAGGAGGAAGAGGAAGAAGACGAAGACTACTCCGAACAACAGTATCCACCAGCGGATGATAAATATAAGAACCTTGAAGATAGACTGGCAGCTATGGAGTTGCAGAGGGTGCCCAGATTAGATTTTGAAGAACTAGGGCTGGTAGCTGGGATTGTTATCCCTCCCAAGTTCAAGGTGACAACATTTGCCAAGTACGACGGTTTGTCTTGCCCAAAGATGCACCTGAGGTCGTATGTCAGAAAAATCCAACCTCATTCATCCGAAAAAGACCTTTGGGTACACTTTTTCCAAGAAAGCTTGTCTGGCACGCAGTTAGACTGGTTTTATCAACTCGAAAGATCAGAGGTTCACAATTGGGAAGACTTGGCAGCTGCTTTTTATCGTCAGTATCAATACAATGCTAATTTGGCGCCCACTCGTACTCAGTTACAAAGTATGGGGATGGCTTCCAATGAAGGGTTTAAAGAGTACACCCAAAAATGGCGTGATTTGGTTGGAAGGGTGCAGCCACCGCTATCGGATAGGGAGTTAGTTGACATGTTTCTGGGGACCCTGTCTGGCCCCTTCTTCAATCATCTAATCGGAAGTTCTTCCGCGGGATTTACTGAACTGATTTTGACCGGCGAAAGGGTTGAGGCCGATATTAAGAGTGGAAAGATTCAAAAGGATGCTTCCGCATCCATGGCTGTTAAGAAACCCTTCCCATCCAAGAAGGAAGCATCTGCTGTGTATTCTCAAAAGGGACAGGGAAGAACTGAGCGACGACCGACTGTAGGGGCTGTGATGACTTAAAACTCGTCAAATGATCAACCTCGTAACAATTAGTCGAGACCTAATCAACAACGGGTAGAAAGGCCACAATGGCAGTTCACCCGCATCAACATGACGCCCGCTCAGGTACTTCCTCATTTGTTGAAGCTAAATCTGACCAGTTTGAAGGAAGCACCAAAGAACCCTAACACCTCCTCTCCATACTACCACTCCAATGCCAAGTGTGCTTACCATTCCGACAGTGCTGGGCACGATACCAATAATTGTTGGGCGCTTAAGAACAAAATCCAGGATCTGATTGATGCTAAAGAAGTAGAATTTGATGCTCCTGAGAAGCCCAATGTTATATCTGTTCTGATGCCCAAGCACGACCATAATATTCATGTTGTTATGGAGAATACTCATGTTACTGATGTTGTTGACCTGCTGACGCCATTACTTGTGATTAAAGAAAATTTATTGAGAGCCGGGATCTTTTCCTGGTTGTGGTAAAGACTGTTATTTTTGTTTGAACATACGAGGTGATTGCCCAATGTTGAAGCCAGGTGTCCAACGCCTGATGGATACCCAAGAGATAATTTTCCAGAAAACCCCTGTTGATACCTTCAATCCTGTTACTCCTGATACTTTTGCTACTTCAACCAACGATATTGCAATTATAACCATTTCCGACAATCCTCCTAAGGCTTGCAAAAGGCCTGTCAGGATTACACCCAACTCTGAATGTGTACCATTAAAGATCACCATGCCGGGACCTGTCCCGTACCAACCCAGCAAAACGATACCATGGAACTATGGGGGAGAAATCTTCTACCATGGTATCAAATAAATTGAAACAGTCTAAGAGATTTCTGAAGAAGAAAACCCTGATATAGGGAACATCGCGGGTACAAGCAAGATAAACCGCAGTGGCCGGATCTTTTCTTCGGAGATTGCTCCCCCTCGAGCAGTTTTCGGACCCTTGAAAGCTTCTGCACCTGTTGGACCATCTGTGCAAGGCCCAGTGATTGAAGAATTGGATACTCCTGAAGTAAGACCATCTGCTGATATTACCGACAAGGGTAATGGGATACTAGAAGTGCTTGTCAGGACGAAGGCTCATGCTGTGGTTATCCCTGAAACCACTCAGAAAGAAATGGATGAAATCT
Organism: Vicia faba; assembly: GCA_948472305.1. Taxonomy (NCBI): domain Eukaryota; kingdom Viridiplantae; phylum Streptophyta; class Magnoliopsida; order Fabales; family Fabaceae; genus Vicia; species Vicia faba. The sequence goes on along the minus strand of OX451736.1, from coordinate 1,261,552,173 downwards.
TGAAAATAATCAGAAAAAGTGACTACGACGTTGTGGAATAGTTAGGGCAGACCCCTTCTAAAATTTCAATGTTAGCTCTCCTGCTCTGTTCTGAGGCCCATGCTAAGGCCCTAATCAAATTCTTGAAAGCGTCACATGTACCCCAAGAGACTTCGGCTGACCGGTTTCAGGAGTGTGTGGCCAGTCTTACTGCTGATAATGGCCTTGGCTTTTCTGATGCTGACTTAACTCCCAAAGGAAGGAAACACAACGATGCGTTACATGTTTCAGTTGAATGCCGGGGAACCACTCTCGCCCATGTCTTAGTTGATATTGGTTCTTCCTTGAATGTGCTGCCAAAGAAAGCCTTAGACCGTTTGGACTGCGAAGGACTGAATCTCAAACCTAGTAACATCGTTGTTAGGGCTTTTGATGGTTCCAAGAGAATGGTTCATGGAGAGGTTGATATTCCTATCAAAGTAGGCACAGAAGTTTTCAACTCCACCTTCTATGTGATAGACATCCGACCGTCAAATTCATGTTTGCTAGGGAGACCGTGGATCCATTATGCTGGGGCAGTTACCTCCTCTTTGCACCAAATGCTGAAATATCCTGTTAAGGGTAAGATTATAACAGTGCACGGCGAGGAAGAATACATGATAAGTCATCTCAATTCCTTCCGCTATGTGGAGTTGGGCGAGTTCATCGAAACGCCTTTCCAGCATTTCAAGGAAGTGTCTCCTGAGGTAGCAGTTGCGAAGACAATGGTTGAGGTGCCTATCGTTCCCAAGCATGTATCTAGGATGGCATCTCTCAAGGACACAGAGACTGTGGTTAAAAAAGAGAAGAGTACAGTATGGGGAAAATTGCCTGACTTTCCCCATAAGACAGACAAGTTTGGGTCAGGGTTTACTGCTACAGGACAAAAGGCTATGCGTCGCTCCAAGGCTGGAGGGCCACCCGTCAAGATCTCTCACCATGGAATCAATGCTGTAGAAGATGAAGATGAAGAGAGCCACTTTGAAGATTGGATATTTCCGACCATCGAAGGGGGTTTGAGCAACTGGGAAGCAAAGGATTTTGTTCCCATCACCTTTATCAACCAGTAATTTTATCTTTGAACAATTTCCCATTTTTATGGTCTGTAATAACTAAAACAATTCGCACACTATTTTCACCTCATGCCTTGCCCGGGGCATGTAGGTCCACTTGTAAGGGATTGATTTTCTTCATAATCATATGCCATGTTTTAATGAATCATTGGATGTTTTTCATCTATAAACTGTTGTGTTCATTTTCTTTCCTTTTGCATTTTTGTTTGTTTAAGGATGGTTATCCCTTACACACACCCACACTCACGAATGCAGGTACCCATCCACTCCGGATTCCGTGGGTGACTATTCTGCTTTAGCCTTCGATAACTCTGAAGATTTGGTCAATCATGCTAAGTACGAAGTTGAAGAAGATTGTGAAGTGTCGGGAGAGTTAGCCAGACTTCTACAACAAGAAGAGAGGGCCATTCTGACTCATGAAGAATTGCTAGAAACCATCAACTTGGGGACAGAGGAAGACCGGAAGGAAGTAAAAGTGGGTGCCAACCTGGAACCAAATGTCAAGGAGCGCTTAGTGCAATTGTTGAATGATTATGTTGAAATCTTCTCCTGGTCTTATGAAGACATGCCAGGGTTAGACACAAATATCGTGGTTCATCGTCTCCTTACAAGAGAAGACTGTCCACCGATCAAGCAAAAGGTTCGCCGAATGAGGCCTGACATGTCTGAGAAGATTAAGGCTGAAGTAATGAAGCAATTCAACGCTGGATTTCTGGATGTTACTTCCTATCCACAATGGGTTGCTAACATCGTGCCCGTACCTAAGAAGGACGACAAAGTCAGAATGTGCATGGTCTATCGGGATTTGAACAGGGCTAGCCCTAAAGAAGATTTTCCGTTATCGCATATCGACATTTTGGTTGACAACACAGCTCAGCATAAAGTTTTTTCCTTCATGGACGGATTCTCGAGATATAACCAGATCAAAATGGCCCCCGAGGACATGGAGAAAACTACCTTTGTCACGCAATGGGGTACCTTCTGCTACAAAGTGATGCCGTTCAGACTAAAGAAAGCATGGGCAACCTATCAACGCGCCATTGTAGCTTTATTTCATGATATGATACATCATGAGATTGAAGTTTACGTAGACGACATGATAGCTCGATCACAGACAGAAGAAGAACACCTTGGTCATTTGCAAAAGCTGTTTGCCAGGTTGAAGGAGTATAAGCTCAGACTGAACCCAAGCAAGTGCATTTTTGAAGTTAGGTCTGGTAAACTTTTGGGATTTATTATCGGCAACAAAGGCATTGAGGTTGATCCAGCTAAAGTGAAGGATATACAAGAAATGCCTGCCCCCCGTACTGAAAAGGAGGTTAGAGGATTCTTGGGACGCTTGAACTATATTGCGAGGTTCATCTCTCACCTGACATCTACCTGTGAGCCAATTTTCAAACTATTGAAGAAAGATCAGGTAGTTGAATGGAACAATGATTGTCAAGTTGCTTTTGATAAAATCAAGGAGTATTTACTAGAACCTCCTATTCTGATGCCACCCGTCGAAGGAAGGCCATTAATCATGCATCTGACTGTTTTGGATAATTCAATGGGGTGCGTGTTGGGCTAACATGACGAGTCTGGCCGAAAAGAGCATGCCATTTATTACTTTAGCAAAAAGTTTACCGACTGTGAGACTCGCTACTCACTGCTCGAGAAAACTTGCTGCGCTTTGGTATGGGCTGCTCGCTGGCTAAGGCAGTATATGTTGACTCACACCACTTTGCTGATTTCCAAAATGGATCCAATCAAGTATATCTTCGAGAAGCCTGCTTTATCTGGAAGAATCGCTAGATGGAAAATGATCCTGACTGAATATGACATCCAATATACTACCCAAAAAGCTATAAAGGGGAGTGTACTAGCTGACCATCTAGCTCATCAAGCCGTCGAAGATTACCAATCTATGAGATTCGACTTCCCTAACGAGGACATCATGACATTGGACAACATTGAAGGTAACGGACCGTATGACGGACCTGAACAAGGATCCCAATGGACCCTGTACTTTGATGGTGCTTCAAATTCACTGGGCAACGGTATCAGTGCGGTACTCATTTCTTCGAAAGGTTGCCATACACCCTTTACTACCCGACTTTGCTTCAGCTGTACCAACAACATGACCGAATATGAAGCTTGCATCTTTGGTCTCAAGGCTGCTATAGACTTGGGAATCAAATCTTTGGTCGTATTTGGGGACTCGGCTTTGGTTATCATTCAAGTCAAAGGAGAGTGGGACACTAAACATCCTAATCTACCCCATACAAAGAACATGTCCTGACGTTGTTGCCTCATTTCGAGCAGATTACTTTCGAGCACTTCCTGTGAGAAGAAAATCAGCTGGCAGATGCTCTGGCTACAATGTCTTCCATGTTTAAACTCAACTAGGATAACGAGGCTCCCCAAATTACCATCGAGCGAATGGACGAACCCGCGCACTGTCATGAGATTAATACCAAAGAAGTAGTGGAACAACCCTGGTTTCATGAAATCAAAAGGTATCTCCAGATTAGAGAATATCCTGAAGGAGCTTCCGTCAATGACAAAAAGTTCTTAAGGAGATTTGCTGCCAAGTTCTTCCTAAGCACTGGCATCCTTTATAAGCGCAACCGTGATTGTGTTCTACTTCGTTGTGTGGACAAAACTGAAGCAGAGTTGATCATGACTGAGATACACAATGGCACATTTGGCACCCACTTTAGCGGACATATGATGGCTAAAAAGATTCTAAGGGCAGGCTACTACTGGTCTACCATGAAAGCTGACTGTCACCAACATTCCCGTACTTACGACAAGTGCCAAGTCTACGCCGACAAGGTACATATTCCTCCTGCTCCTCTCACATTCTGACAGCTCCTTGGCCATTCGCAATGTGGGGCATTGACATGATTGGAGAGATCAAGCCTACGACATCGAATGGGCATCACTTCATCTTGGTCGCTATCGATTACTTTACCAAGTGGGTCGAAGCAACTTCCTTTGCCTCTGTTACAAAGAATGTGGTTGCCTGCTTTATCAAGAAGAACCTCATATGCCGGTATGGTGTCCCCGACAGGATCATCACAAACAACGGTACAAATTTGAACAACACTATGATCACCGCTCTATGTGAACATTTCAAGATTTATCATCACAATTCATCTCCCTATCAGCCGAAGATGAACAGTGTTGTTGAAGCCGCGAACAAAAACATCAAGAAGATCATTCAAAAGATGACAGTCACTTACAAGGACTGGCATGAAATGTTATCGTTTGCTCTGCATGGATATCGTACCACAACACGTACTTCAACAGGGGCAAACCCATTTTCTTTGGTGTATGGCATGGAAGCTGTTTTGCCCATGGAAGTTCAGATTCCTTCACTAAGGATTATGAAGGATGCCGGTTTGAGTGAAGACGATTGGATTCAGACCTGGCTTGATCAACTTAACTTAATCGATGAGAAGCGACTTACTGCTGTTTGTCATGGTCAGACGTATCAAAAACGCATGACCAAGGCTTTCAACAAGAAAGTCAGACGTCAGGTATATCAAGTCAGAGATCTTATAATCAAGTGGATCATCTTGCTGCAAAGTGATCCCAGGGGCAAGTGGACTCCTACTTACGAAGGACCATTTGTGATTAAGAGTATCTTTTCTGGTGGGGCAATGATTCTGACCACCATGGACGGCGACGATTTGCCGCACCCTGCGAACGCAGACATAGTCAAAAGATACAATGCATAAAACGACCCGACAAGTTGAAAACCCGAAAGGGAGACTTGGGCAAAAATGGGCATCCCGGTGAATCGAAAACCCGAAAGGGCGGTTCAAGCAAAAATTAGGGATAAAACAAAAAAATCCGTATACCCGGCAAGTTGAAAACCCAAAAGGGCGACTTGGGCAAAAAAGGGTTTCCCGGTGGATCGAAAACCCGAAAGGGCGGTCCAAGCAAAAGTTAGGGAATTAAAGCGTATGACTATGTCTCGTCGGATCACTTCAAGAACAATCTCTTCACCAACAAACTCCGAGCTTCTGATCAATCTAGTCATCAACGGACGAAGCAGCGAATAGACAAGATATTCAGAGTTGTGAAGGCTATAGCAAAATGGGAATCCCATGGAATTGTTACACATAGCCATCTTTCTTTTGTATAAAAATTTTCAATCGTTACGACAACATTCTCTTACTAGGATGTCTGTCTCCTTTGTACAAAAATTCTCACAAAAGTTAATACAAAATACTTCAAAGTGCAGAAATTTGCTTGCCTTTCTTTTCTTTTTATACTTATGTTTTATTTGAAAACGTCCAATGTTTTGATTAAATAGGCATATGCATTTGAATATAATCACTGCTTACAAATAAAACAGAATTGAAAAAAGATAATTACTGATAGGTTGAAGGTGTAGGAAGATATCTTGGTGCCACGTCAGAAGAAATCCCTATGATACATCATTTATATCCTCAACAAGGCTAAATTTGGAGTATATTTCCCCAGCGAAGTTAAGCTTCAGGATCCGCAGCGGAGCCAGTGCAGTCTAAAACTTGATTCCCCAGTTGAGTTAAGCTTCAAAATTCCCATCAGAGTTAAAACTCCCGATCCTCAGTGAAGCCCGAAAACCTTGAAATAAATATCCCCAGCGGAATTAGAATACTCTAAACCTTCTTCCCCAGCGGAGTCAAAATTTCCAACTATCAATCCCCAACAGGAACCATTCAGTTTTCCCCAATTTCCCCAGCAGGATATCTTAAAAGTCTGAGAATCAATCAGATAACAATTAACTCTTGGTCTTATCCTCAACTAGGAATCCCCAGTAGATTGGCATACAATTCAAGCTCCTGATTTCTCAAGCAGAGTAAGCATTCTCCCCAGAGTTATTTCTCAGCAGATTGAAGATTCTCAATCTCATTTCTCCAGCATAAGTCTCCCATATTCTAACTCCCTAGTAGAGATTTTCAGAGTTTTTCTTTGTTCCCCAAGCAGTTAGCAGTCAACAAGGATTTCTCATCTTCAGTAATCAAAGATTTTTGGAATCCCCAGCTTTGGTCAAGGATTTACTTTCCCCCGACAAAAATCAAAGATTTCATTATCTCCAGTTATCAAGGATTTATTTTCCTCAGCAAGACAGTTACTCAGCTTACATGCGCAACCATTACATTCATATATCATAAACATTGATGAAACACAATTCATTGCATCATACATATCATGCAACATAACTTTGTGTTTCAGCTAACATTTTACCTTTTTCAGGATAAGATTAAAAGGCTATTGTTAACAATTATTCAGATACAATATGGATACACCCCAGACACGTCGGTCATTCTATTACTCATTCATAACTTCAAGTCAAAATACAGTATGGATACAACCCAGACGTGGCGGTCATTCTACTACTCATTCAGACTTAAGCAATCAGATACAGACTAGATACGCTCCAGACACGGCTGCCATTCTATCTCTCATTCAGATTCAACTATCAACTACAAGCAAATACGCTCCAAACACGGATGCCGTTCTGGCCTTTACACCAGCAGTTTGATCCCCCCAGTGCAGTTGCCACAGAGGTCATCCTGTTACTTATTCAGATCCCAGTTACAGTACGGATACACCCCAGACACGGTAGTCATTCTACTACTCATACAGATCTCAACTTTAGATACAGTCTAGATACGCTCCAGACACGGTTGCCATTATGTCACTCATTTATAGTTTATCCCCAGCACACAGTTGCTCCATACGCAGATGTTTCTCTATTACCTAGATACAATACAGATACACTCCAGACACGGCAGTCATTCTGATATTCATTCAAAAATTCAAATATAGTTACATCTCAGACACGCGCCAGACACGGACGCCGTTCTTTTGCTCATACAAACTTAGTCTCCAGATACAGTTCAATGGCATTCCAGACACGAATACCATTTTAATGCTCATCCTTCTAACCTACAGCATTGTAATTCAACAAAGATTCTTGGATGGCATCTTTAAGCCCATCTCCAGAAAGATTCTACCATCTCCAAATGGCATCTTTAATCCCATTCCCGCATCTATGTTTTGACGAGTGCAAATTTACGGGCACTCTGGTGTCCAATCCTCTTTTACCTTCGAGTCGCGAAAGGCAAACTTGCCAATCTAACTCTTCAGGTTCAAGAAGATTGAACAGGGGAAACTGTTGTACCCCAAAATTTCCCCTCTCATTTCATCAACATTTCTCATCACAAGACTCTTGCAACTCAAGATCAAGCTAGGGTTTGCTCTGCTCAAGACACCTCCTTGCACTGTTGATCTAAATTAGGGTTTAAGTTTGCACAGGGATATTTTGACCTACAATGCCCAAAGTGACTTTCATACTTCATGTTGGACTCACAAGTTTGTCCACACCAAGTTTCAAGCCTTGATTCAGATTTTTGCCCAGTCAATTGGACAGTTGACCTAGAAATCAACTATATTGGGGAAAAAGTCAACTGTGGCCAATTGACAGTCAAACCTCATGAAATTTGACCCACATCAACATTATGAACTCATATGAACCATTTGATCAAGTTTGGGTCACAATTCCACAAGAAATTTGGTCAGATCACCAAAAGGGCAAAATGGTCATTTTTAGGGTTTTGACTGCACAAAGGCAATTTTTAACTGTTTGACCTAACCAATGGCAAATCAAGCTCACACATGGACTCAAGAACTCAATGACATTGTCTTGACCCATTCAACAAGTTCAAAAGATCTCAAATGCATAGGATTGACACATGAATTTTTCAGTCAACTGATCAAAATTTGACTGTACACTGAAAAGTCAAACTTTGACTTTTTGGTCAAAATCAAGTGCCAAGAGTTATTTTTTATCAAGACATGTCAAATTATGAAACTTGTTCATCAAGAAACCCAAAAATGCAAATTAGGGTTTAAAATGGAAAATTTTCATAACTTAGAAATTTTCTAAGTTATGAAATTTTCTTATTTTTTCCTAACTTTGTCCCATTGTTTCACCAAGATGCACATGGATTCAAACAAAACTTGAAACATGAAAGTATAGTACATCATAAAGTCTACAACTTTAATACACAAAGTTTTCTCAAAAGAGGCTTGTATCTCAAGTTATGATTTTTGGAACAAGGGTACCTAAAACTTTTAACTTAGAGAAATTTTGCCCTAGTTTAGGCAGGATTTTGACCCATCTTCTTGGACATTTTTCACATAGTTCCACTTGGAGTTTCAAGTTGCATTTCAAATATGTATTATAGTACATGTTCCAAGCTTTCCAAATTGTCCAAGAACTCCTCAAACACCCTTGTGGTTAGAGAGAATCGAATGCTTGAAGTTGGCAAAAACTCACTTTGATCCATGGCGAATACATGTCCATACCAATTTGCAAATCTGATCTAGCTAGCTTGGTTCACAATTACAGGCCTCAAAACCAGTTTGTACTCCATAATTTAATGCATAACCATTGAGCTAAGGTATTATCTTGGTCATTTGGACATTGCCTACAAGATTAAGCCCTAAATGGTAAAAGGTATATTGCCATTTTTGCAAAAGGTTACTTTATGTCAAAACACTAAGCTTGAGCCTTGAACAAAATCTGATATTGCAAACCAAATCCATGAATTAGAGGGGCCAAGAGTGTTGTGTGCAGGGTGATAGGAGGGCCTGTACAAAGCTATAACATCACTTCCACTCTTTTGCTTCAAGTAGAAGAAAGTTGCAAATCACAAGCCATCTCTCACATCTGTTAAATAACAACTTACACAAACATTGTAAACAAGTTTCATACCCCCCAACAAGCCAGAAACACGACCCCTTCATCACTCAAACCTCCTCATACTTAAAATCTCCATTTTTCTACAAAACAGAGTCAGTTCTGCATTTTGCAAGCCATCGTCAAATTCTACCGTGCGTTTTGCCCAAAGATACTTCAAACACCTTCCAACCAACATATCTAAGTTATCCAGATCATCCATTGCTAGCTGTAACACCTTTAACACACATTGCCATTTTTGTTTCAAAGCTTTGCAGGTTGAGTTCTGTAGAACGATTCAGGCTACTTCAAAACAAGCCAGGCATTGGGAAAGCTTCATTGGACCTCAGGCAAGCTCAACAGAACCTCAAACACCCTTGGAAGTTGCTGCATTGGCCAACTCAAAGTCAACTGAAACAGGTATTTCATGAACTTCTATCTCTCTATTTAGGAATAGTTAGGCTTAGGTTTGTGAATAAAATATGTTGTACTCATAGCCTTGAAGCCATACATATGCTTAGTTTTCATTTACATTAATCGTGCTAGGAGAATTTCACCCATGAACTTTCTGAAAAAACTAGGTTAGAAATTAGGGCCAGAGAAATTCTCTCAGGTTTTTGAGAGTTAGTTCAAGTTTTTTATATGGTTGGATTCGTTGTTTAATGCTCTACAAGTTTCACGTTATGAGTTTTGTCAAAAAATCAAAGAATCAGGAGATAACATTTTCTGTACAAAGCGCGCGCAGGTCTGTTCAAAGGAAGAAGAAGAAGTGGATTCTGGGCTGGGCCTGGTTTCCTTTTGCTTTTGATACCCCATTTTCAGTTTACACCCCCCTGACCCATTCATTTGAATATTTGTCATTTTTATATTTTTATTTTTTATTCTAACTTTATTATTTTTTGTCCAAATATAAAAAATGCCAAAAAATTATTTTCTATATTTTTCATATTTATTTGATATTTATTTTTATTTTACTAAGTATAAACATGTAAATAATCTATTTTCTTTTTATTAAAACTCAAAAATAATATAAAAAATATACTTATCTTCATTTATTATTTTTATTTACACTTGAAAACATTTTCTTGAATATACACATATAAATAATTAGGTCAAAAATACAAAAAAAAAATACATTTTCATTTTTATTAATATTTTACACTAAAAATATCTTTTTTAGAATATACTTTTATTTTTTATTTAAATTAATATATTATTGTATATAATTAATAAATAATACTATTTATTTAAGAATTAGGTTTTTTGCCCTAAAATAACAAAATAATTAAAATTGACTTTCTTTTTATATTATTTACATTCTATATTAAAAAACACTTTTTACATACATAAAAAACTTTTTGCATAATACATTTCATTTAATATTTATTTGTCGTATTTTATTTAATTATTGCACATTTAAATATTGTCTTATACATTCGATTTGGTTGTAATAATCTAGAATTTAATTTCTTGTCAAATACCCCCAATTCAAATTTGTACCCCCTCCCTATATCATGTTGTAATAGTGTAGAATTTAAGTTCTCGCACCTTTTATGCTTTCAATTTTGCCATGATTAGACTTAGGGTTTGTATGCCAAATAAAATCAACAACTAGCTTGACCTAATCCAAGATAAACATGCATGAAAAACAAACACAATGCACACTTGCACCCCCTAGGGTTTCAATCCACTTGTTGCCTTCAAAAATGGGCCATGGTTGCATGTCAAGTACTTTGGCAAAACAAAAACAAACAAAAAGATCATAGTCCCTTGATGACGCTATCTGAGTTGCCTAAACAAAATGATCAAGTCCCTCAATAAAATTGCCAAAAATACTTGACACAATTGCTATCATGGTCTATACGATGACCCGCGCCTGTCCCGTTTAACAACCTAACACAAGGTTGTTCACCAAATACAATGGTGAAACAACACTGTTAAAAGGGTTAAAACATAAGAAAGATCTTTGAGTAAAATAAGGTAGATAGCTCTTAGTTACTTGATCAAAAGCTTGCAAAAACATCTTTGCTATCTTCAAAACACACTCCAGAACACAATTTCAAAACCCTACTTTCAAAACTTTTCAAAAGACAAAAACACCTTTGTATACATTCAAACAAGAATCATTACAAAGGTTGCCACAATGATAGCCTCTTTTCAAAACATATTTCAAAACCACACACAAAGCACCATTTCAAACAATTGAAGAGCACCATTTCAAACAATTGAAAAGCAAAGCAAGTGATCTAAGCAAGTAACTAAGAGCCCATGGATAACCATGGATAGAAAGGGTGCTAATACCTCCCCTTTCTATAATCTACTCCCCGAACCCAAGAAAACATCTCAAAGGTCTTTCCTGTGCTTTTTGACCTTTTCTTAGGATAAAATAAAAAGTCGGTGGCGACTCTTGCTAAACCGAAATATTTGCGAACACAAATGCAAAATCCCAACTCAGTTCTCCCACCGTATCACAACAATGGTTAATTCAGATGCTGCGAGACTATGTTGAGATCTTTGCCTGGTCTTATAAAGATATGCTGGGGTTGGATACTGATATTGTGGTTCACCGATTGCCTACCAAGGAAGACTGTCCTCCAGTGAAACAGAAGGTTCGTCGAATGCGCCCAGAGATGTCTGAGAAAATCAAAGCTGAAGTGATGAAACAGTTTGACGCTGGATTTCTAGCAGTTACTTCTTACCCACAGTGGGTTGCCAACGTGGTTCCTGTGCCGAAGAAGGATGGTAAAGTTCGGATGTGTGTTGACTATAGGGATCTGAACAGGGCAAGTCCCAAGGATGATTTTCCTCTGCCTCATATCGATGTTCTGGTTGACAACACCGCTCAACATAAAGTCTTCTCCTTTATGGATGGTTTCTCCGGTTATAATCAGATTAAAATGGCTCCCGAGGATATGGGGAAGACAACCTTTGTTACTCAATGGGGTGCCTTTTGCTACAAGGTCATGCCCTTCGGATTGAAGAATGCTGGGGCAACGTATCAGCGTGCCATGGTCGCTTTGTTCCATGGCATGATCTATCATGAGATTGAGGTATACGTCGACGACATGATTGCAAGATCCCAGACTGAGGAAGAACATTTGGACCACCTTCAGAAGTTATTTGACAGGTTGAAGTTGTACAAGCTGAGGTTAAACCCGAACAAGTGCAACTTCGGGGTGAGATCTGGTAAGCTGCTGGGTTTCGTTGTAAGTGATAAAGGTATTCAAGTGGATCCTGCAAAGGTGAAGGCTATACAGGAAATGCCAGCTCCCTGAACAGAAAAAGAAGTCGGAGGCTTTCTGGGACGACTGAACTACATTGCCCGATTCATCTCACACCTGACTGCTACTTGTGAGCCAATCTTCAAGCTACTGAAGAAAGATCAAGTGGTAAGATGGAATGATGAATGTCAGGCCGCTTTCGAAAGGATCAAAGAATATCTCCAAGAGCTGATGCCTCCAGTTGAAGGGAGACCTCTGATATTATACTTGACAATTGTTGTACCCCAAAATTTGCCCTCTCATATTTCTCAAAACATTGCAAGAAAAATCTCCAAGTTGCTCAAGTTTGCTCAAGAGTGGGTCAGACAAATCATCTCCTAAGGCAGTCAACCCCAAATTAGGGTTTTGTGTTGCATCAAGATCCTTGAGTCCAAATGACCTCAAATGCTCCCTAATGTCCTAATATGTTCTCAAGGTCATCCATGTCAAATTTCAAGCCGTGCAGAGGAAGTTTGCTCAGTCAATTGCTCAAAGGGTCCAAAAATCGACTATGCTAGGGCAAAAGTCAATTGTGACCCAAATACAGTCAAAACTCAAGATTTTTTGTCAACATTCTCATTTTGAAGGATATTTCATCATCTGATCAAGGGTTGATCATGATTCATCAAGGATTGCTCAAAATTCATCAAGACTCAAAAGTTGCTAAATTAGGGTTTTGTAAGAAAAGTCAACTCAACTTTGACCAAGCATAACTTTCTCATACTTTATGAGAAATGACTCATCCAAATCTCATTTTGAAGAGGATGCAATTTCCTACAATCCATATTTATACCCCAAGATCAGAAAATGCACTCACAAGAAGTTATGAATTTGGACATTATAGGTCATTTTTGAAAGTCAACAAAAACACCTTTTTTTCCATAGCTTATAACTTGAGCATGGAATATCAAAATGAGATGAAACCAAAAGGTTTGGTTAGAGTACATCTCAGGCTTTATAAAAAGTCCAAGAACACTTCCAAAAGTTCAAAATTGAAGAAGTTATGCATTGTTGAAGTTGGGCATTTTTGCAAAATTGCCAAAAGTCAACTATCCCCAAAACTTCAAATTTTGTCAAATGGGCCCATTCTTTTCCACTTGATTTGAACTTGCCACATTGCACACGTGTCCTAGCTTCAGCCTTGTGTCCATTTATCAATTTTATTATTTTATTTGATTTTTTATTGAATTATTTCATTTTTAATCAAATAAAATCCAAATATTGATTGTTTGATATCTTTTTGGCTATTTTAGGACTGAATCATCATCATCAAGGGGATCAAACTCGTATCAAGCATTCCATATGCAAAAAGATTGAGTTTTTTCAATTTTGGAAGGTTTAGTAATGGTGAATCAAATCAAATCCCATGACATTGATGTGCAAAGATTCAAGGCATATTTGTTAACCTAATACATTCTATCATACATAAGGAAGCTTAAGGCACGATTACAAGGGTTGGAGGCTGCAAGAACACTGAAAACAAAACTTGGAAAAAGTGGTGAAAAGTGCAAAACCAAAATCACACTTAGAGGCAAATTCAGAAGCCAAGAACGATCTCAATCGTTTCCTTGACAATCATTGAAGCAGGACCAACCCAAAGTCGGTCTCCATACACGCTAAAACGCACTGTAAGAGTCATAGAAAACCGCTCTGCATTTGAATTCGTAGATCTTTATTCTTGCACCTTTCATACAAACTCTTTGCATATTCATAATCCTCGTCAAATTTACAAGCATTCTGCATTAGCCAATTGCGTTTTTCTGGCCTAGATGAAGAACCCCCATAGCTAGGGTTCTTCGTTCGTGTGTTAGGGTTTTCTTTTTCAGGGGAAATCAAGACTCAAGAAGGGTATAGGTTTAATCAGGAAGCCCATACGAACTCAACCATGTGCTTGGAATTGATTTTCATGGAATGGGATGGATTTTAGAGTGAGCCTACGCATTTAGCTGCGGATCTAAATCCGTAGGTAAAGTTACAGGGTTTGAAGGTCAGGGACGACAACGTGTCTCCCTCTGATTGGCCCCTTTCAAACACGCGCGCCTTTTTTATTTTTGCTGGCATATTAATGTGTTTTTCCTTATTATTATTATTATTATTATTATTATTATTTTCCATTATCCTAACAATTGAGACACATTGGCCTAGTGGCGAAGCAAGCAACGCGAATACCATCAGGACCTGGGTTCGAATCCCAGGTCCCCCATATACCTTGTTATATTTTTTATTTAGGTAATCAAGTGTTGATCCCAACGTGAAATCTACCATGCACTCTCAAGCATTCAATGGACAGATGGCCATAGGCCAGATCTGAGGGCCAAGAGATAAACGTCCACCATGGGATCCAGTCAACCAGCGTGCATGGGATCCCAAAAGTCAACCAGGCCTGCGCCAATTGGGCCATGGAATTGCTATGCTGAACCTCCCATTCAGGCCCAAACCCTCCTATCTCTCTTTATTTTATATTTTATATTTTATTGTTTAATTATTTTTATTATTAACTAACCAATCAAATATTTTTCTTCATAAAATTCAAAAAACCAAAAAATATATTTTCTTTATTCAAATCGAATTTTAAATTTTTTTATTATTAACAATTATTAATTTAATTAATTTAGGCCATTAATTAGAATTAACTTTAATATATTTTTTTGTAAATAATTAAAATCAATTAGACATAATTAGGTTTTATTAACATTGATCAATTTTATTTTCTTTCTTTAAATACAAAAAAAACTCAAAAATATTTATTTTTTATTAATTAGTTTAATTAATTTAATTTAATAATTAACTTAGATTAATTTCTTTCTTAATTCAAAAAACAACCAAAAAATCTTTTCTTTAAATAACAAAGGTTCAAAACCCTAGAACTCACATTCGATTTAATTTCCCGCACGCGATCCATTTTATTTCAATATTGTATTTGTTTCCGGAATGTAATAGATAATTAAGACTATTTTTATCGCTTTATTTATTTTCCGCATTTAAATTTCAAAGGGTTGCTTTTGGCGATGTAAATACCCGACGCCTTGTAATAGTTAGTTAAATTTCTGCAATTTAATTTCTGCAACTTATAAACTGTTAGATGTTTGATAATAGGGATGCATGACAAGAATGAATGTTTAACCTAAAATCAACATAGATAACCATCGACATGTACAAAGACAAAATAACTGAAAATAACACACTCGCACATGCGCACTCTTAGGATACACCCCACTTGGTTGCCTTCGTACGCGGTCATTGAGTATAGGTTGTTTTAGAGGTCGCCCTCTTGTCTCAAAGATCATAATCGCCTCGAAACGGTTGCCTCGGATACTGTTGCCTCAAAACAAATGATCTAAGACATTAGGGTTACTTCTAAGGCGTCCTAACATTCCTTTAGTGACCGCACGTCCCTAAATTCGAATTGACCCTTAAAATTCCAACGAAGATGCTACCTACTCATCAATAGTGGGATATCATTGTCTAAAGGAAGATAGCATGGAACGATTCCTTTTTCGAGTAGGTAGATAGTTCTTAAGTACTTGCTCTTTCGAAAAAACAAATTTTTTTTTCACACTTACACCTTTCAAACAAAAACTTTTTCAAACCCACAAGCACAAAGAAAAGAAATTTTGAAAACAATATGAGCAAGTACCTAAGAGCCCGTGGATAACCATAGATAGAAAGGGTGCTAACACCTTCCCTTTCTATAATCTACCCCCCGAACCCGAGAAATATCTCGAAAAAAGGAATTTTTCTGTGCTTTTTTCCATTCCTTGTTGGATAAAATAAAAGTCGGTGGCGACTCTTGCTTACCGCCACATTTTGCAAAAACAAACGCAAAATGCAAACCAACATTCCAAAAAATAGTCAGTTCTTTCCCGCCGTATCACATAACTGGCGACTCTGCTGGGGATTCTTAATAAGTGGGGTGTACCTTAGTATTAGATCATTGTGTTTTCAATTGTTTGCTTTGTATGCTTTATATTTGTGGGCTTGAATCGGAGTTACTATAGATCCTAACCCGGATTTGGGGTACCCTTTAGGTAAGTAGCAATAAACTGTGAGGGAACTGTACGGCGTAAACCGATACAGTTGAAGCAGTAGCTACATTGGTGTGGCATTTTAGTATGTACTGATATCCCTTGTGTTGGAACGAGGAGAATATGGGTCTGCTAAGGGGTCATTAAGCACCAACTGACCTTAGAACCTTTAAATTGACCAACTTGGCCATAGAACAGTAGCAATATGCTACACTCATTGAGACTAAACTTTCGCGATGATTCCGGCCGCAAGAAAAGGTTGATAAACTGGAATTATGACCGATTGAGGGTAGTCAGTGATATTGAGATCCTCTAGAACCCATTTACTATTTTTAGGACAGGTTTGAACCAACTGAACTGAAAGAGGGTAGTACCTAAGCTCCTTGCCAGCCTGAAATCTAAGGGCTCTCTGTGTGACTTGTGTGCCTTTACCATGTTTGCTATTTGTGGATACTTGTGACGTGCTTTCTATTATGACATCATAACATTGCATACATCTTGCATTGGACTAACCTATTTCAAAGACAAGAGGGATTCATCTTTGTTCTATTTTGTAGGTCATGATACCCATGCGTAGGAACACCATCCGGATCAACTTTGTCCAAGTTCCCACTATGCTTAAAGAGTTGGTTACAAAGATGTCTGATTCTACTTCCTTCATCAAAAGACATGGGCATCTTCTTAGTTTGGTCACCTCCAAATTGGATGAGCAGATGATGAGTGTCCTAGTCCAGTTCTATGATCCACTGTACCATTGCTTTACTTTTCAGGACTACCAATTGGTCCCCACCTTAGAAGAGTTCTCTGATCTGCTTGGTATCTCTATTCTGGAGCAGACCCCGTTCACAGGTTGGGAGAAGATCCTTAGGCTAGAAGAGATTGTTTCAGCCCTTCATATGACAAAAGATGAGGTAATGGCTAATTGGGAGACTAGAAGTGGAGCAAAGGGCTTTCTCACTAAGTTCTTGGTTGGTAAGGCTAATCATTTCTGGGATAGTCTAGACTTCAAGGCATTCGAAGATATTCTGGCTCTTCTGATATATGGCTTGGTATTGTTTCCTAACTCTGACTCCTTTGTTGATGTGAATGCGGTAAAAATCTTCATCTCTGGTAATCATGTACCCACTCTCCTGGGTGACATTCTTCATCAGCTTTATGCCCGTACTACTCGGAAGCGAGGAACCTTGATGTGCTGTGCTCCATTGTTGGCAAGGTGGTTTATTTCTCACCTTCCCAAATAAGTTCTGAAGAAAAAAGAAGGCATGTGCTGGGCTTATAGGGTTATGTCTCTCTCTCTTACAATGACATCATTTGGACTATCAAGGGTATGGACGAGGTGGCCGTTATTGATTGTTGTGGGGAATACCCCAATGTTCCACTGATAGGAACCCATGGAGGAATTTCTTATAATCCGTGCTTGGCCTTATGTCATTTTGGGCGAGCCAGAAGGGAAGGACCTCATGAGCTGCTAATACCTAGTATCATCTTTGATTTTCAAGGGGATAGTGATGAGCAACGCCGCAGATTCATAAGGGCTTGGGATAGAGTTCACAGATTTGATCCACACGAGCTGGGTCCAAAGACTTCACTTCCAATGGAGCCATATCTCAGATGGATTCGTATCCGTGCCCAAAAGCTGGGAATGCCGTATGAAGCCGTCTTGCCTATCATTGTTGAAGTTGCTAATGAATAGGGGGTTCTTCCTACCATCCTCCATCCTTACATGCCCACTGACGTTGGGGCACTGAAGAGGTCCTGGATGTAGCTGAGAGAAGAACGGGATACTTACCGAGAAAAGTATCACGAGCAAGAGCAGAAGATTCAGAAGTTGATTAGGCAGCTGGAGAACGAGCGGATCCTCAATGACTATGTCCGCACCGATAAGAAGCGACCATGGGAGCTCTGATTGTCCTTTGATTATTTCATTTCTAGTTTTTATTTACTTTTCAGTATTTCCTTTCTTGTAACGCCTTAAGGGCATCTGTTGAACAATTTGAATTTCAAGTTTATCTAATAAAAGTGTGTTTCATTTCTTGTTTACGAATTTGAATCTCTCGATGTCTTTGAAATCATATCATACGCATTTCATCCCATGCACTTCATAACAGGTACCCTTACAGGTCTCTTATCTTCTTCGCTGTTTATTTCAGCATCATGTCTTCTGAACCATCAACTGAGCAAGAAATCAAGGCTCTACAGGCTCAAAATGCCCAATTCCAAGAGTTGTTCATGAATCTAGCTAAGGGTCGGCAAGATTTGAAGACCCTTATTCTGAAAGAGAAGAAGAAGAAGAGGACAGTCCTGTTTAACACAGGTCACAGGTTTGGAAACAGGCTACGAGATGAAGTTGATTTGACCACCTCATATGGAGGGAAAGATAATCAGGAAGAAAGGAGGGCTCCTAGCCCTGTGGTTTCCGACAACGAGACTGATTTCGACGAAGACCAGTATCCTTTGGCTGAGGATATATACAAGCAACTGGAAGACCGGTTGAGTGCGATGGAAGTACAGAAAGTGTCTGGTATGGACTTCGGTGATCTGGGTCTATCATCTGGGGTGGTGATTCCCCACAAATTCAAAGCACCAGCCTTTGCTAAGTACAACGGAGTTTCTTGCCCAAAACTGCACCTCCAGTCGTATGTTAGGAAGATTCAGCCGTACACCGCTGATAAGAACCTATGGATCCACTTCTTTCAAGACAGACTCTCAGGGACTCAGCTTGAATGGTTTTACCAGTTAGAAGGAGCCAGCATCTGCAGTTGGGAAGATTTGGCTGCTGCTTTCTACAGGCAATACAATACAATGCCGACCTCTCTCCCACGCGTACCCAACTCCAGGGTATGTCAATGGGTGCGGGCGAAGATTTCAAAGATTATGCTCAGAAGTGGAGGGACCTTACTGGAAGAGTGCAACCACCCTTGGCTGATTGAGAGCTAGTTGATATGTTTCTGGGGACCTTGTCTGGTCCATTTTCAACCATCTGATCAGAAGTTCTTCATCTGGGTTTACATAGCTAATTATGACTGGTGAAAGGATTAAGGCCGGTAATAAGTCTGGTAAAATACAGAAGGGCGCTTCATCAAGCACCGAGAAAAAGCCTTTTAAGAAGGAGTCCAGTGCTGTTTACATTTCGAAAAGCCAGAATATACCTGAACGCCACCAAGATGTTAATGCGGTTGTTATTTCGAGACCTGTTGGGGCTCCTCAACGCAACAATCAACAAAAGGCCGAGATACCTCGAAGGCAATTCACCCATCTCAACATGACTTTGTCTCAGATTCTGCCGCAATTATTGAAAACCAATATAGTAACTCCAAGGGAGGCTTCGCAGAATCCCAACACTGCATCGCCTAAGTACAATCCTAATGCCCGCTGTGCTTTTCACTCTGATAGCCCGGGACATGATACAGATGATTGTTGGGCTTTGAAGAACAAAATACAGGACTTAATTGATGCTAAGGAGATTGAGTTCGAGGCGCCCGAAAGACCTAATGTTGTGACTGCTCCTATGCCCAAGCATGGAGTGAATGTTGTAGAGGAAGACTTGTTTGTGGTTTCTGTGAAAGATATTGCTACTCCCTTGATGACTGTGAAGAAGAATCTTTTGTCAGCCGATTTATTTCCGGGCTGTGACGAAGGTTGCCATATGTGTTCCGTCCGACCTACCGGTTGTCATCTTTTGAAGTCAGGTGTCCAACGCCTGATGGATAATAAGGAAATTCTGTTTGAGAAGACCGTTGTTCCTTTAGTTCATACTGAAGAAGTTGCTATAATCACCATTTTCGACAATTCTTCCAAGGCTTCCTCGAGAAAGCCTGTTAGAATTACATCTGTTCCAAGAATCGCACCATTGGCCATCACTGTTCCTGGGCCTATCCCCTACACATCTGATAAAGTTGCTCCTTGGCACTACTGGGCTGATGTTTATTTTCATGGAATTAAACAAGAGTTGGATGCTGATACTGATGTCAGAAATATTGTTGGACCTGCTAAAGTCACCCGCAGCGGAAGACTTTTCTCCCCTGATATCTCTCCACCAACTGTTCGGAAACCTGTTGTTATTACACCTGCCAGTGTACCCGCTGCTATTCCTGTTCAAGTTCCTATTCTTACCCCTGTCTCTGAGTCATCTGACACTCGGGGCAAAAGGACCACTGATGAGCCTGCCCAGAGGGAGGCACCAAAGATGATTACTGTTGAAGCTTCTAGACAAGAGATGGAAGAGATTTTAAATATCATCAAAAAGAGTGACTACAATGTAGTTGAACAGCTGGGGCGAACCCCGTCCAAGATTTCTATGTTATCACTATTGTTATGCTCAGAAGCCCATGCCAAGGCTCTGATTGCTCTCCTGAAGACTGCACACGTACCGCAAGAAACATCGGCTAATCAGTTTAAAGATTGCGTGGCTAGTCTGACTGCTGATAATGGGTTAGGTTTCTCTGACACCGACTTGACTGCTAAAGGGAAGAATCACAACAATGCCCTGCATGTCTCTATTGAATGCAGGGGCACTACTCTTGCTCATGTATTAGTGGGTACTGGTTCCTCATTGAATGTCTTGCCTAAGAAAGCTATAGACCGGTTGGATTGTGAAGGGTTAGAGCTGAAACCAAGCAACATTGTCGTCAGGGCCTTTGATGGGTCTAAGAGGATGGTGCACGGAGAAGTTGATATCCCGATTAAGGTTGGTTCTCAGGTTTTTGCCTCTACATTCTATGTGATGGACATTCGGCCATCTTATTCTTGTTTACTGGGTCGTCTGTGGATCCACAAAGTTGGGGCAGTGACGTCTACGCTCCACCAGAAGCTAAAGTACCCAGTGAAAGGGAAAATTATGACAGTGCAAGGAGAAGAGGAATACATGGTGAGCCACCTCAACTCTTTCTGATATGTAGAGATGGATGGGGAGTTCATTGAGACCCCATTTCAGTATTTTGAAGAGGTTCCCCAGACGCTGGCATCAACTGAGATTGTTGTCGAAGATTCTCCTATGAAGATGGCTTCCCTCAAGGATGCCTGGGCTGTTGTTGAGAAAGGTGGGTGTGAAAATTGGGGCCAACTCCCTGATTTTGCACAGAAGACTAACATGTTTGGTTTGGGTTTCACTGCAGAAGCTCAAAGGGCTATTCAGAATGCATGGATTGGAAGACCTCCCTTGTTCATCAGTAGTTCAGGAGTGAATGCCATTGAAGATGATGTTGAAGAGTCTGAGTTTGACAGTTGGATCTACCCAACGACTGACGGTGGACTAAGCAACTGGACAACAAAGGACTTCATCCCTATTTCTTTTGTTACCCAGTAATGAGACTTTTTGTTTTGAATTTGTAACAGACAATGTTTTAAACTTTATAGCCTGGTGTCTTACCCGGGGCACCGTGGCTTCATTTGTGAGGGATTTATGTGTTTCATTTACATATATCATTAATAAAAGCATTGGACGTTTCTTGCATCCCAATTTTTGCGCTCCTTGTTTTTCTTTTATTATATATTGCAAAACAACTATTTTACACACACTCACATATACAGGTCTACATCCACTATGGATCTCACTAGTAACGACTCTGCTACTGCCAGTTATGACTTCAAAAGTCCGATCAACTTAGCTGAAGACGAAGGTGAATATGATTGCGAAGTGCCTGGTGAACTTGCTAGACTGTTACTTCAAGAAGAGAGGGTTATTCAGCCGCACGAAGAGCCCGTGGAATCAGTGAATCTGGGTACAGAGATAGACAAGAAAGAGGTCAGGATCGGTGCAAATCTAGAAGCTAGTGTGAAGCAACGGTTGATTCAGATGCTACGTGACTACGTTGAGATCTTTTCCTGGTCTTATGAAGATATGCCTGGGTTGGATACCAATATTGTGGTTCACCGATTACCTACCAAGGAAGACTGTCCTCCAGTGAAACAGAAAGTTCGCCGAATGCGCTCGGAGATGTCTGAGAAAATCAAGGCTAAAGTTATGAAACAAATTGATGCTGGTTTTCTAGCAGTTACTTCTTACCCTCAATGGGTGGCCAACGTGGTTCCTGTGCCGAAAAAGGATGGTAAAGTTCGGATGTGTGTTTACTATAGGGATCTGAACAGGGCGAGTCCCAAGGATAATTTTCCTCTACCTCATATCGATGTTCTGTTTGAAAACACCGCTCAGCACAAGGTATTCTCCTTTATGGATGGTTTCTTCGGTTATAATCAGATTAAAATGGCTCCCGAAGACATGGAGAATACAACATTTGTTACTCAATGGGGTACTTTTTGCTACAAGGTCATGCCTTTTAGATTGAAAAATGTTGGGGCAACGTATCAGCGTGCCATGGTTGCTTTGTTTCATGACATGATCCATCACGAGATTAAGGTATACGTCGACGACATGATTGCAAGATCCCAAACCGAGGAAGAACATCTGGACCATCTTCAGAAGTTGTTTGACAGGTTGAAGTTGTACAAGCTGAGGTTAAACCCGAACAAGTGCACCTTCGGGGTGAGATCTGGTAAGCTGTTGGGTTTCGTCGTAAGCGATAAAGGTATTCAAGTGGATCCTGCAAAGGTGAAGGCCATACAGGAAATGCCAGCACCCCGAATAGAGAAAGAAGTCAGAGGCTTTTTGGGACGTATGAACTATATTGCCCGATTCATCTCGCACCTGACTGCTACTTGTGAACCAATCTTCAAGTTACTGAAGAAAGATCAAGTGGTATGATGGAATGATGAATGTCAGGCCACTTTCGAAAGGATCAAAGAGTATCTCCAAGAGCCACCTGTTCTGATGCCACCAGTTGAAGGGAGACCTTTGATCTTATACTTGACAGTACTCGACAACTCAATAGGGTGTGTGTTGGGTCAGCATGACGAGTCTAGCCGAAAAGAGCATGTTATTTATTACCTTAGCAAAAAGTTTACCGATTGCGAGACCCGATACTCGTTGCTCGAGAAAACTTGTTGCACTTTGGCATGGGCTGCTCGCCAGCTGAGACAGTATATGTTGACTCACACTACCCTATTGATATCGAAGATGGATCCAATCAAGTATATCTTCGAAAAGCCTGCTTTGTCCGGAAGAATAGAGAGATGGCAGATGATCTTGACTGAGTATGACATCCAACACACGACCCAAAAGGAAATTAAGGGAAGTGTGTTGGCAGACCATTTGGCACATCAGGCAGTAGATGATTACCAGTCTATGAACTTTGAATTCCCGGACGAGAGTATCATGATAGTAACTGACTGTGAGACACCTGGACTGGATGAAGGACCTGAGGAAGGATCCCGATGGTCTATGTACTTTGATGGGGCCTCGAACGCTTTGGGTAATGGCATTGGCGCCGTGATCATATCTCCTAAAGACTCTCATAATTTGTTCACCGCCCGACTATGTTTCAACTGCACCAACAATATGGCGGAGTATGAAGCATGCATTATGGGTCTTCAAGCAGCTATTGACCTAAGGATTAAGTTCTTGAGTGTCTTCGGAGATTCCGCTCTCGTGATCAGTCAAATCAAAGGCGAGTGTGATACGAAACACCCAAATCTTATTCCTTACAAGGAGTATGTGTTGACATTGCTCCCGCAATTTGAGGAGATAACCTTTGAACACTTCCCTAGAGAGGAGAATCAGTTGGCGGACGCGCTAGCTACAATGTCTTCTATGTTCAAAGTCAATTGGGACAACGAGGCTCCCTGGATTATCATTGAAAGATTGGACGAACCTGCACATTGCTGTGATCTTGAGACTGAAGAGGTAGCGGATAAACCCTGGTTTCATGAGGTGAAGAGGTATCTTGAGGCTCAAGAATACCCAGAGGGTGCATCTGTTAATGACAAGAAGTTTCTGAGGAGGTTCACAACAAAGTTCTTCATCAGTAACGATATCCTTTACAAGCGTAACCATGATTCAACCTTACTACGATGTGTAGACAAGAACGAGGCAGAAAGGATCATGGCAGAGTTACATGAAGGTACTTTCGGAACTCATTCCAGTGGACACACCATGGCAAAGAAAATCCTTCGGGCAGGATATTATTGGTCCACTATGGAAGCCGACTATTATCAACATTCTCGGACATGTCACAAGTGCCAAGTCTATGCTGATAAGGTGCACATACCTCCAGTTCCTCTAAACGGCTTGACGGCTCCGTGGTCTTTTGCAATGTGGGGCATTGATATGATCGACGAGATCAGACCTACAACATCTAACGAACATCGTTTCATCTTGGTAGCTATTGATTACTTTACAAAGTGGGTTGAAGCAGCTTCCTTTGCTACTGTAACCAAGAATGCCGTGGCACGGTTCATTCGGCACAATCTGATATGTTGATACGATGCACCAGAAAGGATCATTATAGACAATGGTACGAATCTTAATAACAAGATGATCACTGAGCTCTACAAGGAGTTCAAGATACAACATCACAACTCTTCTCCCTATCGGCTGAAGATGAATGGGGCTGTTGAAGCGGCTAATAAGAACATTAAGAAGATCGTGCAGAAGATGACGGTGACATACAAAGATTGGCACGAGATGTTACCATTTGCTCTTCATGGGTACCGTACCTCAGCACGGACATCAACAGGGGCAACACCCTATTCCTTGGTATATGGCATGGAGGCTATCTTACCCATTGAAGTTCAGATACCCTCTCTTAGGATCATGAAGGATGACAGTTTGAGCGAAGATGACTGGATTCAGACCCGGCTTGATCAGCTGAACTTAATCGATGAAAAGAGACTTACTGCTATTTGTCATGGTCAGACGTACCAAAAACGGATGATCAAGGCATTTAACAAGAAAGTCAGACGACAAGAGTATCAAGTTGGGGACCTGGTTATCAAGCGCATCATCCTACCTCAAGGTGATCCCAGGGGAAAATGGACCCCTACCTATGAAGGGCCATTTGTGGTTAAGAACATTTTCTCAGGAGGAGCTATGATTCTAACCACCATGGATGGTGACGACCTTCCTCACCCCGTCAATGCAGACATAGTGAAAAGATACTACGCATAATCAAAGACCCTCTAGGTTGACTGGCCTAGGCAAAAATAAGGGCTTCCCGGCGAACCAAAAGGGTTCGGGCAAAAATAAAGGATGAAAATGGAAAAATCTGTACACCCGGCAAGTCGAAAACCTGAAAAGGCGGCTTGGGAAAAAAAGGGTATCCCGGTAGACTGAAAACCCGAAAGGGCGGTCTAGGCAAAAATTAGGGATCAGCGTAACACTATGTCTTATTGGATCATCTCGCATCCAGACTTCGGTATCGAATATCAAGCTCGGACGGCGCTAATCAATCTGATCTACCTTCAACCAATAGCAAAGTGATGAGATGCTCGAGGACATCAAGACAATAGCAGAGTTGGAACCCAGTGGGATTATTCACATAGTTATTTTGTTTTCTTTTCACAAATTGTGTAAATTCTATTGTTCGGCGGCGTTCTCTTACTAGGACGTCAGCCTCTTGTACAAAAACGCCTATTTTCAGGCCAAACTTCAAAATCAATACAATTCATTTTCAAAGAAATTCCAAACTGTTTTTCCTTTATCTGCTTTGTTTTACAAAGAACGTCCAATTTTCATTTTTGATATATGCACTTGACATTAATTACTGCTCCTAAATATTTACATGCGAAACGAAAGACGATTACTGGTAATATCATAAACAGGGGCAATGAGATTTGTCCAAGCTTTACAGTTTCTCTATCTGCCAAGGTACAAAGGTAGATTCAACTGAAGAATATGGCTAAGATATCTTCACTCCCCGCAGAGTAAGACAGTAATGATAGCTCTCCCCAGCTGAGGCTTGCACTTGTGAATGAATCGGTAATATTCTCCCCAAGCAGAGTTTATCTACCATCAGCACTAAAAAGGCTTGATATCCCCGACAGTATTAATATTCCCCAACGAAGTATAAGAATGTTCCCCGATAGAATACAAGATATCCCCAGTGGAGTCAAAATTTTCCCAGCGCAGTCTGAAAAAGCTTCCCTAGTGGAGTTGAAGAATCATCCCAGTAGACTCTGGAAGTTTATCCCCAGCGGAGTACAAAAGTTAATCTCCCCAGCCGAGTTCAAAGGATCATTCCCAGCATAACTCAAAGGATTATCCCCATAAGAGTCTAAAAGGTTATTCAGAGAAGTCGCGACCAAAGATCATCCCTAGCGGATTTATTTCCTTTCACAAACATGAGTTCAATCCCCAATAGGATTCAATATCACCAGCAACGGTAATTCTTCCCGACGGAATTTATTAGTGGAATCTTCAGCAGAACATCTCTTTCCCACAGAGTAATATCCTCATCAGTTTATTCCCCCAATGGAGTCATCCTCTCCTGCAGGTTTATTCTCTTCGTTCGCCATCCCCAGCGGAAACGAAGAATCCAGCTCTATTCTTCAGCAGATATCTGGGATTTATTTTCCCCAGCTAGAAACATTATATTTCCATACATCATGATACAGGCATAAACGCATCATACCACATAATCTCATTTATTTTGAGGGAATCATTGCTTGATATATATCATACATTTCATACATCATGACATTGCATATGACTAACTCTTTACCTTTTCATGGAAAGATGAATCAATAAACCCCGTTGACTACTTATATGACCTGGTAGTCCCATTAAAACTACATCTATTGAGGGTTGTTTCAGCGGATTCCTCAGAAAGATGCTCTCACAAGACTTTCGTCTAGTTCAGTTAAATCGATTCTAAGATTTTTCTGATTCTTATCTAGTCAAATTTAATCCAAGACCTTCTCTGGTTCAGTCAGATCGACGCTAAGATCTCCCTGATTCCTATTCCAGTTGAAGATATTCCAAGACTTTCGTCTGGTTCAGTTAAATCAAGTCTAAGATTTTTTTGATTCTTATCCAGTCAAAGTTAATCCAAGACCTTCTCTGGTTCAGTCAGATCGACGCTAAGATCTCCCTGATTCTTATTCCAGTTGAAGATATTCCAAGACTTTCGTCTGGTTCAGTTAAATCGATTCTAAGATTTTTTCTGATTCTTATCCAGTCAAAGTTAATCCAAGACCTTCTCTGGTTCAGTCAGATCGACGCTAAGATCTCACTGATTCTTATTCCAGTTGAAGATATTCCAAGACTTTTGTCTGGTTCAGTTAAATCAATTCTAAGATTTTTCTGATTCTTATCCAGTCAAAGTTAATCCAAGATCTTCTCTGGTTCAGTTAGATCGACGCTAAGATCTCCCTGATTCTTACTCTAGTTGAAGATATCACAAGAATTTCGTCTGGTTCAGTTAAATTGATTCTAAGATTTTTCTGATTCTTATCCAGTCAAAGTTAATCCAAGACCTTCTCTGGTTCAGTCAGATCGACGCTAAGATCTCCCTGATTCTTATTCCAGTTGAAGATATTCCAAGACTTTCGTCTGGTTTAGTTAAATCGATTCTAAGATTTTTTTGATTCTTATCCAGTCAAAGTTAATCCAAGTCCTTCTCTGGTTCAGTCATATCGACGCTAAGATCTCCCTGATTCTTATTCCAGTTGAAGATATTCCAAGACTGTCGTCTGGTTCAGTTAAATCGATTCTAAGATTTTTCTGATTCTTATCCAGTCAAAGTTAATCCAAGACCTTCTCTAGTTCAGTCAGATTGACGCTAAGATCTCCCTGATTTTTTTTCCAGTCAAAGACCTCCTATCAACAGTCTCCAAATGGCATCTGTAAGCCCATTCCCGACATCACCAGGTTGATACCACTTCATGCGAGTGCAAATTTCTGGGCACTCTAGTGTTCAATCATCTTCCACCTTTGGATCACGAAAGGCACGAAAGCCAATCTACATCCTCAGGTTTAAGATGATTGAACAGGGGCAGTTTTTGTACCCCAAATTTTGCGCTCTCATATTTCTCAAAACATTGCAAGAAAAATCTCCAAGTTGCTCAAGTTTGCTCAAGAGTGGGTTAGACAAATCATCTCCTAAGGCAGTCAACCCCAAATTAGGGTTTTGTGTTGCATCAAGATCCTTGAGTCCAAATGACCTCAAATTCTCCCTAATGTCCTAATATGTTCTCAAGGTTATCCATGTCAAATTTCAAGCCTTGTAGAGGTAGTTTGCTCAGTCAATTGCTCAAAGGGTCCAAAAATCGATTATGCTAGGGCAAAAGTCAATTGTGACCCAAATACAGTCAAACCTCAATATTTTTTGTCAACATTCTCAATTTTAAGTATATTTCATCATCTGATCAAGGGTTGATCATTATTCATCAAGGATTGCCCAAAATTCATCAAGACTCAAAAGTTGCTAAATTAGGGTTTTGTGGGAAAAGTCAACTCAACTTTGACCAAGCATAACTTTCTCATACTTTATGAGAAATGACCCATCCAAATATCATTTTGAAGAGAACGCAATTTCCTACAATCCATCTTCATACCCCAAGATCATAAAATGCACTCACAAGAAGTTATGAATTTGGACATTATAGGTCATTTTTGAAAATCAACAAAAACACCTTTTTTTCCAAATCTTATAACTTGAGCGTGGAATATAAAAATGAGATGAGACCAAAAGGGTTGGTTATAGGACATCTCAAGCTTTCTAAAAAGTCCAAGAACACTTCCAAAAGTTCAAAATTGAAGAAGTTATGCATTATTAAAGTTGGGTATTTTTGCAAAATTGCCAAAAGTCAACTATCCCCAAAACTTCAAATTTTGTCAACTGGGCCCATTCTTTTCCACTTGATTTGAACTTGCCACATTGCAAACGTGTCCTAGCTTCATCCTTGTGTCCATTTATCAATTTTATTATTTTATTTGATTTTTTATTGAATTATTTCATTTTTAATCAAATTAAATCAAATAAAATCCAAATATTGATTGCTTGATATCTTTTTGGCTATTTTAGGACTGAATCATCATCATCAAGGGGATCAAACTCGTATCAAGCATTCCATGTTCAAAAATATTGAGTTTTGTCAATTTTGGAAGGTTTAGTAATGGTGAATCAAATCAAATCCTATGGCATTTATGTGCAAAGATTCAAGGCATATCTGTTAACCTAATACATTCTATCATACATAAGGAAGCTTAAGGCACGATTACAAGGGTTAGAGGCTGCAAGAACACTGGAAAAAAAACTTGGAAAAAGTGGTGAAAAGTGCAAAACCAAAATCACACTTAGAGGCAAATTCAGAAGCCAAGAACGATCTCAATCGTTTCCTTGACAATCATTGAAGCAGAACCAACCCAAAGCCGGTCTCCATACACGCTAAAATGCACTGTAAGTGTTACAGAAAACCACTCGGCATTTAAATTCGTAGATCTTTATTCTTGCACCTTTCATACAAACTCTTTGCATATTCATAATCCTCGTCAAATTTACAAGCATTCTGCATTAGCCAATTACATTTTCTGGCCTAGATGAAGAACCCTCATAGCTAGGGTTCTTCGTTCGTGTTTTAGGGTTTTCTTTTTCAGGGGAAATCAAGACTTAAGAAGGGTATAGGTTTAATCAGGAAGCCCAGACGAACTCAACCATGTGCTTGGAATTGATTTTCATGGACTGAGATGGATTTTAGAGTGAGCCTACGCATTTAGCTGCGGATCTAAATCCGTAGGTAAAGTTACAGTGTTTGAAGGTCAGGGACGACAACGTGTCTCCCTATGATTGGCCCCTTTCAAACACGCGCGCCTTTTTTATTTTTGCTGGCATATTAATGCGTTTTTCCTTATTATTATTATTTTCCATTATACTAACAATTAAGACACATTGGCCTAGTGGCGAAGCAAGCAACGCGAATACCATCAGGACCTGGGTTCGAATCCCAGGTCCCCCATATGCCTTGTTATATTTTTTCTTCAGGTAATCAAGTGTTGATCCCAACGTGAAATATACCATGCACTCTCAAGCATTCAATGGACAGATGGCCATAGGCCATATCTGAGGGCCCAGAGATAAACGTCCACCATGGGATCCAGTCAACCAGCGTGTGTGATACGGTGGGAGAGAACTGACTGTTTTTTGGAATGCTGGTTTGCATTTTGCGTTTGTTTTTGCAAAAAATCGCGGTAAGCAAGAGTCGCCACCGTCTTTTATTTTATCCAACAAGGAAAGGAAAAAAGCACAGAAAAATTCCTTTTTCGAGATGTTTCTCGGGTCCGGGGGGTAGATTATAGAAAGGGAAGGTGTTAGCACCCTTTCTATCCGTGGTTATCCACAGGCTCTTAGGTACTTACTCAAAGTGTTTTCAAAATTTTCTTTTCTTTGTGTTTGTGGGTTTGAAGAAGTTTTTGTTTGAAAAGTGTAAGTGCGAAAAGTTTTTGTTTTGTTTTGAAAGGAGCAAGTACTTAAGAACCATCTACCTACTCAAAAAAGGAATTAATCTGTGCAAATGTCCTTTGGACAATGCTAGCCCACTATTGATGAGTAGGTAGCACCGTCGTTGGAGGTTTAGGGTCAATTCGATTAAGGGACGTGTGGTCACTAAAGTAATGTTAGGACGTCTTAGCGGTAACCCTAATGTCTTAGATCATTTTTCCGAGGCAACCGTTTCGAGGCAACTATGATCTTTGGACAAGAGGGCGACCTCTAAAACTTCCTATACTCAATGACCACGTTCGAAGGCAACCAAGCGAGGTGTACCCTAAGAGTGCGCATGTGCGAGTGTGTTATTTCGGTTAATTTTATCTTTGTACATGTCATGGGTGAGCTATGTTGATTTTAGGTTTAAACCTTTGATCTTGTCATGCATTCCCTATTATCAAACATCTAACAGTTTATAAGTTGCGGAAATTAAATTACGGAAAGTAAAACTAAACTATTACAAGGCGTCGGGTATTTACATCGCCAAAAGCAACCCTTAAATTTAAAATGCGAAAATTGAATAAAGTGATAAAATAATCAAAGTCCTAATTAAAGCTATTACATTCCGGGAAATAATTACATCAATATGGTAAAATAGATCGCGTGCGGAAAGTTAAATCGAATGCGAGTTTTTAGGGTTTTGACCCTTTTGTGAAAGAAAGCACTTTTTTTGTTCTTTTTGAATTAAGAAAGGAAATAAATTAAGTTAATTAAATAAATTAATTAATTAATTAAGAAAAAGATATTTTTTTGGATTTTTGGATATTTAAAGAAATAAAAACAAATTTGATTAATGTTAATAAAAACCTAATTATCTAAATTAATTTTAATTATTGCAAAAATATTAAAAGTTATATTTTTGTTTTTTTTTATTTTATGAGAAAAAGGATGTGATTGGTTAGTTAAAAATAATAGTGAAAATAATTAAATAAACAATATAAATAAATGAAATAAAAAAGAATTAGAAATACTCAAGGGGTTTGGGCCTAGATCAGGGGGTAAGATTGGCAAGTTTGTGGCCCAATGCAAGCGGGCCTGCATGACTTTTTTGGATCCCACGTGTGCCTGTTGACTAGAGCATATGGTGGACTTTCATTCCTGACCATCAGATCTGGCCTGGGGCCATCTGGCAGGCATCTGGATGATGGTGTATGATGGACCACACTTGCTGAAGCGCGTTGGATTTTCTGGAGAAAAATAACAATATGCAAAAATGGGGACCTGGGATTCGAACCCAGGTCCTATGAATCATTGAACTAGCGCCCTTACCAACTCAACTAGCGTGTTTAATTATTAGTGGAATAAGTAGCAATTATTATATTAAAAAAACAAACAATATGTTGAGAAAAAAAAAAGAGCGCGAAATATGAATGACCCAATTGGAACAGGCCACGTCTTTGTCTTCTTCGCTGGACCTGGTTCTTTTTCCTGCGGATTTACATCCGCAGCTAAATCCATAGCTGCATCATAGAATTAGTTCTAGGCTATAAAAACACCAACCAAGACCATAGTCATGATCGTCTCTTCCTCCTGAACACATCTATGTCCATTAATGGCCTTGATTTCACCTGTAGAGAAAATGCCCAAAAACGAATACCAAGAACCCTAGAATTGGCTAGGGGGTTACAGGCCATGAAAATGCAATTCAATAATGCAAAAAGCTTCTAAATGAAACGAAAAGCATGAATATGCAAAGATTTGGCAAGAAAAGTGCAAGAACTATGAGATACGAATTCAACTGAAAGGCGAGTTTCAGAGAGACTTACAGCGCTATTGGGAAGGTGTGATGGCCTGATTTTGATTTCTTTTCACTCAGTGGATATCCAGCAAGAGAATAGTGTTGAGATTTGACCTTGAGTTTGCCTCTAGGGGTGATTTCAGTTTCAAGCTTTTTTGACAAATTTCTGTGATACGGTGGGAGAACTGACTTGAGGTTTTGCGTTTGTTTTTGCAAATGTTTCGGTTGAGCAAGAGTCGCCACCGACTTTTTATTTTATCCTAAGGAAAGGTTAAAAAGCACAACAAAAACCTTTGAGATGTTTTCTTGGGTTCGGGGAGTAGATTATAGAAAGGGAAGGTATTAGCACCCTTTCTATCCATGGTTATCCATGGGCTCTTAGCTACTTGCTTAGATCATTTGCCTTGCATTTTCAATTATTTGAAATGGTGCTTTGTGCGTGTGGTTTTGAAAATGTTTTGAAAAAGATGCCTTGTCTAGGCAACCTTTGTAACAATTCTTTACTCGAATGTTTTACAAAAGGTGTTTGTCTTTTTGAAAAGATGTTTCAAGGTTTTGAAAGTTGTTTTGAAAGTTGGTGTTTGTGATGTATGTTTTGAAAAGTAGGCAAGTGTTTTTGTAAGTTGGCAAGTAACCAAGAGTTATCTACTCCTAAATCTCTCAGAGATCTTTGCTATGTTTTAACCCTTTTAACAATTTTGTTCCACCATTGTATTTGGTGGACAATCTTGTGTTAGGATGTGAACGGGACGGGCGCGGGTCATCGTTTAGACCATGATTGCAATGGTGCCAAGTATTTTTGGCAAATTTTCCTTTAAGGGACTTGATCATGTTTTAGGCAACTTCCGAAAGCGTCATCGAGGGACTATGATCATTTGATTGTTTTGTTTTTGCCAAAGATACTTAACGTGCAATATGGCCCATTATTGAAGGCAACAAGTGGAGTACCCTAGGGGTGCTAGTGTGATTGGTGTGGTCCATTTTCATGCTTGTTTATCTTGAAGTTAGGTCAAACTATTTTTGGTTAATTTTGCATACAAAACCCTAATTCTAACATGGCATAATTAGAAAACTTTTAAATGTGAAAAATAAAAGGTCCTAAGTTATTACAACACAATATATGGGATGGGGGGTACAAATGCTCAAATGGGGATATTTTAGCAAGAAATTAAACCTAAACTATTACATTCAAATTGAATTATACAAATTATTTAATATACAAAAAATGCAAATATAATAAATGTGCAAGATGCAAAAAATGGTTTATGATATATATGGAAAAAAGTATTTTTATGGGTTAAATAA
The DNA here is from genome assembly GCA_948472305.1 of Vicia faba. Taxonomy (NCBI): domain Eukaryota; kingdom Viridiplantae; phylum Streptophyta; class Magnoliopsida; order Fabales; family Fabaceae; genus Vicia; species Vicia faba. Next base: position 1,261,518,716 of record OX451736.1, on the reverse strand, counting down.
ATAAAAATAAAATTAATTAATTTTTGGTATTTTTATGTATTTAGGGCAAAACCCTAATTTTATGAATAAAAGGTATTTATTATATAATATATGTAATATTTATTAATTATATACAAAAAATAAATAGAAAGGAAGTATATCGTAAAAAAGTGATTTTTTAAGTTAAACATTAATAAAAGTAAAAAAGGTATTATTTTTGTATTTTCATTATCCTAAATATTCTAAATATATATATATATATATATATATATATATATATATATATATATATATATATATATATATATATATATATATATATATATATATATATATATATATATATATATATATATATATATATATATATATATATATATATATATATATATATATATATATATATATATATATATATATATTATGTATTAAATATATTAAATATATACAAAAAATAAAAATATTTAATATTTACAAAAAAGTATATTTTTTATAAAATGTTTTCAAAAAATAAAAATCAGAAAATAAAAGTGTTTGTATTATTTTTAGTATTTTAAATAAAAGGGTATATATATTATTTACTTACATATATAACTAAATGAAGCAAATAAATGCCTAAAAAATACAAAATGAAGGTAAAAAATATTTTTTAATGTTTTTCATATTTTAACAAAAATAACAAATCAGAAACAAAAAGAAAAAGTCAAAAAATGATAAAAATAAACACACTGGGCCAAGGGGGTGTATGTGAAAAAGGAAGGTGCAAACAGAAAAAACAAATTAGGCCCAGCCCAAGGCAAGCTTCTTTAACCTCCAGCCACTTCTGTTTGAAAAAATGCGCGTTTCCTTGCTTGATTCAAATATCCTGATTCTTTGATTTTCAAGTAAAACTCATAACACCAAAAATGTAGAGCATTAAATCACGAATTCATACATATAAAGAACATGATCTAACTCTCAGAAATGAGAGAGAATTTCTTCTCCCCCAATTCTTGACCTAAATTTTGTTCAACATTCAGGTCCCAAATTCTCTCAGTACACTCAACATAAATGAAAAGTAATGATATGGGTGGATTCAGGGCCATGAGTAGGACATAACTTCTTCACAAACCTAAGCCTAAATATGCTTGGATAGAGAGATAGAAGTTCAAACTTTTACCTGTTCAGCTTGAATCGTGTGCAGCAATGGAGGCACTTTCAATGGAGTTTGAGGGCTTGTACAGCTTGCTTGAAGTTCAGGGATGCTTCTCCAACCTCTAGCTTGCTTTGAAACTAACTAAAACGATCTATGTAACTCAACCTGCACAACTGAAAAAATGAAAATGGTGAACTTGGTTAGAGGTGTTACAGTCTGTAGCTAGGGCTTGGGATAGTTTCAATGGATGGTAGGGAGTGTGTATGAAGAGGTTTTAGCCAACACGCACGAGGGAAATAAACTGTGGGAGTCAATCTGCAACAGGGACTCTATTTTGCAGAAAAAATGTGTTTTGGTGGATGAGGAGGTATTAAGGGTCAAAGACTCGTGTTCTAGGTCAGTTAGGGAGTCTCAAATGTGTGCACAAAGTTTGCTTGAGTTGGTTCTTGTAGGAAGTTGTGTTATCATACAAAATGCAAGTTTTCTTCTTATCTAAGCAAGCAAAATGCAAGTTGGATTATAGGCTCCTACAGGCCCCTCAAGTATGCTGCATATTTGGTTCTTGATCAGTGTGATATGTCCATAATCTTGTGCCCAAAAGATCTGGCTTGTACCACTTTGATTTGTGTTTTGACATAAAGTGCACCTTTTCAAAAATGGCTAAAATGCTTTTTCTATTTTAAGACTAATCCTTTGTGTAATGACTATATGAACAAAACAAAGCTAGAACACAATGGATTGGCATTAAATTATTGAGTGAGAATGAGGTTAGAGGCCTGTAATGTAGCTTGCATATGCTGAGTTTGAAAATGCACAAGTTATGAACATGCCTTTGGCCATGAATCAAAGTGACTTTTGCCCATATTGACAAATTCGATTCTCCCTAACCATGAGGTTGTTTGATGAGTTCTTGGATATTTTGGAAAGCTTGGAATGTGTACTACAATCCATATTTGTAATGAAAATTGAAATTCCAAGTGGAAGCATGTGAAAAGTTACCATGAAGTTAGGCAAAAATCCTGCCTAAAATAGGTCAAAATTTCTCTAAGTTAAGAATGTTTTGCACCCTTGTTCCAAAAATCATAACTTGAGCTACAAGCTTCTGTTGAGGAAACTTTGTGAATCAAAGTTGTAGATTTTGCAATGGACTACAAATTTCATGTTTTGACTTTTGTTTGAATCCAAATTCATCTTGATGAAAAAATGGGGCAAAGTTAGGAATAAAATAGGGATTTTCATAACTTAGAAAAATTCTAAGTTATGAAAATTCTTCATTTTAAACCCTAATTTGCAATTTTTGATTTCTTGATGAACAAGTTTCATAATTTGGCATGTTTTGATGAAAAATGAATCTTGACACTTGATTTTGACCAAAAAGTCAAAGTTTGACTTTTCAGTATACAGTCAAAAATTGACCAATTGACTGGAAAATTCATCTGTCAATCTTGTGCATTTGGGATCTTTTGAATTTGTTGAACATGTCAAGACAATTCCATGGGGTCCTTGAGTCCATATATGAGCTTGGTTTGCCATTGGTTAGGTCAAACAGTCAAAAATTGCCTTTGTGCAGTCAAAACCCTAAAAATGACCATTTTGCCCTTTTGGTGATCTGATCAAATTTCTTGTGGAATTGTGATCCAAACTTGACCAAATGGTTCAAATGAGTTCATAATGTTGATGTGGGTCAAATTTCATGAGGTTTGACTGTCAATTGACCACAGTTGACTTCTTTTTAATACAGTTGATTTCTAGGTCAACTGTCCAATTGACTGGGCAAAGATTGGAATCAAGGCTTGAACCTTGGCATGGGTAAACTTGGGAGTCCAATATGAAGCATGAAAGTCATTTTAGGCATTTTAGGTCAAAACATCTTTGTGCAAACACAAACCCTAATTTGGGTCAGCAGTGCAAGGAGGAGTCTTGAGCAGAGCAAACCCTAACTTGATCTTGAGCTCCAAGAGTCTTGTGGTGAGAAAATGTTGATGAAATGAGAGGGCAAATTTTGGGGTACAACAGTTGCCCCTGTTCAATCTTCTTGCACCTGAAGAGTTAGATTCGCAGGTTTGCCTTTCGCGTCTCGAAGGTAAAAGGAGATTGGACACTAGAGTGCCCTTAAATTTGCACTCGTCAGAACGATGGATGCAGGAATGGGCTTAGAGATTCCATTTGGAGATGGGCTTAAAGATGCCATCTAGAGGGGTGACTGAATCTTGTCGGGGATGGGCTTAAAGATGCCATCTGGAATGAGTATCAGAAAGGTGTCCATGTTTTGGAACATCTCTGAACTGGGGGTTTTGAATAAGCAATGGATTGATATTCGCGTTTGGAGAATCCATAAACTATTTTCAAAAGTTGAGTCTGAACAAGCGATAGATTAGAATCCGTTGTTGGGAGGAATCTGTAAACTGTTTTCAGAATTTGAAGTTGAATAAGCAATAGAGCAGCATCCGTTGTTGGGAAGCGTCCGTAAACTGTTTTCAGAATTTGAAGTTGAATAAGCAATAGAGCAACATCCGTTGTTGGGAAGCGTCCGTAAACTGTTTTCAAAAGTTGAAGAAAAGTCTGAACAAGTGATAGGTTAACATCCGTTACTGGAGAACCCGTGAACTATTTTCAGAAGTCTTGAAGTTGAATAAGCAATAGAGCAGCATCCGTTGTTGGGAAGCGTCTGTAAACTGTTTTCAAAAGTTGAGAAGAAACTGAACAAGTGATAGGTTAACATCCGTTACTGGAGAACCCGTGAACTGTTTTCAGAAGTCTTGAAGTTGAATAAGCAATAGAGCAGCATCCGTTGTTGGGAAGCGTCCGTAAACTGTTTTCAAAAGTTGAGAAGAAACTGAACAAGTGATAGGTTAACATCCGTTACTGGAGAACCCGTGAACTGTTTTCAGAAGTCTTGAAGTTGAATAAGCAATAGAGCAACATCCGTTGTTGGGAAGCGTCCGTAAACTATTTTCAAAAGTTGAGAAAGAAACCGGTGTAAGGTTTCCCGAAGATGAGTCTGCGTAAAACTGCATCTTGAATAATTGTTAATGATAGCCTTTCATTCTTATCCTGAAAATGACAAACTGTTAGCTAAACACAAAACTATGTTGCATGAAAGGTATGATGCAATATGTGCTGTATCAATGTTTATGATATGAATGTAAATGCATGCATATGTAAGCTGAAGAGCTGTCTTGCTGAGGATAAATAAATCCTGGATGGCTGGAGACAAAAGAATCTTGGTTGCTGTCGGGGAAAATAATTCCTGACTGCTGCCGGGAAGAACAAGAATCTTTGATTGCCGAAGAGGAGACATCTCTGTGGACTACTGCTGGAGAAACAGGAGCTTGGGTTATATACCAATCTTCTGGGGATTCTTGTCTTGAGGAGATCTTTACTGGGGAATATCTGATTATCCCGTAGGGAACTGAGAATGAGCCTTCACTTTGTTTGGGGGAATGCAAAATCTTCAATTGTTGAGGGATCTTAGAACCACTGCTGGGGAACAGGCATTCCTTGGTGATTTGCGAGAAATGAGAATTCTGATGATCTCTACTGGGGAGTCCAAAACCTGGGAGCCTCATGCTGGAGGAGTAAGATTGAGAATCTTCAATCTGATGGGAAGTATCTCTGTGGGGAGAAGGTTCACTAGTCTGGTTTCGCTGGGGATTGATAGTTGGAAGTTTTAGCTCCGCTGGGGATTCTGAATTTGACTCTGAGGGGAACTGAGTTCTGGGAGGCCCTATGGCTGGGGAGATCAGTTTTGAGAAAGCTTTCTTTGCTGAGGATCCTGAAGTTTAACTCTGTTTAGGGAATTAAGTTCTGACTGAGGAGTTTGGATTTCAAATCTGCTCGGGATTTCCTCTGACAGGGCATCAGGATATCTATCTGCACCTTCAACCTATCAGTAATCATCTTTCTTGATTCATAAGGAAATGATTATGTTCAAATGCATATGCCTGTTTAACAAAACATTGGACGTTTCTCAAATAAACATAAGTGAAAAAGAAAAGAGAAAAGGAATACAACGCAAATTTCTGTATTTGGAAAAGTATTTGTATTAACTTTCTATGAGTATATTTGTACAAAGGAGACAGTCATCCTAGTAAGAGGATGCCGTCGTAAAAATTGAAAAATTTATACAAAAGAAAGATGGCTATGTGAAACAATTCTATGGGATTCTATTCTGATATAGCCTTCACAACTCTGAATATCTGTCCATTCAATGCTTTGTCTGCCGATGACTGGATTGATTAGAAGCTCGGAACTGGTTGATGAAGATATTGTCCTTAAAGTGATCCGACGAGACATAGCCATACGCTTTAATTCCCTAACTTTTGCCTGAATCGCCCTTTCGGGTTTTCGATCCACCGGGAAACCCCTTTTTGCCCAAGCCGCCCTTTCGGGTTTTCAACTTTCCGGGTGTACAAATTTTTTGTTTTATCCATAATTTTTGCCTGAACCGCCCTTTCGGGTTTTCGGTCCTCCGGGATGCCCATTTTTGCCCAAGCCGCCCTTTCGGGTTTTCGACTTGTCGGGTTATTTTATGCGTAGTATCTTTTGACAATGTCTGCGTTCGCAGGGTGCGGCAAATCGTCGCCATCCATGGTGGTCAGAATCATTGCACCACCAGAAAATATACTCTTGATCACAAATCGTCCTTCGTATGTAGGAGTCCATTTACCCCTGGGATCACTTTGCGGCAGGATAATCCGCTTGATTACGAGATCTCCGACTTGATATACTTGACGTCTGACTTTCTTGTTGAAGGCTTTGATCATCCGTTTTTGATACGTCTGACCATGGCACACAGCAGCGAGTCGCTTCTCGTTGATTAAATTGAGTTGATCAAGTCGGGTCTGAACCCAATCATCTTCACTCAAACCAGAGTCCTTCATAATCCTTAAAGAAGGAATCTGAACCTCCATGGGCAGGACAACTTCCATTCCATACACCAAAGAAAATGGGGTTGCCTCGGTTGAAGTACGTGTCGTCGTACGATATCCATGCAGAGCAAACGGTAACATCTCATGCCAGTCCTTGTAAGTGACTGTCATTTTATGAATGATCTTCTTAATGTTTTTGTTCGCAGCTTCAACAGCACCGTTCATCTTCGGCCGATAGGGAGATGAATTGTGATGATAAATCTTGAACTGTTCGCACAATGCGGTGATCATAGTATTATTCAGATTTGTACCATTGTCCGTGATGATTCTGTCTGGAACACCATACCGGCATATGAGGTTTTGCTTGATGAAGTGGGCAACCACATTTTTAGTAACAGAGGCGAAGGAAGCTGCTTCGACCCATTTGGTGAAGTAGTCAATGGCAACCAGGATGAAGTGATGTCCGTTGGAAGCCGTGGGCTTGATCTCTCCAATCATGTCAATGCCCCACATTGCGAATGGCCAAGGAGCTGTCAGCACGTTGAGAGGAACCGGAGGAATATGAATCTTGTCAGCATAGACTTGACACTTGTGGCAAGTACGGGAGTGTTGATGGCAATCTGCTTCCATGGTAGACCAATAATAGCCTGCCCTTAGGATCTTTTTAGCCATAGTATGCCCGCTCAAATGGGTGCCAAATGTACCGCTGTGCATCTCTGTCATGATTAACTCTGCTTCATCTTTGTCAACACATCGGAGTAAAACACAATCATGGTTGCGCTTATAGAGGATGCCATTGCTCAGGAAGAACTTGGCAGCAAATTTCCTTAGGAACTTCTTGTCATTCACGGAAGCTCCTTCGGGATATTCTCTAGTCTGGAGATACCTTTTGATTTCGTGAAACCAGGGTTGTTCCACTACTTCTTCAGTATTAATCTCATGACAATGCGCAGGTTCATCCATTCGCTCGATGGTGATTTGGGGAGCCTCGTTATCCCAGTTGAGTTTAAACATAGAAGACATTGTTGCCAGAGCATCTGCTAGCTGATTCTCTTCCCGCGGGAAATGCTCGAAGGTAATTTGCTCGAAATGAGGCAACAATGTTAGGACATGTTCTTTGTATGGGATAAGATTGGGATGTTTGGTATCCCACTCTCCTTTGATTTGACTGATAACTAAAGCCGAGTCCCCAAATACGATCAAAGATTTGATCCCCAAGTCTATAGCAGCCTTGAGACCAAAGATGCAAGCTTCATATTCCGCCATGTTGTTTGTGCAGCTGAAGCAGAGTCGAGCCATGAAAGGAGTGTGACAACCTTCCTGGGAAATGAGTACCGCACCGATACCGTTTCCAAGTGCATTTGAAGCACCATCAAAGTACAGGGTCCATCGGGATCCCTTTTCGAGTCCGTCATACGGTCCGTTACCTTCAATGTTGTCCAAATTCATGATGTCCTCGTCTGGGAAGTCAAATCTCATGGTTTGATAATCTTCGATAGCTTGATGAGCTAGATGGTCAGCTAGTACACTCCCTTTTATAGCTTTTTGGGTGGTGTACTGGATGTCATACTCAGTTAGAATCATTTGCCATCTAGCTATTCTTCCAGATAAAGCAGGCTTCTCGAAGATATACTTGATAGGATCCATTTTGGAAATCAACAAGGTGGTATGAGTCAACATATACTGCCTTAGTCAGCGAGCAGCCCATACCAAAGCGCAACAAGTTTTCTCGAGCAGTGAGTAGCGAGTCTCACAGTCGGTAAACTTTTTGCTAAGGTAATAAATAGCATGCTCTTTTCGACCAGACTCGTCATGCTGGCCCAAAACACACCCCATTGAGTTATCCAAGACGGTTAGATACATGATCAATGGTCTTCCTTCGACAGGAGGCATCAAAATAGGAGGCTCTATCAAATACTCCTTGATCTTATCAAAAGCAGCTTGGCAATCGTCGTTCCATTCGACTACTTGATCCTTCTTTAATAATTTGAAAATTGGCTCACAGGTAGAAGTTAGATGAGAGATGAATCTGGCAATATAGTTTAAGCGCCCCAAGAACCCTCTAACCTCCTTTTCAGTACGGGGAGCAGGCATCTCTTGTATTGCTTTCACTTTTGCTGGATCGACCTCAATGCCTTTGTTGCTGACAATAAATCCTAGAAGTTTACCAGACCTAACTCCAAAAGTACACTTACTTGGATTCAGCCTGAGCTTGTACTCTTTCAACCGGGCAAACAGCTTTTCTAGATGCTCAAGGTGTTCCTCCTCTGTTTGTGACCGAGCTATCATATCGTCTACGTAAACTTCAATCTCATGATGTATCATATCATGAAACAAAGCTACCATGGCGCGTTGATAAGTTGCCCCTGCGTTCTTCAGTCCGAACGGCATCACCTTGTAACAGAAAGTACCCCATTGTGTAACAAAGGTTGTTTTCTCCATGTCCTCGAGGGCCATTTTAATCTGGTTGTAGCCCGAGAATCCATCCATGAAGGAAAACACTTTATGCTGAGCTGTGTTGTCGATCAAAATGTCAATGTGCGGTAGCGGAAAATCATCTTTGAGGCTGGCCCTATTCAAATCCCGGTAGTCTACACACATCCTGACTTTGCCATCTTTTTTAGGAACTGGCACGATGTTAGCAACCCATTGAGGATTGGATGTAACAACCAGAAAGCCAATGTTTAATTGTTTCATCACTTCTGCCTTAATCTTCTCAGACATATCGGGCCTCATTCGGCTGACCTTTTGCTTTATCGGTGGACAATCCTCTCTTGTAGGGAGACGGTGAACCACGATGTCTGTGTCTAAACCCGGCATGTCTTCGTAAGACCAGGCGAAGATTTCAACGTACTCATTTAACAGCTGTATCAGGCGCTTCTTGACACTTGGTTCCAGATTGGCACCCACTTGCACTTCCTTTCGGTCTTCCTGTGTTCCTAAATTGACAGTTTCCAACGACTCTTCGTGAGGCAAGATGGCCCTTTCCTCTTGCTGTAGGAGTCTGGCTAGTTCTCCCGGTACTTCACAACCTTCGTCATCTTCATACTCAGCTTGATTGACCAGATCTTCAGAGTTTTTGAAGGACATAGCAGAATAGTCACCCATAGAATCCAGAGTGGATGGGTACCTGCATTTGTGAGTGTGGGTGTGTGTAAGGGGATAGCCATCCTTAAACAAGAAAAATGCAAAAAGGGAACGAAAATGAACACAGCAGTTTATCAATGAAAAACGTCCAATGAATCATTAAACATGGCATATGGATATGAAGATAATCAAAACCCTTACAAATGGACCTACATGCCCCGGGCAAGGCATGAGGTGAAAAAGTAGTGTACGGATTGTTCAAAAGAAATTATTACAGACCACAGGAAATGTTTGATAGATAATTACTGATTAATAAAAGTAATGGGGACAAAATCCTTAGCCTCCCAGTTGCGTAGTCCCCCTTCGATGGTTGGGTAGATCCAATCTTCAATGTTGGCCTCTTAGTCTTCACCTTCCAAAGCATTAATCCCATAAGGAGAGATCTTGATGGGTGCTCTTTCAATCTTTGAGCGGCGCATAGCTTTCTGCCCCGCGGCAGTGAATCCTAAACCAAACTTGTCCGTTTTATGAGGAATATCCGGCAACTTCCCCCATGTTGAGCTCTTTCCTTCCTTCATTGCGGCCTTCGCGTCCTTTAGAGATGTCATCCTGGCCACCTGCTTTGGTATCTCAGCTACCACTTTTGCTACTTCTACTTCAGGAGAGACTTCCTCGAAGTGCTGGAATGGTGTCTCGATGAATTCACCTTCCACCTCCACATATCGGAAGGAGTTCAGGTGGCTGATCATATACTCCTCTTCACCGTGGACGGTTACGATCTTTCCCTTGATAGGGTACTTCAGCATTTGATGTAGGGAAGAGGTGACTGCCCCAGCATTGTGTATCCATGGTCTCCCCAATAAGCAAGATTATGACGGACGGATGTCCATCACATAGAAAGTTGAGGGGAACACTTCTGTGCCAACCTTAATGGGAATGTCCACCTCCCCATGTACCATTCTCTTTGACCCGTCAAATGCCCTCACAATGATATTGCTTAGCTTTAACTCCAAGCCTTCACAGTCTAAACGGTCGAGGGCCTTCTTAGGCAGCACGTTCAGAGAAGAACCAGTGTCGACCAGAACATGGGCCAGAGTAGTTCCTTGGCATTCTACTGACACATGTAATGCGTTGTTGTGTTTTCTTCCTTTTGAGGTTATGTCAGCATCAGAGAAACCTAAACCGTTGTCTGCTGTAAGACTGGCTACACAGTTTTGGAATTGGTCGGCAGAGGTTTCCTGGGGTACATGGGCGGTCTTCAGGAACTTTATCAATGCCTTGGCGTGTGCCTCTGAACAAAGTAGCAATGCTAACATGGAGATCTTCGAGGGGGTTTGCCCCAGTTGCTCTACCACGTCATAATCACTCTTTTTAATTATCTTCAAGATCTCCTCCATCTCTTTCTTAGAGGTTTCCGGGATGACCAAAGGTTGAGCCCTCGTCCTGACGAGCTCATCTTGGATCCCTTTACCCTTATCAGCAGAAGTAGGAGGGACAACAACAGGAACAGCAGCATCTTCAATCAATGGGGTTCTAACAGAAAGTTTTATTGGTGCATGAATAACTTCGGCGACAGACGAGGGTCCAAAGATTGCCTTTGGGGGGGCAATCTATGGAGAAAATATTCTCCCACTTCGGGTGATTTTGCTTGTGCCGGCAATGTTTCCAATGCTGGCATCTTCTTCATCAGAGCTTCCTTCGGTTACTTCAACTTGTTTAATACCATGGTAGTAGATTTCTCCACCGTAATTCCATGGTATTGACTTTTCAGAACTGTAGGGGACAGGCCCTGGCATAGTTATCTTCAGAGGAACAGACTTTGTAGCAGATGTAATCTTAACAGGCTTTCTGACGGCCTTGGAAAGATTGGCGTGAATGGTGATAATTGAAACATCTTCCGTAGGGGTTGGAATAGCAGGAACTTTTTCAAACAGAATTTGTTGACTGTCCATCAGGCCTTGGATGCCTTTCTTCAGTAACGGGTAGTCAACCGGCAGAGAGTAACAACAGTAACAATCTTCTTTGCATCCCGGGAAAATCCCGGCCTTTAGCAGATTTAACTTGATGGTTAACAGCGGAGTTATCAGGTCATTGACGTCAGAAACATACAAATATTCCTCAATAGCATGGACATTTCGACCATGCTTCAGCATCGGAGCCGATATCACGTTTGGCTTCTCTGGAGCATCGAACTCAACCTCCTTCGCCTCTATTAAGTCTTGGATTTTATGCTTAAGTGCCCAGCAATCGTTGGTGTCGTGCCCGACACTGTCAGAATGGTAGGCGCATTTAGCATTGGGATGATAATGCGGAGAAGATGTGTTCACATTTTTTGGTGCCTCCTTGATAGTGGCGAGATTCAACTTCAACAGATGGGGAAGCACTTGCGCCGGTGTCATATTGATGCGGGTTAACTACCGTTGCGGCCGTTCCACCCGTTGCTGATTTGGCCTGGACTGGTTATAACGAGGCTGATCATTTGATGGATTTTGGATCATCACGGCCCCCACAGTCGGCCGGCGCTCAGTCTTCTCCGCTCTTCTCTGAGAATACACAGCAGCTGTTTCTTTCTTCGCTGAAAATGATTTCTTAGAAATTGTAGATGCAGAGACATCCTTCTGAATCTTCCCATTCTTGATGCCGGCTTCTACCCGCTCGCCAGTCAGAATTAATTCAGTAAATCCCGAGGAAGAGCTACCGATCAGATGATTAAAGAATGGACCGGACAGGGTCCCGAGGAACATATCGACAAGTTCTCTATCAGAAAGAGGCGACTGCACTCTTCCGGCCAGATCGCGCCACTTCTGGGCGTACTCCTTAAATCCCTCACCTGAGGCCATTCCCATACTCTATAGCTGAGTACGGGTCGGTGCCAGGTCAGAATTATACTGATATTGGCGATAAAAATCAGCTGCCAGATCTTCCCAACTACGTATCTCCGACCTTTCTAGCTTATAAAACCAGTCTATCTGAGTGCCAGACAGGCTATCTTGAAAGAAATGTACCCAAAGGTTTCTGTCAGATGTGTGAGGTTGGATTCTTCGGACATATGACCTTAGGTGCATTTTTGGACAGGACAGCCCGTCATATCTTGCAAAAATTGGTACTTTGAACTTCGGGGGGATCACAATTCCAGCAATTAATCCCAAATCTTTGAAATCCAGACCAGGGACTCTCTGCAGCTCCATAGCTGCCAACCTGTCTTCCAAGTTTTTGTACTTATCATCGGTGGGCGGGTATTGTTGTTCTGAGTAGTCTTCGTCTTCTTCAGCCTCTTCTTCTTCAGCTTCGGATTCGGAAGGTACCGCAGCCCCTTTTCCTTTACTGTTTTCTTCTTCGGATGCGGAAGGAAATTCAAGAACCCTTCTGGCTTCACCCTCAAACCTTCTCCCCAAGGTATCCACCCCGACTCTCTTTTTCTTCTTCTTTACTTGGTCTTTGTTCCCAAGCAGGGTTTTCAGATCCTCCTGACCCTTAGCCAAGGTCATCAGGAGTTGTTGAAACTGTATGTTCTGAGACTGCAAGTCCTTGACCGTCTGTTCGAGATCCATCTTACTGAAATAAACAGCAGAAAGATAAGGAAACCTGGTGTGCAGACCTGCTTATGCACATGATGAATGGTATGCTTATTGTTGTACCCCAAAATTTGCCCTCGCATTTTTCCACAAGAAATCACAGCTTCAGGCATTTCCTGATTTTTCAGATTGGCTCAAGAATCGGTCAAACGGACTTTTCTCGTCAGTCAGACAAAATTAGGGTTTTACTGATTCTTCAGGGCTCTGGATTATTTCACACAATTGGCTTAGGGTTTTGGTTGATTCTGGCTCAATTTTGATCAGGAAAATGTTCGTTGGCATTTAATCAGGAATTAAGGTTTTATGGGCATATTCTCAGAAAGATTAAAATTCCACAGCACTTTGCAAGTTATTCCGAGATTCGGGTTGAATTCGCATTGTTTTGATTTAATCAGTAAAAGAGGCAGTTGGTTTGAATTCACGTTGGTTTGTTTGAGCCAGTCAAAAGAAATATGCAGTTTGGATTTACAGTGCTTGGTAAGAAATCAGTAAGAAAGGATTGCGTCTGATCAGTTATTGCGTTTGACTGTGCGTTGCTTTGGATGACGGAGGCGCCAAGTTTATTTATTTTGATCAACGAAGAATCAATGTTTAGTTGATTATTTATTATTCTAAGGATTAAATATCTGAAATTTAATTTTCATTTATTTTAATTTAAGGAACTATAAATAATAAGTAAATAATTGAAAAAGGGATAAAAAGAATTAAATGGATCAATAAAATTTTTATTTCATATTTAAACATTTGTTACAATTATTATTTAGATACAAGTATGCATTTACGAAGTATTTAAAATAATAATAGTTTACAATGATTAAATTGAAAATAAAAACTATCCTATTTTTCTAAATATTTTCTAAGTCCCTAATTCTTCATTCTTCACTTTGTTCCTCTCCATCCAAATATTCATCTGCAAAAAGAAAAGGAGAAAAGTCAGTGACTGATAAATAAATAAAGACAGATAAAATTGCAGTCATCATTAAGGGCCACTGATTGGGATCAGTTAACCCTCTCTGCAAATCACGGGATTTCTCCCGGTTCACAAAGAGGGAAGAATTTTATTTGTTAATCATGAATGCAAAGTTGAGAAAAAAATGCAAAGTGTCAAAACTGCATAAATTCAAAATCTCAAACTCCAAGTTCAAACCAAACTGAAAAATCAAATTGCAACTTGCTGTCAAATGCCAAAAGGTACAAATTACTGCACAAAGATATCAAAGAAGATAAAGAAGTACAACTTGCTGTCAAAAATGCCAAAGAGTCTATTCAAAGCTGTCAAGAAAAGATAAAGAATGCAGAGGAAATCCATTATGCAAGCAAACCTATTCATATCATCATTTCCCATAAGGGTGGCCCTTTCAGAAAGTACAGCAGAAAACATATTTTAACATATTTAACTGTACTAAGAGAGAGAGAAAGAAGAAAAAAGTAAGCAGGTTTTTAGGCTTTTAGGCAGGAAGAAAGAGATACAAAGACTAAACACAGTAGAATAAGAGGAGGCTCAAGAAAACCAACACAAGATATAAAACTGCCAAACGAGCATAACCTCAAAAAAGGAGATAACCTGCTAGGCCTCAAACCTGAAGCATAATAAACCTGTTCAAGTTCATAAAATCGGTGACCAACCAAAGCTTCAAAACCTGGCCTAACCTTCAAAACCTGTCAAGCCAAAACTGATAAAACACAAAGCTCAGACCTGCCAGCATAACTGGCAACCAAACCACCAATCTGAAATCCCATAACCTGTTCCAGCCTTACCAAAGCCTCCAAAAAAACCAATGAAACCTGCATTAGTCAAGCCTCTAACAAACCAGTTCAAACCTCAGGCCTAACCTTTCAAAGGCCATCACCAAAAAAACCTGTACCATTCAAACACAAAGCTCAGACCTACAAGCATAACTTGCTGAAGCCTTACCTGCATCAGTCAAAATCTATTCAAACTAATTCCAAAAGCCTTAACCTGTCAAAGATCTTACCAACAAGCCTAAAACCTGTAAGAAACCTCACAAAGCCTGTCCAACCTTGCAAAGAATTAAAAGTGGTGCAAACATAGGTTCCAGCATAAAGCCCTCAGAAAAGTATCATCATAGGGCAACCGAAAAGCAAGCAATACAAGCATACGAGCAAAGTAGGCGTTCATCATAATCAACAGTTCCAAAGGGCAACCCAGACATTCAACAAAGGCCACATAAAGCCCTCAGTAGAAAACATCATTGGGCAAGCTCAACAATCAAAAGGCAAAACGTTCAAAGGTAGCTACTAAGCAGTTTCAAAGGCAACCAAAGCAACTGAGATAGAAGAAGCAACAAAGGCAACTCAAAAGGCAAAATCGTTCAGAAGCAACAATCAAAACATGCAGGCGAGGCCCTCAGAACTCTGAGTTCATCATAGGGCGGAAAAAGGAGCAATAAGCATACAAAGTCATAGCAAGAGAAGAAGAAGAAGAAAGAATACGCAAACCAGAGCTTTCAGTTCAGATCATCATAAAGCCTAAAAAAGGGTAATACAGAAATACCAAGTATCGTCCCAGCAAGCATCACGTTTCCTCCGCTCGTCAAGCCTCCTGAGCACTTCCATTTTCCTCCTCCCCTCTGTCAAGGTAGTTTTCGTTTTCTCCTTTCCTTTCATACCTCACATAAGACAAGCAAAAACGCATTAAAACATAGAATCGGATTCAACAAATCAGAGAACCTTAACATGCAAATCTAAAATGTTTAACGAATTTGAGACATGTCGTTACCTTGGTTCACCGTTGCCTAAGCGAACGTGAGGGGGAGGACGAGGTAGTGCTGGTGGCTAGACGGAATAATTGGATTCAGAAATGCGTGAACGAGGAAGACAAAGAAGACCTCCACGAGCGCCGCCGCTGCATAAACCCTAAAGTGTTTCGTCCAACTGAACAACAAAACCATCTAACCCTAAAACGTTTGCTTCAGAACAATGGGCCTGATCCGTTTTAACCTCTCCAAGGCCCATTTCAAAAAAGCCTGACTTCTTTTAAGTATGAAACCTCTTTTCATTTTCTTAAACAAATTAACTAATATAACCCTTTTTTACTAACAATATTTTTACATATTTTGATCTATAAATAAACTTATATTTTCTCTTTTTTCATGCATAGAACATTAAGTTTTCCTTAAAGATAATACCTTTCTTTTATTAAGATTAATATCTAATTTGTATATAACAAATAAAAATACCCTTTTTTCTAATATACATAATTTAATCCTTGATTTTTATTTAAAAATACTTTTTGTGTATAATAAACAAATACATTTTTATACATAATATGATTAAATTGAAAACATTTTCTTTTCACTTACTTTTTGTACATAATAAGTAAACATACATTTTGCATAATTTAATTTCTTAAAATATTTTTGTACATAACAAATGAAAAAAATACTTTTTGTATACATGATTAAAACTTAGAAGTATTTCCTTAAAACATCATTTTTATACATAATTTAATTAGAACTTAAAACATTCAATTAAAACATTTTCTTTTGTACATATTAAAAAAATACAAGATCATGAATTGAATTAAATTAAATAGACGTTTAATTTTTCTTTAAGTTAAACAAATACCTTAATACATTTAAATTCATATTGTCGCACCTGTAAATAATCACTTACACAGTACATTTCACACTTACACAATACACATACATTCACATTGCTCCTATATACATTTGTTTATCTTATGCATTGATATTCGTCATTTACACTTGATCGCAAATTCGATTTGGTTGTAACTTATTGGATACAATGAGTCTCATCCCCATTTGTGAATATTGTACCCCCACTCCCGGATACTATTTTGTAATAGCGTAGATTTTACATTTCGCAATTTACCGCTTTCAATTATACCATGGTTAGACCTAGGGTTTGCATGTACATAAAATCAAACGCTAGATAACCTAATGCAAGACAAATACATGAAATCAATACACAATCACACTTGCACCCTCTAGGGTAATCCCACATGTTGCCTTCCAAAATGGGCCATGCTTGCACGTCGAGTATCTTTGGCAAAACAAATTCAAATGATCATAAGCCCCTCGATGACGCCTTCGAATGTTGCCTAAACGGAATGATCATAGCCCCTTCAAAGCAAATTTCCAAAGACACTTGGCACCATTGCATTCGTGGTCCATACGATGACCCGCGCCCGTCCCGAATAAACTTCCTAAACGCAAGATTGTCCACCAATTTCAATGGTGGAACAAAATTGTTAAAAAGGGTTGAAAACATAGAGAAAACCTTTGAGTACAATAGGGTAGACAAAACTCTTAGTTACTTGGGACCCACTTGCAAAAATACTTGCCTTCTTTTCAAAAACCACAATCCACAACACTTTCAAACAAACTCTCAAAACATTTTGAAACATCTTTTCGAAAAGATACACGCCTTTGTAAAATATTCGAGTAAAGAATTATTACAAGGTTAGCCTAAGACAAGGCATCTTCTTCCAAAACATTTTCAAAAACACTCACACATACACCATTTTCAAGCAATCAAGAATCAAGGCAAGTGATCTAAAAACCAAGTAACAAAGAGCCCATGGATAACCATGGATGAAAAGGGTGCTAATACCTTCCCTTTTCATAATCTACCCCCCCGAACCCACGAAACATCTCAAAAGGTTTTTGCTGTGCTTTTTTCAACCTTTCCTTTAGGATAAAATAAAAAGTCGGTGGCGACTCTTGCTCAACCGCACAAGTGCGAATACAAACGCAAAACCCTAGTCAGTTCTCCCACCGTATCACAGAACTGGCGACTCTGCTGGGGAATGATAATTTGAAAGTGGGGTTACCTTAGGGTTTAGATCACCTTTACTTTCTTGTTTTGATTGACTTGATTGCTTTATCTTTTGGGTTCTTTGTTTGGGTTTGTTGTAAATCCTCCACCCGGATTTGGGGCACCTTTTTAGGTAAATAGCAAAAAAACTGTGAGGGAACTGTGTGGGGTATACCGACATGGTTGAGGCAGTAAGCTATGTTAGTGTGACATATTTGTGAGTACCGGTAACCCTTGAGTAATCAAGGAGAGTACGGGGCCGTTGTGTGATGTCATGAAGCACTAACGAACTCTTAGAACCTTAATTGACCATCTTAGCCTTTTTAGGGGTAGTGAGATGACCGACTTTGGTGCAGTCCGAAGTTGGTAGATCCTCGATACTACACTCTTTTGAGGATTGTTTTCTCGGAATATTTTGGTCGCCAGTAAGTGGCTAAACCGAAACAATGAACACAGAAAACAATCCAATGATATTGAGCTCCTTAGAACCCAGTTACTTTTGATAGGATAGGTTTTAACCAACTAACTTCAAGAGGGTAACACCTGAACCCCATGCAAGCCTAAACCTAAGGACTTGTTTGCTTTGTGTGAATATGTTTGCCTGTATATACACTCACTTGCTTTTCGCATACATGTACATAACATCATGACATCATACCATAGCATTTTCAATAACCATTTCAAGGATCTCGAGGGTTCTTTGGATGCAGGGTTACGTTGAACCAGACGTTTACCAAAGGGGCAAGGGGTTTATCCTCTAAACAAAGCTCTCCAATCAAAGTTCAAGAACAACAACTTGAATCAGTGGCTATGACCCACTCGGCATGGTGAGCTTGATTCTCGTGGAAAGACATCCACCGATACGAAGCTCTCCAATCAAAGTTCAAGAACAACAACTTGAATCAGTGGCTATGACCCACTCGGCATGGTGAGCTTGATTCTCGTGGAAAGACATCCACCGATACAAAGCTCTCCAATCAAAGATCAAGTGCAACAACTTGAATCAGTGGCTATGACCCACTTGACATGGTGAGCTTGATTCTCGTGGAAAGACGTCCACCGGTGCAGAGATCTCCAATCCAAGAGCAAAGTTTAACCTCTAACATTTTCTTGTGTTTACCCCAAGAGATCCTTGAAAGCATGCATCCACATATCATGCATTGCATTTTGACAGTCTTTCCTTTTTCAGGTTTCCTTACTCTCCTGCTGTTTATTTCAGCAAGAGATGGCGCTAGAGAGGTCTGTCAAAGACATCCAAGACCAGACTGCTCAGCTGCAGGAGATGTTCCTGAACTTGTCTCTGGGGCAAGAAGAGATGAAAGCTCTCCTCACAAAGGGCTTGGAGAATTCCAACAACGCCAGGAGTGATCAGCTTGCGGAGCTGCAGTTTGATCTGACAACCTTGAGGACCCAAGTGATGGGACAGTTGGTGGGCCAGATGGCTCTCATCCAAGACCTATCTCAAAGACAAGAGGAACTCAGAGTTCTTGTCTGCCAACTGCTTCCAAACAACCAACTAGGGCAAGCATCTGAGGTTGAGGAGCAAGTCACCGCTCAGCCTCCATCCGCTCAAGAAGACAAGGGGAAAGCTCCTTTGCTCGCTTCAGGGTCACAAACCCATCAACAACCTCGCCAGCGTCAAAGGGGTAATCGGCGTAAGCAAGAAACATCGGGAAGACAGTTCACGGAGACTGAAATACCATCATTTTTCATACTAAAGCGCCTGATGGAGGCCAACTTGCTTACCTTAAAGGACCCTCCTTAGAAGCCCAATATCTCCTCTCCTCACTATCATCCCGATGCATTTTGTGTTTACCATTCCTACAGCCCGGGACACGACACCAACGACTGTTGGGCCTTGAAGAACAAGATTCAAGATCTGATCGACATTGGGGTGCTGGAATTCATGCCAGACGGTGAGATGAAAATCTTCCGTTAAAGGGTTCTCCACTTGAAGTGACGAAGTTCAAGCTGAAAGACTTTTGCTTCTTTTTGAATTTTCAAAGTTGTAATTTCTTTTGCTGTCAAACAATTATCTGTGGATGTTAAACTCTGTTTTCATTAATGCATTGCATATGTTTGTCTTGAATTCATCCATTCGTTTCACTACTCTTATGCTTTTCTTTATGATATTTGACTCTTGATAAAAAGCTATAAGCCTTTAGAGGGAGGATGACGAAACAATACCATGATCTTATACAGTATGCTTTTGAACAGACCTTGCTGATGATGTACAGGCATTTCTTTCAATTCCCAAACACTGGAGTTATAAGGAAGTTAATCCCTAGCCAACCCCTTCGAGCCAAAGAAGTAGGAATTTCCTGTTCTAAACGATCAAAACCTTTGATATAAACCTGGGGCAGGGTAGTATCTCAGTTAATTCAGAAGAAAATACGCATTGAAGTCGCAAACTCTCAGTTCGTAATACAACGAACGACGTCGAAAAAGAAAACATTCCGTTGGAATCAAAAGACAAGGGTGGTTCCCTATCACATAGACAGTTAATCTCTCAAAAGCGAAAAGCCCACCAAGACAAAACCTATAAAGGAGGCTTAAGAAAGTTGGGGCATCCCGCTGACGGTAATCCCGAAAAACGGGAACAGTCAGGAAAAAGTTAGGGATAACAAATCAAAATCAAAATAGTGAGGTCATTACAAAATCCTCAGCAACATGGAAAATGTTGAAAAAGAAAAAAGGAGATGATGACTGTCTCCCCAAATTCAACTGGTGAACCATCGCCCAGAAGTCGTCCGAAACTCAAAACAGAGTATGACGCAATTAACTGAGCTTAGGTTGGAGAACATCACGAAGAGCGGGTGGGTACAAATATACTTTGAGCCTTTATCCTTTGTTTCTTAAACCGTGAACCAGGCCACGTTACAACCCTTCAAAAGTCCTAATTAAAGCATGGGTTAGTTCGAAAACATACTGTTACAAAAGGTATCCTGACTCCTGTAAGGCTTTACTCTAAATCTTGTGTTGATTTGTCTTATAAAAAGTTTTCTGCTAAAAACGCATTTTCAAAACTTCAAGACAAACATAAACTTTGCATTACCTGAATATCATTGTCTGCACTTGGCTTTTTTGTTTGACAGCGAAGAAATTCATACAGCGAATGTTCAGAGGAACGAAAACTCTCTCAGTAAGTAAAAATCACTTCAAGAGGATAACACTTCCATTACAAATCTCCTATCAACAAGGGGCATGACATGTCACAATCCAATTAACCTGGGGCAGTCCAGCCAAGGTCCAACAGATCTTTCAAAGTTCAGTTAACCTGGGACAGTCCAGTCAAGATCTCAAGAAATCTCTCAATATGTAGAGTAATCTGATTCAAGATTCCTTCACCACCACTTGGGGCATTCGAATGTCAAAGGTGTTCAACAAATCAACTATTACATTTCCAGACTCGATTCCTGTATTTAGCCAGGGCACGTCTGAAGAGTTTGAAGATTCGATTCTTGTATCCAGCCAGGGCATATCTTTCAACTATTACATTTCTAGACTCGATTCCTGTATTTAGCCAGGGCACGTCTGAAGAGTTTGAAGAGTCAATTCCTGTATCCAGCCAGGGCATATATATCAACTATCACCTTTCCAGATTCGATTCCTGTATCCAGCCAGGGCATGTCTGAAGAATTCCAGATCAACACCTGTAACAACCCAGGAAAACATCTGTGAACGACCGATTGTAGACCAACACCTGTAATAAGCCAGGAAATTATCTACATCACCACTTGGGGCATTCGAATGTTAAAAGTGTTCAAAAAACCGATGCATTTTTACACGAGCTCATCATCAGGAAGCCCTACACCGGTTCCTCTTCAAGACTTCTGAAAACAGTTTATGGATTCTTCCCAACAACGGATGTTAATCTATCAGCTTGTTCAGATTGCAACCTTTGAAAACAGTTTACGGATGCTTCCCAACAACGGACGCGGCTCTATTGCTTATTCAACCTCAAGATTTCTGAAAATAGTTCACGGGTTCTCCAAGTAACGGATGTTAACCTATCACTTGTTCAGATTCTTCTCAAGACTTCTGAAAACAGTTTATGGATTCTTCCCAACAACGGATGTTAATCTATCAGCTTGTTCAGATGCAACCTTTGAAAACAGTTTACGGACGCTTCCCAACAACGGATGCTGCTCTATTGCTGATTCAACTTCAAGATTTCTGAAAATAGTTCACGGGTTCTCCAAGTAACGGATGTTAACCTATCACTTGTTCAGATTCTTCTTCAAGACTTCTGAAAACAGTTTATGGATTCTTCCCAACAACGGATGTTAATCTATCAGCTTGTTCAGATGCAACCTTTGAAAACAGTTTACGGACGCTTCCCAACAACGGATGCTGCTCTATTGCTTATTCAATCTCAAACGTTCTGAAAACAGTCCACGGGTTCTCCAAGTAACTGATGTTAACCTATCGCTTGTTTAGATTCTTCTCAAGCTAACTCCACTCAGAGTCAAGCTTCATTATCCCCAGCAAAGCTAAAACTTCAAATTATCAATCCCCAGCGGAACCAGACCATTGAACCTTCTCCCCACAGAGTTTTGGGAGGGAAAATCTTGAGTTCCCCAGTGAAGTCGCCAGAGTTACTTCCTACCGAGCTGAAGATTCTCAATCTTACCTCCCCAGCATGAGTCTACTAGTTTGGAACTCCCCAGTAGAGGTCATCAGGAATTCTCTTCCCCCAGCAACAGCCAAGGATTTACTTTCCCGGCAGCGGTCAAGATGCTTTTATCTTCAGCCGTCCAAGATTCATTTATCCTCAGCAAGATAGCTCATCAGCTCACATGCGCATTCATCACATTCATGTCATAAACATTGATGCCACATACATTGCATCATGCATCATAACATTGCATACAACTAACCCTCTATCTTTTCAGGTAAGAGCAGTCGACAGACACAGATCATCTTCCGAGATTCATCCAGAAATAGTTCAGATGTGACCCGGACACGGCGACATTCTAATACTTATTCCAGATCCATTCAGACGCATCATCAAGAAACCCTACACCGGTTCCTCTTCAAGACTTCTGAAGACAGTTTACGGATTCTTCCTAACAACGGATGTCAATCTACCAACTTGTTCAGATGCCAACTTTTGAAAACAGTTTACGGATTCTTCCCAACAACGAATGTTAATCTACCAACTTGTTCAGACTCTTCTCAACTTCTGAAAACAGTTTACGGACGCTTCCCAACGACGGATGTGGCTCTATTGCTCACTCAATCTCAACTCCTGAAAATAGTTTACGGATTCTCCAGACATGGACGTCAATCTGTTGCTTATTCGGACCCTTAATTCAGAGATGTTCCGAAACATGGATGCCCTTCTGATACTTGTCCACTCACCATTGACATACAGTTCAACATGTCCAGATGGCATCTATAAGCCCATCCTCCTATCAGCAGTCGCCAAATGGCATCTTTAAGCCCATTATCAGATGGCATCTCTAAGCCCATTCCCCGACAAGACTCTATCGTATCAGGTGGCATCTTTAAGCCCATCACCAAATGGCATCTGTAAGCCCATTCACCTCTACCATCACATCACCGAGTGCAAATTTTCTGGGCACTTTAGTGTCCAATCTTCTTTTACCTTCAAGTCGCGAAAGGCAAACTTGCCAATCTAACTCTTCAGGTCCAAGAAGATTGAACAGGGGCAACTGTTGTACCCCAAAATTTGCCCTCGCATTTTTCCACAAGAAATCACAGCTCCAGGCATTTCCTGATTTTTCAGATTGGCTCAAGAATCGGTCAAACGGACTTTTCTCGTCAGTCAGACAAAATTAGGGTTGTACTGATTCTTCAGGGCTCTGGATTGTTTCACACAATTGGCTTAGGGTTTTGGTTGATTCTGGCTCAATTTTGATCAGGCAAATGTTCGTTGGCATTTAATCAGGAATTAAGGTTTTATGGGCATATTCTCAGAAAGATTAAAATTCCACAGCACTTTGCAAGTTATTCCGAGATTCGGGTTGAATTCGCATTGTTTTGATTTAATCAGTAAAAGAGGCAGTTGGTTTGAATTCATGTTGGTTTGTTTAAGCTAGTCAAAAGAAATATGCAGTTTGGATTTACAGTGCTTGGTAAGAAATCAGTAAGAAAGGATTGCGTCTGATCAGTTATTGCGTTTGACTGTGCGTTGCTTTGGATGACGGAGGCGCCAAGTTTATTTATTTTGATCAGCGAAGAATCAATGTTTAGTTGATTATTTATTATTCTAAGGATTAAATATCTGAAATTTAATTTTCATTTATTTTGATTTAAGGAACTATAAATAATAAGTAAATAATTGAAAAAGGGATAAAAAGAATTAAATGGATCAATAGAATTTTTATTTCATATTTAAACATTTGTTACAATTATTATTTAGATACAAGTATGCATTTACGAAGTATTTAAAATAATAATAGTTTACAATGATTAAATTGAAAATAAAAACTATCCTATTTTTCTAAATATTTTCTAAGTCCCTAATTCTTCATTCTTCACTTTGTTCCTCTCCATCCAAATATTCATCTGCAAAAAGAAAAGGAGAAAAGTCAGTGACTGATAAATAAATAAAGACAGATAAAATTGCAGTCATCATTAAGGGCCACTGATTGGGATCAGTTAACCCTCTCTGCAAATCACGGGATTTCTCCCGGTTCACAAAGAGGGAAGAATTTTATTTGTTAATCATGAATGCAAAGTTGAGAAAAAAATGCAAAGTGTCAAAACTGCATAAATTCAAAATCTCAAACTCCAAGTTCAAACCAAACTGAAAAATCAAATTGCAACTTGCTGTCAAATGCCAAAAGGTACAAATTATTGCACAAAGATATCAAAGAAGATAAAGAAGTACAACTTGCTGTCAAAATGCCAAAGAGTCTATTCAAAGCTGTCAAGAAAAGATAAAGAATGCAGAGGAAATCCATTATGCAAGCAAACCTATTCATATCATCATTTCCCATAAGGGTGGCCCTTTCAGAAAGTACAGCAGAAAACATATTTTAACATATTTAACTGTACTAAGAGAGAGAGAAAGAAGAAAAAAGTAAGCAGGTTTTTAGGCTTTTAGGCAGGAAGAAAGAGATACAAAGACTAAACACAATAGAATAAGAGGAGGCTCAAGAAAACCAACACAAGATATAAAACTGCCAAACGAGCATAACCTCAAAAAAGGAGATAACCTGCTAGGCCTCAAACCTGAAGCATAATAAACCTGTTCAAGTTCATAAAACCGGTGACCAACCAAAGCTTCAAAACCTGGCCTAACCCTCAAAACCTGTCAAGCCAAAACTGATAAAACACAAAGCTCAGACCTGCCAGCATAACTGGCAACCAAACCACCAATCTGAAATCCCATAACCTGTTCCAGCCTTACCAAAGCCTCCAAAAAAACCAGTGAAACCTGCATTAGTCAAGCCTCTAACAAACCAGTTCAAACCTCAGGCCTAACCTGTCAAAGGCCATCACCAAAAAAACCTGTACCATTCAAACACAAAGCTCAGACCTACAAGCATAACTTGTTGAAGCCTTACCTGCATCAGTCAAAATCTATTCAAACTAATTCCAAAAGCCTTAACCTGTCAAAGATCTTACCAACAAGCCTAAAACCTATAAGAAACCTCACAAAGCCTGTCCAACCTTGCAAAGAATTAAAAGTGGTGCAAACATAGGTTCAAGCATAAAGCCCTCAGAAAAGTATCATCATAGGGCAACCGAAAAGCAAGCAATACAAGCATACGAGCAAAGTAGGCGTTCATCATAATCAACAGTTCCAAAGGGCAACCCAGGCATTCAACAAAGGCCACATAAAGCCCTCAGTAGAAAACATCATTGGGCAAGCTCAACAATCAAAAGGCAAAACGTTCAAAGGTAGCTACTAAGCAGTTTCAAAGGCAACTAAAGCAACTGAGATAGAAGAAGCAACAAAGGCAACTCAAAAGGCAAAATCGTTCAGAAGCAACAATCAAAACATACAAGCGAGGCCCTCAGAACTCTGAGTTCATCATAGGGCGGAAAAAGGAGCAATAAGCATACAAAGTCATAGCAAGAGAAGAAGAAGAAGAAAGAATACGCAAACCAGAGCTTTCAGTTCAGATCATCATAAAGCCTAAAAAAGGGTAATACAGAAATACCAAGTATCGTCCCAGCAAGCATCACGTTTCCTCCGCTCGTCAAGCCTCCTGAGCACTTCCATTTTCCTCCTCCCCTCTGTCAAGGTAGTTTTCGTTTTCTCCTTTCCTTTCATACCTCACATAAGACAAGCAAAAACGCATTAAAACATAGAATCGGATTCAACAAATCAGAGAACCTTAACATGCAAATCTAAAATGTTTAACGAATTTAAGACATGCCGTTACCTTGGTTCACCATTGCCTAAGCGAACGTGAGGGGGAGGACGAGGTAGTGCTGGTGGCTAGACGGAAGAATTGGATTCAGAAACGCGTGAACGAGGAAGACAAAGAAGACCTCCACGAGCGCCGCCGCTGCATAAACCCTAAAGTGTTTCGTCCAACTGAACAACAAAACCATCTAACCCTAAAACGTTTGCTTCAGAACAATGGGCCTGATCCGTTTTAACCTCTCCAAGGCCTATTTCAAAAAAGCCTGACTTCTTTTAAGTATGAAACCTCTTTTCATTTTCTTAAACAAATTAACTAATATAACCCTTTTTTACTAACAATATTTTTACATATTTTGATCTATAAATAAACTTATATTTTCTCTTTTTTCATGCATAGAACATTAAGTTTTCCTTAAAGATAATACCTTTCTTTTATTAAGATTAATATCTAATTTGTATATAACAAATAAAAATACCCTTTTTTCTAATATACATAATTTAATCCTTGATTTTTATTTAAAAATACTTTTTGTGTATAATAAACAAATACATTTTTATACATAATATGATTAAATTGAAAACATTTTCTTTTCACTTACTTTTTGTACATAATAAGTAAACATACATTTTGCATAATTTAATTTCTTAAAATATTTTTGTACATAACAAATGAAAAAATACTTTTTGTATACATGATTAAAACTTAGAAGTATTTCCTTAAAACATCATTTTTATACATAATTTAATTAGAACTTAAAACATTCAATTAAAACATTTTCTTTTGTACATATTAAAAAAATACAAGATCATGAATTAAATTAAATAGACGTTTAATTTTTCTTTAAGTTAAACAAATACCTTAATACATTTAAATTCATATTGTCGCGCCTGTAAATAATCACTTACACAATACATTTCACACTTACACAATACACATACATTCACATTGCTCCTATATACATTTGTTTATCTTATGCATTGATATTCGTCATTTACACTTGATCGCAAATTCGATTTGGTTGTAACTTATTGGATACTATGAGTCTCATCCCCATTTGTGAATATTGTACCCCCACTTCCGGATACTATTTTGTAATAGCGTAGATTTTACATTTCGCAATTTACCGCTTTCAATTATACCATGGTTAGACCTAGGGTTTGCATGTACATAAAATCAAACGCTAGATAACCTAATGCAAGACAAATACATGAAATAAATACACAATCACACTTGCACCCTCTAGGGTAATCCCACATGTTGCCTTCCAAAATGGGCCATGCTTGCATGTCGAGTATCTTTGGCAAAACAAATTCAAATGATCATAAGTCCCTCGATGACGCCTTCGAATGTTGCCTAAACGGAATGATCATAGCCCCTTCAAAGCAAATTGCCAAAGACACTTGGCACCATTGCATTCGTGGTCCATACGATGACCCGCGCCCGTCCCGAATAAACTTCCTAAACGCAAGATTGTCCACCAATTTCAATGGTGGAACAAAATTGTTAAAAAGGGTTGAAAACATAGAGAAAACCTTTGAGTACAATAGGGTAGACAAAACTCTTAGTTACTTGGGACCCACTTGCAAAAATACTTGCCTTCTTTTCAAAAACCACAATCCATAACACTTTCAAACAAACTCTCAAAACATTTTGAAACATCTTTTCGAAAAGATACACGCCTTTGTAAAATATTCGAGTAAAGAATTGTTACAAGGTTAGCCTAAGACAAGGTATCTTCTTCCAAAACATTTTCAAAAACACTCACACATACACCATTTTCAAGCAATCAAGAATCAAGGCAAGTGATCTAAAAACCAAGTAACTAAGAGCCCATGGATAACCATGGATGAAAAGGGTGCTAATACCTTACCTTTTCATAATCTACCCCCCGAACCCACGAAACATCTCAAAAGGTTTTTGCTGTGCTTTTTTCAACCTTTCCTTTAGGATAAAATAAAAAGTCGGTGGCGACTCTTGCTCAACCGCACAAGTGCGAATACAAACGCAAAACCCTAGTCAGTTCTCCCACCGTATCACACTTATGTATGCAATGCATTCAAGGATTTAGAAAGTTCAAAATTGTTGCAAACAAAAAGAACGCACGTCATATTAAGAAGAATTTTGTTAGTACATAAATGCCCCATGGGCCAAATATTACAAAAACTTCTCAAGGTAAAAAGACATTGCGCATCCTCTTTGGCGCGATGTAGGTGTTGAGGGTCTCTTCCTCATGGAGTCGGCGGGTAAGCTCCAAAACCTTCTTCTCACTGGCATAGAAGTTGGCTTCAAAAGTGTTCCGTTCCTCCTTGAGTTGGATCCAACTCTTCTGCATCTCCTCCCACGATGTAGGCATGTCAGGATATAGGATGGTGCAGGGAACCTCTCCTTCCTTAACAGGCTCTTTAATCACAGGGAGAACATGAGGATAAGGCATCATTAGACTCTGGGCTCAGGTTCGTACCCACTTGAGATAAGGCTCAAGAGGGATGGAGTTTTTGTGCCCCAGTGTCTTGCTGTCAACCTTGTTAGGCATCCTCCAAGCTCTGATGAATCTTTGGCGAAGTCCTTGCGCATCATTGTCGAAGTCAAAAACTAGGTCAGGAATCAACATGTCATGAGGGCCATCTCTCCGTGCATATCAAAATTGCCTCAAAGTTAGGCAAGGGTTGTAGGTAATGCCTCCTCTAATGCCAAGTAATGGAACATTAGGGAATTCTCCACAATGATCGACGATGATGACATTTTCTCTGGACCGAGAACACCAATGTACATCAGAGTGAGTAAGGGTCATCAACCGTTGTGACCACCTCAGGCCTTGGTCATTCTGTAAGACAGATTGTGGAAGGTGCGAAATAAACCACCTTGCCAAGAGAGGAGTGCAGCACATAAGAACACCCCTCTTTCTCATTGTTCGAGTGTAAAATGAGTGAAGAATGTCCCCAAGCAATGTTGGTATTGGATTTCTGGATAAGAAGATTTTGACGGCGTTGATATCTACAAGTTGGTCAGGATTTGGGAACAAGACCAACCCATAAATGAGGAGTGCCACAATTTCTTCAAAGGCTTGAAGGTCCAATGAATTCCAACACTCTTGTGCCTTCTCAAACAAGAATTTTGCTAAGAAGCCTTTGATACCGCTTCTAGTTTCCCAATGCCCCTTGATGTCAGATGGTTGCAAGTGTAGGGCTTGAGCAACATCCTCAGGCTTTGGTTCCTTTTCCGTGCCGTTGAAAGGTAGTTGATTAAGGATATGAATTCTTAGGAGTTGAGAAAATTCCTCCAAAGTGGGTACCAACTGGTAGTCGGGGAATGTGAAACAGTGGTGAAGGGGGTCAAAGAACTGAAACAGCACCTTCATCATGTCCTCTTCAATGTTGGTGTTGACTAAGCTGAGTAGTCTACCATGTCTTTCACTGAAGGGAGAGCTTTCCGGAATCCTTGATGTGAGCTCCTTGAGTTGAGGAGGGATTCTCACAAGGTTGACTTGGATGGTTTTCCTGCGAGGAATTTCCATGACCTACAAAACAAGAACAAAGATGAAGATCTAAACCCTTGAAATGGTTAGTACATGCATATGATGCTTCATGATGTTTATGATGTATGCACAAAACATATGTACAAGCAAATCACACCAAACCCTAGTTTTAGGCTTGCAAGGGGTTTCATAGGTAAGTACCCTCTTGAGTGTAGTTGGCTTAAAAACCTGTCCTATAAATAGTAACCGGGTTCTAAGGAGCTCAATATCACGGGATTGTTTTCATTGTTCATTGTTTTGGTTTAGCCACTTAACTAGCGACCAAAATATTCCAAGAAAACAACCCTCAATGAGTGTAGTATCGAGTATCTACCAACTTCGGACTGCACCAAAGCCGGTCATTTCACTACCCCTAATGAAAGGCCAAGATGGTCAAGTAAGGTTCTAGGTCATTAGTGCTTAGTGACATCACTCAGCGGCCCCGTACTCTCCTTGATTGAATTCAAGGGTTACCGGTACTCACAAATATGCCGCACTAATATAGCTATTGCTTCAACCATGTCGGTATACCCCGCACAGTTTCCACAACGTATTGCTATCTATGAATGTTTCCCCAAATCCGGGTGTAGGATTTCAAGCCCTAAACAAGAGAACCAAGATATAAAGCAATAAAAAAAAAACAATTAGTCATGCAAGAGGGTGATCTAAGCCCTAAGGTTACTCCCCTTTTAACAATAATCCCCAGCAGAGTCGCCAGTTCTGTGATACGGTGGGAGAACTGACTTGAGGTTTTGTGTTTGTTTTCGCAAATGTTTCGGTTGAGCAAGAGTCGCCACCGACTTTTTATTTTATCCTAAGGAAAGGTTAAAAAGCACAGCAAAAACCTTTGAGATGTTTTCTTGGGTTCGGGGAGTAGATTATAGAAAGGTAAGGTATTAGCACCCTTTCTATCCATGGTTATCCATGGGCTCTTAGCTACTTGCTTAGATCATTTGCCTTGCATTTTCAATTATTTGAAATGGTGCTTTGTGCGTGTGGTTTTGAAAAAAGATGCCTTGTCTAGGCAACCCTTGTAACAATTCTTTACTCGAATGTTTTACAAAAGGTGTTTGTCTTTTTGAAAAGATGTTTCAAGGTTTTGAAAGTTTTTTTGAAAGTTGGTGTTTGTGATGTGTGTTTTGAAAAGTAGGCAAGTGTTTTTGTAAGTTGGCAAGTAACCAAGAGTTATCTACTCCTAAATCTCTCAAAGATCTTTGCTATGTTTTAACCCTTTTAACAATTTTGTTCCACCATTGTATTTGGTGGACAATCTTGTGTTAGGATGTGAACGGGACGGGCGCGGGTCATTGTTTAGACCATGATTACAATGGTGCCAAGTATTTTTGGCAACTTTTACTTTAAGGGACTTGATCATGTTTTAGGCAACTTTCGAAAGCGTCATCGAGGGACTATGATCATTTGATTGTTTTGTTTTTGCCAAAGATACTTAACGTGCAATATGGCCCATTATTGAAGGCAACAAGTGGAGTACCCTAGGGGTGCTAGTGTGATTGGTGTGGTCCATTTTCATGCTTGTTTATCTTGAAGTTAGGTCAAACTATTTTTGGTTAATTTTGCATACAAAACCCTAATTCTAACATGGCATAATTAGAAAACTTTTAAATGCGAAAAATAAAAGGTCCTAAGTTATTACAACACAATATATGGGATGGGGGGTACAAATGTTTAAATGGGGATATTTTAGCAAGAAATTAAACCTAAACTATTACATTCAAATTGAATTATACAAATTATTTAATATACAAAAAATGCAAATATAATAAATGTGCAAGATGAAAAAAATGGTTTATGATATATATGGAAAAAAGTATTTTTATGGGTTAAATAAACAAAAATAAAATTAATTAATTTTTGGTATTTTTATGTATTTAGGGCAAAACCCTAATTTTATGAATAAAAGGTATTTATTATATAATATATGTAATATTTATTAATTATATACAAAAAATAAATAGAAAGGAAGTATATTGTAAAAAAGTGGTTTTTTTAAGTTAAACATTAATAAAAGTAAAAAAAAGTATTCTTTTTGTATTTTCTTTATCCTAAATATTCTAAATAAATATTCTATATATATATATATATATATATATATATATATATATATATATATATATATATATATATATATATATATATATATATATATATATATATATATATATATATATATATATATATATATATATATATATATATATATATATATATATATATATATATATATATATATATATATATATATATATTTATATTTATATTATGTATTAAATATATTAAATATATACAAAAAATAAAAATATTTAATATTTACTAAAAAGTATATTTTTTATAAAATGTTTTCAAAAAATAAAAATCAGAAAATAAAAGTGTTTGTATTATTTTTAGTATTTTAAATAAAAGGGTATATATATTATTTACTTACATATATAACTAAATGAAGCAAATAAATGCCTAAAAAATACAAAATGAAGGTAAAAAATATTTTTTAATGTTTTTCATATTTTAACAAAAATAACAAATCAGAAACAAAAAGAAAAAGTCAAAAAATGATAAAAATAAACACAATGGGCCAAGGGGGTGTATGTGAAAAATGAAGGTGCAAACAGAAAAAAACAAATTAGGCCCAGCCCAAGGCAAGCTTCTTCAACCTCCAGCCACTTCTGTTTCAAAAAACGCGCGTTTCCTTGCTTGATTCAAATATTCTGATTCTTTGATTTTCAAGCAAAACTCATAACACCAAAAATGTAGAGCATTAAATCACGAATTCATACATATAAAGAACATGATCTAACTCTCAGAAATGAGAGAGAATTTCTTCTCCCCCAATTCCTGACCTAAATTTTGTTCAACATTCAGGTCCCAAATTCTCTCAGTACACTCAACATAAATGAAAAGTAATGATATGGGTGGATTCAGGGCCATGAGTAGGACATAACTTCTTCACAAACCTAAGCCTAAATATGCTTGGATAGAGAGATAGAAGTTCAAACTTTTACCTGTTCAGCTTGAATCGTGTGCAGCAATGAAGGCACTTTCAATGGAGTTTGAGGGCTTGTACAGCTTGCTTGAAGTTCAGGGATGCTTCTCCAACCTCTAGCTTGCTTTGAAACTAACTGAAACGATCTATGTAACTCAACCTGCACAACTGAAAAAATGAAAATGGTGAACTTGGTTAGAGGTGTTACAGTCTGTAGCTAGGGCTTGGGATAGTTTCAATGGATGGTAGGGAGTGTGTATGAAGAGGTTTTAGCCAACACGCACGAGGGAAATGAACTGTGGGAGTCAATCTGCAACAGGGACTCTATTTTGCAGAAAAAATGTGTTTTGGTGGATGAGGAGGTATTGAGGGTCAAAGGATCGTGTTCTAGGTCAGTTAGGGAGTCTCAAATGTGTGCACAAAGTTTGCTTGAGTTGGTTCTTGCAGGAAGTTGTGTTATCATACAAAATGCAAGTTTTCTTCTTATCTAAGCAAGCAAAATGCAAGTTGGATTATAGGCTCCTACAGGCCCCTCAAGTATGCTGCATATTTAGTTCTTGATCAGTGTGATATGTCCATAATCTTGTGCCCAAAAGATCTGGCTTGTACCACTTTGATTTGTGTTTTGACATAAAGTGCACCTTTTCAAAAATGGCTAAAATGCTTTTTCTATTTTAAGACTAATCCTTTGTGTAATGACTATATGAACAAAACAAAGCTAGAACACAATGGATTGGCATTAAATTATTGAGTGAGAATGAGGTTAGAGGCCTGTAATGTAGCTTGCATATGCTGAGTTTGAAAATGCACAAGTTATGAACATGCCTTTGGCCATGAATCAAACTGACTTTTGCCCATATTGACAAATTCGATTCTCCCTAACCATGAGGTTGTTTGATGAGTTCTTGGACATTTTGGAAAGCTTGGATTGTGTACTACAATCCATCTTTGTAATGAAAATTGAAATTCCAAGTGGAAGCATGTGAAAAGTTGCCATGAAGTTAGGCAAAAATCCTGCCTAAAATAGGTCAAAATTTCTCTAAGTTAAGAATGTTTTGCACCCTTGTTCCAAAAATCATAACTTGAGCTACAATCTTCTGTTGAGGAAACTTTGTGAATCAAAGTTGTAGATTTTGCAATGGACTACAACTTTCATGTTTTGACTTTTGTTTGAATCCAAATGCATCTTGATGAAAAAATGGGGCAAAGTTAGGAAAAAATTAGGGATTTTCATAACTTAGAAAAATTCTAAGTTATGAAAGTTCTTCATTTTAAACCCTAATTTGCAATTTTTGATTTCTTGATGAACAAGTTTCATAATTTGGCATGTTTTGATGAAAAATGAATCTTGACACTTTATTTTGACCAAAAAGTCAAAGTTTGACTTTTCAGTATACAGTCAAAAATTGATCAATTGACTGGAAAATTCATCTGTCAATCTTGTGCATTTGGGATCTTTTGAATTTGTTGAACATGTCAAGACAATTCCATGGGGTCCTTGAGTCCATATATGAGCTTGGTTTGCCATTGGTTAGGTCAAACAGTCAAAAATTGCCTTTGTGCAGTCAAAACCCTAAAAATGACAATTTTGCCCTTTTGGTGATCTGATCAAATTTCTTGTGGAATTGTGATCCAAACTTGACCAAATGGTTCAAATGAGTTCATAATGTTGATGTGGGTCAAATTTCATGAGGTTTGACGACCACAGTTGACTTCTTTTCAATACAGTTGATTTCTAGGTCAACTGTCCAATTGACTGGGCAAAGATTGGAATCAAGGCTTGAACCTTGGCATGGGTAAACTTGGGAGTCCAATATGAAGCATGAAAGTCATTTTAGGCATTTTAGGTCAAAACATCTTTGTGCAAACACAAACCCTAATTTGGGTCAGCAGTGCAAGGAGGAGTCTTGAGCAGAGCAAACCCTAACTTGATCTTGAGCTCCAAGAGTCTTGTGGTGAGAAAATGTTGATGAAATGAGAGGGCAAATTTTTGGGTACAACAATTTCCAAGTTTTTTTCTTGTGATTTAGCAGCCTCTAACCTCTGATGCTCGTGCCTTTGCATTGTATAAGTAATATGGAATGAATTAGGTCAAGTTTTTTAGGTTGAATCCTTATGCATTGATGTTTGAAGATGTGATTTGATTCACCATTAAAAAGCTTCCAAAATTGTCCAAATTCCATCTTTTTGTTCATGATATGGCTTGATTCGGATTTGATTATGTCCATGATGATATTTAAGACCTATATCAATCAAAAAGATTCCAAGTGATCAATATTTGGATTTTATTTGGATTTAAATTGATTTAAAGTGAATTAATTCAATAAAAATCAAATAAAATAGAAAAATCAATAAATGGACACAAGACTGAAGATAGGACACGTGTGTAGTGTGACAAGATCAAATCAAGTGGAAAAAAGTGGGCCCATTTGGCAAAATTTGAAGTTTTGGGGATAGTTGACTTTTGGCAATCTTGGAAAAATGCCCAACTTAAAATATGCATAACTTCTTCAATTTTGTACTTTTGGAAGTGTTCTTGGACTTTTTATAAACCTTGAGATGTCCTCTAACCAACCCTTTTGGTCTCATATCATTTTGATATTCCATGCTCAAGTTATAAGCTTTGTAAAAAAGGGTGTTTTTGTTGACTTTCAAAAATGACCTATAATGTCCAATTTTGCAACTTCTTGTGAGTGCATTTATTGATCTTGAGGTATGAAGATGGATTGTATTAAATTGCATCCTCTTAAAAATGAGCTTTTGATGGGTCATTTCTCATAAAGTATGAGAAAATTATGCTTGGTCAAAGTTGAGTTGACTTTTCCTACAAAACCCTAATTTAGCAACTTTTGAGTTTTGATGAATCTTGAGCAATCCTTGATGAATCATGATCAACCCTTGATCAAATGATGAAATATCCTTCAAAATGTGAATGTTGACAAAAAATCTTGAGGTTTGACTATTTGTAGGTCACAGTTGACTCTTGCCCTAGCATAGTCGATTTTTGGACCCTTTGAGCAATTGACTGACCAAACTTCCTCTGCAAGGCTTGAAATTTGACATGGATGATCTTGAGAGTATATTAGGACATTGGGGATCACTTGAGGTCATTTGTATGCAAGGACCTTGATGCAACACAAAACCCTAATTTGAGGTTGACTGCCTTAGGAGATGACTTGACTGTCCAACTCTTGAGCAATCTTGAGCCAATTGGAGATTCTTCTTGCAATATCTTGAGAAATATGGGAGGGAAAATTTTGGGGTACAACAGTTTCCCCTGTTCAATTTTCTTAAACCTGAGGATATAGATTGGCTTTCGGGCCTTTCGTGATCCGAAGGTGGAAGATGATTGAACACTAGAGTGCCCAGAAATTTGCACTCGCATGAAGTGGTATCAGCATTGTGACGTCGG
This sequence comes from Vicia faba, assembly GCA_948472305.1. Lineage (NCBI taxonomy): Eukaryota > Viridiplantae > Streptophyta > Magnoliopsida > Fabales > Fabaceae > Vicia > Vicia faba. The sequence goes on along the minus strand of OX451736.1, from coordinate 1,261,482,997 downwards.
GAATGGGCTTACAGATGCCATTTGGAGACTGTTGGTAGATGGTCTTAACTTCAACTGGAATACGAATCAGGGAGATCTTATCGACGATCTGACTGAACCAGAGGAGGTCTTGGATTAACTTTGACTGGATCGGCATCAGAAAAATCTTTAGGAATCGATTTAACTGGATCAGACAAGGTCTTGGGGTAACTCTGAATGGATCATGAAAATCTTTAGGAATCGATTTAACTAGACCAGACAAGGTCTTGGAGTAACTCTGAATGGATCAGGAAAATATTTAGGAATCGATTTAACTGGACCAGACAAGGTCTTGGAATAACTTCAAATGGATCGGCATCAGAAAAATCTTTAGGAATCAATTTGAATGGACCAGAGAAGGCCTTTGACTGGATCGGCATCAGAGAAATCTTTAGGAATCGATTTAACTGGACCAGGCAAGGTCTTGGAAATAATTTCAACTGGATCGACATCATAAAAATCTTTAGGAATCGATTTAACTGGACCAGAGGAGGTCTTGGCGCCTTTGGCTGGTTCGGCATCAGAAAAATCTTTAGGAATCGATTTAACTGGACCAGACAAGGTCTTGGAATAACTTCAAATGGATCGGCATCAGAAAAATCTTTAGGAATCGATTTGACTGGACCAGAGAAGGCCTTTGACTGGATCAGCATCAGAGAAATCTTTAGGAATTGATTTAACTGGACCAGACAAGGTCTTGGAATAACTTCAACTGGATCGACATCAGAAAAATCTTTAGGAATCGATTTAACTGGACCAGAGAAGGTCTTGGATTAACTTGACCGGATCAGCATCATAAAAATCTTTAGGAATCGATTTAACTGGACCAGACAAGGTCTTGGCGCCTTTGGCTGGATCAGCATCAGAAAAATCTTTAGGAATCGATTTAACTGGACCAGACAAGGTCTTGGAATAACTTCAACTGGATCAGCATCAGAAAAATCTTTAGGAATCGATTTAACTGGACCAGACACGATCTTAGAGTTAGCTGAGAACTTTAACTATATCTTTCCTGAAAGGTAAAGGTCAGTTATATGCAATGCATGATATATATCAAGAAATGATGCTCTCAACATAAATGAGATTGTGTTATATGATGCGTATATGCATGTATCATGATGTATGGAAATGTAATGTTTCTAGCTGGGGAAAATAAATCCCAGATAGTTGCTGGAGAATAGAGTTGAATTCTTCGCTTCCGCTGGGGATGGTGAACGAAGGTGATTGTGAGAATAAACCTGCAGGAGAAGAGAGAACTTCGTTGGGGAATAAACTGATGAGGAGATTACTTTGTAGGGAGGGGATGCTCTACTGAGGATTCCATTGATAAATTCCACTGGGGTGAATTACCGTTGCTGGTGATACTGAATCTGTTGAGGATTGAATTCCTGTTTGTGAGAGGAAAGAACTTCGCTGGGGACGATCTTTCAGTTGCAACTTGCTGGGGATAAACCTGTTAGGCTCTTGTGGGGATAAATCTCTGAGTTCTGCTAGGAATGATCCTTTGAAATTGGATGGGGAGATTTATTTTTGTACTCCGCTGGGGATAGACTTCCGAAGTTTATTGGGGATGATGATTCAACTCCGTTGGGGAAGCTTTTTTTTTCCAGACCGTGCTGGGGAAATATTGACTCCACTGGGGGTATCTTGTATTCCGCCGGGGAACATTCTTATACTCCGTTGGGGAATATTAAGACTGTCGGGGATATCGAGCCTTTTTAGTGTTGATGGTAGATAAACTCTGCTTGGGGAGAGCATTACTGATTCGTTCATAGTTGCGAGTCTCAGCTGGGAGAGCTACCATTACTGTATTACTCTGTGGGGAGTGAAGATATCTTAGTCATATTCTTCCGCTGAATCTACCTTTGTACTTGGTGGGCAGAGCAACTACAGTTTGGACAATTCTTATTGCCCCTGTTTCTGATATTACCAGTAATTCATCTTTCATTTCGCATGTAAATATTCATGAGCAGCAATTAATGTCAAATGCATATATCAAAAATGAACATTGGACGTTCTTTGCAACACAAAACAGATAAAGGAAAAACAGTTTGAAATTTCTTCGAAAATGAATTGTATTGATTTTGAAGTTTGGCCTGTAAATAGGCGTTTTTGTACAAGAGGCTGACGTCCTAGTAAGAGAATGCCTCCGAACAAATAGAATTTACACAAATTGTAAAAAGAAAACAAAACAGCTATGTGAATGATCCCACTGGGTTCCAACTCTACTATTGCCTTTATGTCCTCGATCATCTCATCCCTTTGTTGCTTGGTTGAAGGTAGATCAGATTGATTAGTGCCGTCTGAGCTTAAAAGTCGATACCGAAGTCTGGATGCAAGGTGATCCAATGAGTATAGTGTTACGCTTTGATCCCTAATTTTTGCCTGGACCGCCCTTTTGGGGTTTCAGTCCACCGGGATACCCATTTTTGCCCAAGCCGCCTTTTCAGGTTTTCGACTTGCCGGGTGTACATATTTTTTTCATTTTCATCCCTTATTTTTGCCCGAACCTTTTTGGTTCGCTGGGAAGCCCTTATTTTTGCCTAGGCCAGTCAACCTAGAGGGTCTTTGATTATGCGTAGTATCTTTTCACTATGTATGCATTGACGGGGTGAGGAAGGTCGTCACCATCCATGGTGGTCAGAATCATAGCTCCTCCTGAGAAAATATTCTTAACCACAGATGGCCCTTCGTAAGTAGGGGTCCATTTGCCCCTGGGATCACCTTGAGGTAGAATAATGTGCTTGATTACCAGATCCCCAACTTGATACTCTTGTCGTCTAACTTTCTTGTTAAATGCCTTGATCATCCGTTTTTGGTACGTCTCACCATGACAAATAGCAGTAAGTCTCTTTTTGTCGATTAGGTTCAGCTGATCAAGTCGGGTCTGAATCCAGTCATCTTCACTCAAACCTGCATCCTTCATGATCCAAAGAGAGAGTATCTGAACTTCAATGGGAAAAACTGCCTCCATGCCATATACCAAGGAGTAGGGTGTTGCCCCTGTTGACGTCCGTGCTGAGGTATGGTACCCATGAAGAGCAAATGGTAACATCTCGTGCCAGTCTTTGTATGTCACTGTCATCTTCTACACAATCTTCTTAATGTTCTTATTAGCCGCTTCAACAGCCCCATTCATCTTCGGCCGGTAGGGAGAAGAGTTATGATGTTGTATCTTGAATTGCTGGCAGAGCTCAGTGATCATCTTGTTGTTGATATTGGTACCATTGTCTGTAATGATCCTCTCTGGTACACCATATCAATAGATCAGATTATGCCGAATGAACCGTGCCACGACGTTCTTGGTTACAGTAGCAAAGGAAGCTGCTTAAACCCACTTTGTAAAGTAATCAATTGCTACCAGGATGAAATGATGCCCGTTGGACGTGGTAGGTCTGATCTCGCCGATCATATCAATGCCCCATATTGCAAAAGGCCAAGGTGCCGTCAAGACATTCAGAGGGACTGGAGGTATGTGCACCTTATCAGCATAGACCTGGCACTTGTGACATGTCCGAGAATGCTGATAATAGTCGGCTTCCATAGTGGACCAATAATATCCTGCCCGAAGGATTTTCTTTGCCATGGTGTGTCCACTGGAATGAGTCCCGAAAGTACCTTCATGTAAATCTGCCATGATTCTTTCTACTTCATTCTTATCCACACAACGTAGTAAGGTCGAATCATGGTTACGCTTGTAAAGAATACCATTGCTAATGAAGAACTTTGTTGCGAACCTTCTCAGAAACTTCTTGTCATTAACAGATGCACCCTTGGGGTATTCCTGAACCTCAAGGTATCTCTTCACCTCATGAAACCAGGGTTTGTCTGCTACCTCTTTAGTCTCAATGTCACAGCAATGTGCAGGTTCGTCCAATCTTTCAATGATGATCCGGGGAGCTTCGTTGTCCCAATTGACTTTGAACATAGAAGACATCGTAGCCAGCGCGTCCGTCAACTAATTCTCCTCTCTAGGGAAATGTTCAAAGGTTATCTCATCAAAATGGGGAAGCAACGTCAATACATACTCCTTATAAGGAATAAGATTTGGGTGTTTCGTATCCCACTCGCCTTTGATCTGACTGATCACGAGAGCGGAATCTCCGAAGACACTTAGAAACTTAATCCTTAGGTCAATTGCTGCTCGAAGACCAGTGATGCATGCCTCATACTCCGCCATATTGTTGGTGCAGTTGAAACATAGTCGGGCGATGAATGGAGTATGAGAGCCTTTAGGAGATATGATCACAGCGCCAATGCCGTTACCTAAAGCGTTCGAAGCTCCATCAAAGTACATAGACAATTGGGACCCTTCCTCGGGTCTTTCATCCAGTCCAGGTGTCTCACAATCAATTACTAACATGATATTCTCGTCCGGAAATTCAAAGTTCATAGACTGGTAATCATCCACTGCCTGATGTGCCAAATAGTCTACCAACACACTTCCCTTGATTGCCTTTTGGGTCGTATATTGGATGTCATACTCAGTCAAGATCATCTGCCATCTTGCTATTCTTCCGGACAAGGCATGCTTCTCGAAGATATACTTGATTGGATCCATCTTTGATATCAATAAAGTAGTGTGAGTCAGCATATACTGTCTCAGCCGGCGAGCAACCCATGCCAAAGCGCAACAAGTTTTCTCGAGCAGTGAGTATCGGGTCTCACAGTCGGTAAACTTTTTGCTAAGGTAATAAATAGCATGCTCTTTTCGGCCAGACTCGTCATGCTGCCCCAGCACACACCCCATTGAGTTGTCGAGTAATGCCAAGTATAAGATCAGAGGTCTCCCTTCAACTGGAGGCATTAGAATAGGTGGCTCTTGGAGATACTCTTTGATCCTTTCGAAAGCAGCCTTGCACTCATCGTTACAATGAAACCTAGCAGTTTACCAGACCTCACCCCGAAGGTGCACTTGTTCGGGTTTAACCTCAGTTTGTACAACTTCAACCCGTCAAACAGCTTCTGCAGGTGGTCCAGATGTTCCTCCTCAGTTTGGGACCTTGCAATTATATCGTCGACGTATACTTCAATCTCATGATGGATCATGTCATGAAACAAAGAAACCATGGCACACTGATACGTTGCCCCAACATTCTTCAGTCCAAAAGGCATGACCTTGTAGCAAAAGGTACCCCACTGAGTAACAAAGGATGTTTTCTCCATATCTTCGGGAGCCATCTTAATCTAATTATAACCGGAGAACCCATCCATAAAGGAGAATACCTTGTGTTGAGCGGTGTTGTCAACCAGAATGTTGATATGAGGTAGAGGGAAGTCATCCTTGGGGCTTGCCCTATTCAAATCCCTATAGTCAACATACATTCGGACCTTACCATCCTTCTTCGGCACAGGAACCACGATGGCCACCCACTGAGGGTAAGAAGTAACTGCTAGAAAACCGGCGTCGAACTGTTTCATAACCTCAACCTTGATTTTCTCAGACATCTCGGGGCGCATTCGGCGGACCTTCTATTTCACTGGAGGACACTCTTCCTTGGTAGGTAGGCGATGAACCACAATATCAGTATCCAAACCAGGCATATCTTTGTAAGACCAGGCAAATATCTCAACGTAGTCATGCAACATCTGAATCAACCGTTGTTTCACACTATGCTCCAGATTTTCACCGATCTTAACTTCCTTCTTGTCTGTCTCTGTACCCAGATTCACCGATTCCACCGGCTCTTCGTGCGGCTGAATGGCCCTCTCTTCCTGGAGTAATAGTCTTGCAAGTTCACCAGGTACTTCGCAATCATCTTCACCTTCGTCTTCGGCTAAGTTGATCGGATTTTCGAAGTCATAACTGGCAGTAGCAGAGTCGTTACCAGTGAAATCCAGAGTAGATGTAGACCTGTATATGTGAGTGTGTGTAAAATAGATGTTTTGCAATATATAATAAAGAAAAACAAGGAGCGCAAAATTTGTAATGCAAGAACGTCCAATGCTTTTATTAATGATATATGAAAAATGACACACATAAAGCCCTCACGAATGAAGCCACGGTGCCCCGGGTAAGACACTGGGCCATAAAGTTTAAAACATTGTCTGTTACAAATTCAAAACAAAAGTTTCATTACTGAGTAACAAAAGTAATGGGGATTAAGTCCTTGGTTGTCCAGTTGCTTGGTCCACCGTCGGTCGTAGGATAGATCCAGCTGTCGAACTCAGACTCTTCCACGTCGTCTTCAATGGCATTCACTCCCGATTTGCTGATGAACACGGGAGGTCTTCCGATCCATGCATTCCGAACAGCCCTTTGAGCTTCTGCAGTGAAACCCAAACCAAACTTGTTAGTCTTCTGTGTAAAATCAGGGAGTTGTCCCCAATTCGCATACCCACCTTTCTCAATAACAGCCCGGGCATCCTTGAGGGAAGCCATCTTCATAGGAGAATCTTCAATAACGGTCTCAGCTGACGCCAGTGTCTGGGGAACCTCTTCAAAATGCTGAAATGGGGTCTCAATGAACTCCCCATCCATCTCTACATATCGGAAAGAGTTAAGGTGGCTAACCATGTACTCTTCCTCTCCTTGCACTGTCACAATCTTCCCTTTGACCGGGTACTTCAGCTTCTGGTGGAGCGTTGAGGTTACGGCCCCTGCTTTGTGAATCCATGGACGACCCAACAAACAAGCATAAGATGGCCGAATGTCCATCACATAGAATGTAGAATTGAAGACCTGAGAACCAACCTTGATAGGGATATCCACTTCTCCATGCACCATTCTCTTAGACCCATCAAAGGCCCTGACAACAATGTTGCTTGGTTTCAGCTCCAACCCTTCACAGTCCAACCGGTCTAGAGCTTTTTTAGGCAAAACGTTCAATGAGGAACCAGTATCCACCAATACATGTGCAAGAGTAGTGCCCATGCATTCAATGGAGACATGCAGGGCATCGTTGTGATTCTTCCCTTTAGCATTCAAGTCGGTGTCAGAGAAACCTAACCCATTATCAGCAGTCAAATTGGCCACACAATCTGTAAATTGATCAGCTGATGTCTCTTGTGGTACGTGGGCAGTCTTTAAGAAGGTAATCAGAGCCTTGGCATGGGCTTCTGAGCATAGCAAGAGTGACAACATAGAAATCTTGGACGGGGTTTGCCCCAGCTGTTCAACTACATTATAGTCACTCTTTTTGATGATTTTCAAAATCTCTTCCATCTCTTGTTTAGAAGCTTCAACAGTAATCGTCTTCGGTGCCTCCGTCTGGGCAGGCTCACTGGTGGTCCCTTTGCCCCGAGTGTCAGATGACTCGACGACAGGGGTAAGAATAGGAACTTGAACAGGAATAGTAGCAGGTACACTGGCAGGTGTAATAACAACAGGTCTTTGGGCAGTTGGTGGAGAGATGTTAGGTGAGAAAAGTCTTCCGCTGCGGGTGACTTTAGCAGGTCCAATAATATTGCTGATGTTAGTATCAGCATCCAACTCTTGCTTAACTCCATGAAAATAAACATCAGCCCCATAGTGCCAAGGGACAACTTTATCAGAGGTATAGGGGATGGGCCCTGGAACAGTGATGATCACAGGTGCGATTCTTGGAACAGATGTAATTCTAACAGGCTTCCTCGAGGGAGCCTTGGAAGAATTGTCGAAAATGGTAATGATGGCAACTTCTTTAGTATGCACTACAGGAGCAACAGTCTTCTCGAACAGAATCTCTTTACTATCCATCAGGCGTTGGACACCTGATTTCAAAAGTGGGCAACCAGTTGGTAGGGCAGAACACATACGACAATCTTCGTCACAGCCCGGAAATAAACCGGCTAGCAAAAGATTCTTCTTCACAATCAACAAAGGGGTAACAATGTCATTCACAGAAACCATAAACGAGTCTTCATCTATAGCATTCACTCCATGCTTGGGCATAGGAGCGGTCACAACATTAGGCCTTTCGGGCGCCTCGAACTCAATATCCTTCGCATCAATTAAGTCCTATGTCTTATTCTTCAAAGTCCAACAATCATCTGTATTATGCCCCGGGCTATCAGAGTGATAAGCACAACGGGAGTTAGGGTTATACTTCGGTGATGTTGTATTTGGATTCTTCGGGGCTTTCCTTGGAATCACCAGATTGGTCTTCAGCAACTGTGGCAGAATCTGAGACAAAGTCATGCCGAGACGGGTGAATTGCCTTCGAGGTCTCTCGTCCTTCTGTTGATTATTGTACTGAGGAGCACCAGCAGGTTTTGAAATAACCACTGCATTAACATCTTGGCGGCGTTCGGGTCTACTTTGGCTTCTCGAACTGTAGACAGCACTGGACTCCTTCTTAAAGGGCTTCTTCTTGGTGCTTGATGAGGCACCCTTTTGTATCTTACCAGCCTTAATACCAGCCTCAATCCTTTCACCAGTCAAAATTAGCTATGTAAACCCAGATGAAGAGCTTCCGATCAGATGGTTGAAAAATGGACCAGACAAGGTCCCTAGAAACATGTCCACAAGCTCCCGATCAGCCAAGGGTGGTTGCACTCTTCCGGCAAGGTCCCTCCACTTCTGAGCATAATCTTTGAAACCTTCGCCCGTTCCCATTGACATACCCTGGAGTTGGGTACGCGTGGGAGCGAGGTCGAAATTGTATTGATACTGCCTGTAGAAAGCGGTAGCCAAATCTTCCCAACTGCGGATACTGGCTCCGTCCAACTGGTAGAACCACTCAAGCTGAGTCCCTGAGAGACTGTCTTGAAAGAAATGGATCCATAGGTTCTTATCAGCGGTGTACGGCTGAATCTTCCTCACATATGACCGGAGGTGCAACTTCGGACAAGAAACTCCGTCATACTTAGCAAAGGTTGGTGCTTTGAATTTGTGGGGAATCACCATCCTAGATGATAGACCCAGATCACCAAAGTCCAGACCAGGAACTTTCTGAACTTCCATAGCACTCAACCGGTCTTCCAGTTGTTTGTATCTGTCCTCGGCCGGAGGATACTGTTCTTCGTCGAAGTCCATCTCGTTGTCGGAGACCACAGGGCTAGGAGATTTTCTTTCCTCTTGACTATCTTTCCCTCCAGATGAGGTGGTCAGATCAACTTCATCCTGAAGCCTGTTTCCAAACCTGTGACCCGTGTTAAACAGGATTGTCCTCTTCTTCTTCTTCTTCTTCTCTTTCAGAATCAGGGTCTTCAGATCTTGCTGACCCTTAGCTAGATTCATGAACAGCTCTTGGAATTGGGCATTCTGGGCCTGGAGGGCCTTGATTGCTTGCTCAGTTGAAGGTTCAGCAGATATGATGAGTGCTGAAAAAAACAGCGAAGAAGATAAGAGACCTGTAATGGGTACCTGTTATGGAGTGCATGGGATGAAATGCGTATGACATGATTTCAAAGACAATCGGGAGATTCAAATTTGTAAACCAGAAAGGAAACACACTTTATTAGATAAACTTTGGAATTCAAATTGTTCAACTGATGCCCTTAGGGCGTTATAAGAATGGAAATACTGAAAAGTAAATAAAAACTGGAAAAGAAACAATCAAAGGTCAATCAATTCTCCCATGGTCTCTTCTTGTCGGTGCGGACATAGTCATTGATAATTTGCTCGTTCTCCAGCTGCCTAGTCAACTTCTGGATCTTCTGCTCTTGCTCGTTGAACTTTTCTCAGTAAGAATCACGTTCTTCCCTCAGCTGCATCCAAGACCTTTTCAATGCCCCAATTTCAGTGGGCATATGAGGATGGAGGATGGTTGGAAGAACCCCTTCTTCATTAGCAACTTCAACAGTGATAGGCCGGACGGCTTCATATGGCATACCCAGCTTTTGGGCACGGATACGGACCCATCTGAGATATGGTTCCATCGGAAGTGAAGTCTTTGGGCCTAGCTCATGTGGATCAGATCGGTGAACTCTATCCCAAGCCCTTATGAATTTGCGGCGTTGCTCTTCGCTATCCCCTTGAAAATCAAAGATGATACTAGGCATTAACAGCTCATGAAGTCCTTCTCTTCGGGCACGCCCAAACTGACGTAAGGCCAAACATGGATTGTAAGAAATTCCTCCACATGTTCTTATCAGTGGAACATTGGGGTATTCCCCACAACGATCAATGATAGCCTCCTCGTCCATACCCTTGAGAGTCCAAATGATGTCATTATGAGAGAGAGACATAACCCTATAGGCCCAACCCATGTCTTCTTTGTTCTTCAGCACTGATTTGGGAAGGTGCGAAATAAACCACCTTGCCAATAATGGAGTACAGCACATCAAGGTTCCCCGCTTTCGGGCAGTACGAGCATAGAGTTGATGAAGGATGTCACCCAAGAGAGTGGGTACAGGATTACGAGAGATGGAGATTTTTATCGCATTCACATCAACAAAAGAATCAGGATTTGGAAACAATACCAAGCCATATATCAGAAGAGCCAGAATATCTTCGAATGCCTTGAAGTCTAGACTATCCCAGAAATAGTTAGCCTTACCAACCAAGAACTTAGTCAGAAAGCCCTTTGCTCCACTTCTAGTCTCCCAATTAGTCATTACCTCTTCTTTGGTCATATAAAGGGTTGCAACAATCTCTTTGGGCCTAAGAATCTTCTCTCAACCAGTAAACGGGGTCTACTCCAGAATAGAGATACCGAGCAGCTCAGAGAATTCTTCTAGGGTGGGAACCAGCTGGTAGTCCTGGAAAGTAAAGCAATGGTACAATGGATCATAGAACTGGACTAGGACACTCATCATATGCTCGTCCAATTTGGAGGTGACCAAACTGAGAAGATAACCATGTCTCCCAAGGAAGGAAGTAGTATCAGGCATTTTTGCAATCAACTCTTTGAGCAAGGCGGGAACCTGGACAAAGTTAATCCGGATGGTATTACTACGCATGGGCATCATGATGACCTACAAAATAGAACAAAGATGAATCCCTCCTGTCTTTGAAATAGGTTAGTCCAATGCAAGATGTATGCAATGTTATGATGTCATGATGTCATGATAGAAAGCACACCACAAGTATCCACAAACAACAAACATGGTAAAGGCACACAAGTCACACAGAGAGCCCTTAGATTTCAAGCTGGCAAGGAGCTTAGGTACTACCCTCTTTCAGTTCAGTTGGTTTAAATCTGTCCTAAAAATAGTAACCGGGTTCTAGAGGATCTCAATATCACTGACTACCCTCAATCAGTCATAATTCCAGTTTAGCAACCTTTTCTTGCGGCCGGAATCATCGCGAGAGTTTAGTCTCAATGAGTGTAGCATACTACTACTGTTCTATGGCCAAGTTGGTCAATTTAAAGGTTCTAAGGTCAGTTGGTGCTTAATGACCCCTTAGATGACCCATATTCTCCTCGTTCCAACACAAGGGACATCGGTACAATCTAAAGTGCCACACCAATGTAGCTACTGCTTCAACCGTATCAGTCTATGTCGTACAGTTCCCTCACAACTTATTGCTACTTACCTAAAGGGTATCCCCCAGATCCAAGTTAGGACCTATATTGACTCGATACAAGCCCACAAATATAAATCATACAAAGCATACAATTGAAAACATAATGATCTAATCCTAAGGTACACCCCACTTATTATATCCCTAGTAGAGTCGCCAATTCTGTGATACGGTGGGAGAGAACTGGCTGTTTTTTGGAATGCTGGTTTGCGTTTTGCGTTTGTTTTCACAAAATGTCACGGTAAGCAAGAGTCGCCACCATCTTTTATTTTATCCAACAAGGAAAGGAAAAAAGCACAAAAAAATTCCTTTTTCGAGATGTTTCTCGGGTTCGGGGGGTTGATTATAGAAAGGGAAGGTGTTAGCACCCTTTCTATCCGTGGTTATCCACGGGCTCTTAGGTACTTGCTCAAAGTGTTTTCAAAATTTGCTTTTCTTTGTGTTTGTGGGTTTGAAGAAGTTTTTGTTTGAAAAGTGTAAGTGCGAAAAGTTTTTGTTTTGTTTTGAAAGGAGCAAGTACTTAAGAACCATCTACCTACTCAAAAAAGGAATTAATCTGTGCAAATGTCCTTTGGACAATGCTAGCCCACTATTGATGAGTAGGTAGCACCGTCGTTGGAGTTTTAGGGTCAATTCGATTAAGGGACGTGTGGTCACTAAAGTAATGTTAGGACGCCTTAGCGGTAACCCTAATGTCTTAGATCATTTTTCCGAGGCAACCGTTTCGAGGCAACTATGATCTTTGGACAAGAGGGCGACCTCTAAAACTTCCTATACTCAATGACCACGTTCGAAGGCAACCAAGCGAGATGTACCCTAAGAGTGCGCATGTGCGAGTGTGTTATTTCGGTTAATTTTATCTTTGTACATGTCATGGGTGAGCTATGTTGATTTTAGGTTTAAACCTTTGATCTTGTCATGCATTCTCTATTATCAAACATCTAACGGTTTATAAGTTGCAGAAATTAAATTGCGGAAAGTAAAACTAAACTATTACAAGGCGTCGGGTATTTACATCGCCAAAAGCAACCCTTAAATTTAAAATGCAAAAATTAAATAAAGCGATAAAATAATCAAAGTCCTAATTAAAGCTATTACATTCCGGGAAACAATTACATCAATATGGTAAAATAGATCGCGTGCGGAAAGTTAAATCGAATTCGAGTTTTTAGGGTTTTGACCCTTTTGTGAAAGAAAGCACTTTTTTTGTTATTTTTGAATTAAGAAAGGAAATAAATTAAGTTAATTAAATAAATTAATTAATTAATTAAGAAAAATATTTTTTTTGGATTTTTGGATATTTAAAGAAATAAAAACAAATTTGATTAATGTTAATAAAAACCTAATTATCTAAATTAATTTTAATTATTGCAAAAATATTAAAAGTTATACCTAATTAAACTAAATTAATTGAATTGATATTTATTTACAAAAATAAAATACTGAATTTAATTTTAATAAATAAAATATATTTTTGTTTTTTGTTTTATTTTATGAGAAAAAGGATGTGATTGGTTAGTTAAAAATAATAGTGAAAATAATTAAATAAACAATATAAATAAATGAAATAAAAAAAAGAATTAGAAATACTCAAGGGGTTTGGGCCTAGATCAGGGGGTAAGATTGGCAAGTTTGTGGCCCAATGCAATCGGGCCTGCATGACTTTTCTGGATCCCATGTGTGCCTGTTGACTAGAGCATATGGTGGACTTTCATTCCTGACCACCAGATCTGGCCTGGGGCCATCTGGCAGGCATCTGGATGATGGTGTATGATGGACACACTTGCTGAAGCGCGTTGGATTTCCTGGAGAAAAATAACAATATGCAAATATGGGGACCTGGGATTCGAACCCAAGTCCTATGAATCATTGAACTAGCGCCCTTACCAACTCAACCAGCGTGTTTAATTGTTAGTGGAATAAGTAGCAATTATTATATTGGAAAAACAAACAATATGCTGAAAAATTTAAAAAAGAGCGTGAAATATGAATGACCCAATTGGAACAGGCCATGTCTTTGTCTTCTTCGCTGGACCTGGTTCTTTTTCCTGCGGATTTACATCCGCAGCTAAATCCATGGCTGCATCATAGAATTAATTCTAGGCTATAAAAATACCAACCAAGACCATAGTCATGATCGTCTCTTCCTCCTGAACACATCTATGTCCATTAATGGCCTTGATTTCACCTGTAGAGAAAATGCCCAAAAAACGATTACCAAGAACCCTAGAATCGGCTAGGGGGTTACAGGCCATGAAAATGCAATTCAATAATGCAAAAAGCTTCTAAATGAAACGAAAAGCATGAATATGCAAATATTTGGCAAGAAAAGTGCAAGAACTATGAGATACGAATTCAACTGAAAGGAGAGTTTCAGAGAGACTTACAACGCTATTGGGAAGGTGTGATGGCCTGATTTTGATTGCTTTTCACTCAGTGGATATCCAGCAAGAGAATAGTGTGGAGATTTGACCTTGAATTCGCCTCTAGGGGTGATTTCAGTTTCAAGCTTTTTTGACAAATTTCCAAGTTTTGTTCTTGTGATTTAGCAGCCTCTAACCTCTGATGCTCATGCCTTTGCATTGTATAAGTAATATGGAATGAATTAGGTCAAGTTTTTTGGGTTGAATCCTTATGCATTGATGTTTGAAGATGTGATTTTATTCACCATTAAAATGCATCCAAAATTGTCCAAATTCCATCTTTTTGTTCATGATATGGCTTGATTCGGATTTAATTATGTCCATGATGATATTTAAGACCTATATTAATCAAAAAGATTCCAAGTGATCAATATTTGGATTTTATTTGGATTTAAATTGATTTAAAGTGAATTAATTCAATAAAAATCAAATAAAATAGAAAAATCAATAAATGGACACAAGACTGAAGATAGGACACGTGTGTAGTGTGACAAGATCAAATCATATGGAAAAAAAGTGGTCCCATTTGGCAAAATTTGAAGTTTTGGGGATAGTTGACTTTTGGCAATCTTGGAAAAATGCCCAACTTCAACAATGCATAACTTCTTCAATTTTGAACTTTTGGAAGTTTTCTTGGACTTTTTAGAAACCTTAAGATGTTCTCTAACCAAACCTTTTTGTCTCATCTCATTTTGATATTCCATGCTCAAGTTATAAGCTTTGGAAAAAAGGGTGTTTTTGTTGACTTTCAAAAATGACCTATAATGTCCAATTTTGTAACTTCTTGTGAGTACATTTCTTGATCTTGGGGTATGAATATGGATTGTAGGAAATTGAATACTCTTCAAAATGAGCTTTGGATGGATCATTTCTCATAAAGTATGAGAAAGATATGCTTGGTCAAAGTTGAGTTGACTTTTCCTACAAGACCCTAATTTAGCAACTTTTGAGTTTTGATGAATCTTGAGCAATCCTTGATGAATCATGATAAACCCTTGATAAAATGATGAAATATCCTTCAAAATTAGAATGTTGACAAAAAATCTTGAGGTTTGACTATTTGTAGGTCACAGTTGACTCTTGCCCTAGCACAGTCGATTTTTGGACCATTTGAGCAATTGACTGACCAAACTTCCTCTGCAAGGCTTGAAATTTGACATGGATGATATTGAGAGTATATTAGGACATTGGGGAGCACTTGAGGTCATTTGGATGCAAGGACCTTGATGCAACACAAAACCCTAATTTGAGGTTGACTGCCTTAGGAGATGACTTGACTGTCCAACTCTTGAGCAATCTTGAGCCAATTGGAGATTCTTCTTGCAATATCTTGAGAAATATGGGAGGGCAAATTTTGGGGTACAACAGCGTGCATGGGATCCCAAAATTCAACCAGGCCTGCGCCAATTGGGCCATGGAATTGCTATGTTAAACCTCCCATTCAGGCCCAAACCCTCTTATCTCTCTTTATTTTATATTTTATATTTTATATTTTATTGTTTAATTATTTTTATTATTAACTAACCAATCAAATCTTTTTCTTCATAAAATTAAAAAAACCAAAAAATATATTTTCTTTATTCAAATCAAATAGTAAAATTTTTTTATTATTAACAATTATTAATTTAATTAATTTAGGCCATTAATTAGAATTAACTTTAATATATTTTTTGTAAATAATTAAAATCAATTAGACATAATTAGGTTTTATTAACATTGATCAATTTTATTTTCTTTCTTTAAATACAAAAAAACTCAAAAATATTTATTTTTTATTAATTAGTTTAATTAATTTAATTTAATAATTAACTTAGATTAATTTCTTTCTTAATTCAAAAAACAACCAAAAAATCTTTTCTTTAAATAACAAAGGGTCAAAACCCTAGAACTCGCATTCGATTTAATTTCCCGCATGCGATCCATTTTATTTCAATATTGTATTTGTTTCCGGAATATAATAGATAATTAGGACTATTTTTATCGCTTTATTTATTTTCCGCATTTAAATTTCAAAGGGTTGCTTTTGGCGATGTAAATACCCGATGCCTTGTAATAGTTAGTTAAATTTCCGCAATTTAATTTCCGCAACTTATAAACTGTTAGATGTTTGATAATAGGGATGCATGACAAGAATGAATGTTTAACCTAAAATCAACATAGATAACCATCGACATGTACAAAGACAAAATAACTGAAAACAACACACTCGCACATGCACACTCTTAGGGTACACCCCACTTGGTTGCCTTCGTACGCGGTCATTGAGTATAGATTGTTTTAGAGGTCGCCCTCTTGTCTCAAAGATCATAATCGCCTCGAAACGGTTGCCTCAGATACTGTTGCCTCAAAACAAATGATCTAAGACATTAGGGTTACTTCTAAGGCGTCCTAACATTACTTTAGTGACCGCACGTCCCTAAATTTGAATTGATCCTTAAAACTCCAACGACAATGCTACCTACTCATCAATAGTGGGATAACATTGTCTAAAGGAAGATAGCATGAAACGATTCCTTTTTCGAGTAGGTAGATGGTTCTTAAGTAATTGCTCTTTCGAAAAAACAAATTTTTTTTTCACACTTACACCTTTCAAACAAAAACTTTTTCAAACCCACGAGCACAAAGAAAAGCAATTTTGAAAACAATATGAGCAAGTACCTAAGAGCCCGTGGATAACCACGGATAGAAAGGGTGCTAACACCTTCCCTTTCTATAATCTACCCCCCGAACCCGAGAAATATCTCGAAAAAAGGAATTTTTCTGTGCTTTTTTCCTTTCCTTGTTGGATAAAATAAAAGTCGATGGCGACTCTTGCTTACCGCGAAATTTTGCAAAAACAAACGCAAAACGCAAACCAGCATTCCAAAAAACAGTCAGTTCTTTGCCACCGTATCACAACAGTACTCGAAAATTCAATGGGGTGTGTGTTGGGTCAGCATGACGAGTCTGGTCGAAAAGAGCATGCTATTTATTACCTTAGCAAAAAGTTTAGCGACTGCGAGACCCGATACTCGTTGCTTGAGAAAACTTGCTGCACTTTGGCATGGGCTGCTCGTCGGCTGAGACAGTATATGTTGACCCACACTAATCTATTGATATCAAAGATGGATCCAATCAAGTATATCTTTGAGAAGCCCGCCTTGTCCGGAAGAATAGTAAGATGGCAGATGATTTTGACTGAGTATGACATCCAGTACACGACCCAAAAGGCAATCAAGGGAAGTGTATTGGCAGATCATCTGGCACATCAGGCAGTGGATGATTACCAGTCTATGAACTTTGAATTTCCGAATGAGAATATCATGTTGGTGACTGACTGTGAGGAACCTGGACCGGATGAAGGACCTGAGGAAGGATCCCGATGGTCTATGTACTTTGATGGAGCTTTAAATGCTTTGGGTAATAGCATTGGCGCCATGATCATATCTCTTGAAGGTTCTCATACTCCATTTACCGCCCGACTATGTTTCAACTGCACCAACAACATGGCGGAGTATAAAGCATGCATTATGGGTCTTCGAGCAGCAATTTACCTAAGGATTAAATTTTTTAGTGTTTTTGGAGATTCTTCTCTCGTGATCAGACAAATCAAAGGCGAGTGGGATACGAAACACCCAAATCTTATTCCTTACAAGGAATATGTGTTGACATTGCTTCCGCACTTTGAGGAGATAACCTTTGAACACTTCCCTAAAGAGGAGAATCAGTTAGCGGACGCGCTGGCTACGATGTCTTCTATGTTCAAAGTCAATTGGGACAACGAGGCTCCCTGAATTATCATTGAAAGGTTGGACGAACCTGCACATTTTTATGACATTGAGACTGAAGAGGCAACGGATAAACCCTGGTTTAACGAGGTAAAGAGGTATCTTGAGGCTCAGGAATACCCCGAGGGTGCATCTGTTAATGATAAGAAATTTCTGAGGAGGTTCGAGGCGAAGTTCTTCATCAGCAATGGCATCCTTTACCAACGTAACCATGATTCAACCTTATTGCGGTGTGTGGATAAGAACGAATAAGAAAGGATCATGGCAGAGTTACATGAAGGTACTTTCGGGACTCACTCCAATGGACACACCATGGCAAAGAAAATCCTTCGGGCAGGATATTTTTGGTCTACAATGGAAGCCGACTGTTATCAGCATTCTCGGACCTGTCACAAGTGCAAAGTGTTGTACCCAAAAAATTTCCCTCCCATATTTCTCAAGACATGTCAAGAATAATCTCCAAGTTGCTCAAGATTGGCTCAAGGGTTGGACAGTCAAGTCACCTCCTAAGGCAGTCAATTCAAAATTAGGGTTTTGTGTTACATCAAGGTCCTCACATCCAAATGGCCTCAAGTGCTTCCCAATGTCTTAATATGTTCTTAAGTTCATCCATGTCAAATTTCAAGCCTTGCAGAGGAAGTTTGGTCAGTCAATTGCTCAAGAGGTCCAAAAATCGATTATGCTAGGGCAAAAGTCAACTGTGACCCAAATATAGTCAAACCTCAAGATTTTTTGTCAACATTCTCATTTTGAAGGATAATTCATCATTTGATAAAGGGTTTATCATGATTCATCAAGGATTGCTCAAGATTCATCAAGATTCAAAAGTTGCTAAATTAAGGTTTTGCAGGAAAAGTCAACTCAACTTTGACCAAGCATAACTTTCTCATACTTTATGAGAAATGACCCATCCAAATCTAATTTTGAATAGGATGCAATTTCCTATAATCCATCTTCACACCCCAAGATCAAGAAATGCACTCACAAAAAGTTACAAATTTGGATATTATAGGTCATTTTTGAAAGTCAACAAAAACACCTTTTTTTCCAAAGCTTATAATTTGAGCATGGAATATCAAAATGATATTAGACCAAAAGGGTTGGTTAGAGGACATCTCAAGCTTTCTAAAGAGTCCAATAACACTTCCAAAAGTTCAAAATTGAAGAAGTTATGCATTGTTGAAGTTGTACTTCTTTACAAAATTACCAAAAGTCAACTATCCCCAAAACTTCAAATTTTGTCAAATGGGCCCACTTTTTTCCACTTGATTTGATCTTGTCACACTCTACACGTGTCCTAGATTCAGCCTTGTGACCTTTTGTCAATTTTATTATTTAATTTGATTTTTTAATGAATTATTTCATTTTTAATCAATTTAAATCAAATAAAATCCAAGTATTAATTATTTGATCTCTTTTTGGCTATTTTAGGACCAAATAATCATCATCAATGAGATCAAATTCGAATCAAGACTAATCACGTGCAAAAATATTGAATCAAATCAAATTTGGAAGGTTTAATAATGGAGAATCATCAAATATGGCATTTTTTTCAAATCTTGATCATGGTCTTAAAACACAACATTATGAGGGAGATTCTTTCCATGCTTTCTTGTCTCCTCATTCTACTATATAAATAGAGAGCCACACAAGCTTGAAAGAAACGAAAATCCTCTCTAAAAAGCTCTCAAAAAGCTCTTCAAAAAGTTCTCTAAAAGCTCTCCAGAAATCAAAGAATTGGTGTAAGTCATATCTCGGGGTTCCGGCCTCTCGCAATTGACATCAAGCCTCAAACCATCCTCTTGAAGTCCTCATGAGTCTTACAAGGCCCAAGAGCAGTCCATCCCACGCCTAGCACGCCCACAAGTTTGGTAAAATTTTAAATTTCGAATCTCTAACTTTAATCACATTTTATGGTATGTGTTGTACCCCAAAATTTTCCCTCCCATATTCTTCAAGATTTGTCAAGAATCATCTTCAATTGGTTCAAGACTACTCAAAGATTGCACAGTCCAAATGCCTCTTAAGCCAGTCAAAATTAGGGTTTGGTTCCCTCAAGGAATTTTAGGTTTTCAATGGTCCAATCAAGTCTCATAGGCCTATACATGTTCTCAAGCATCTACATGACAAGTCTCAAGTCTAACAATGCCAGTTTGCACAGTCAAAAGCTCCATTTGCTCTACAATCAACTGCAGGGGCAAAATGGTCATTTTACAGTCAAAAGTCAAAAAATTTGGTCAACATCTTATTTTTAGCTCATAATCATCATTTGATCAAGCCTTGATCATGATTCCACAAGCATGGCTCAAAAATCATCAAAGATGCAAAAGTTACTATTTTTGGACAGTAGAAAAGTCAACTGTATATTGACCAAGGCATAACTTTTTCATGGTTCATCAGAAAAATCCCATCCAACTCTCATTTTGAAGGGGATGACATTTCCTACAACTCATCTTCACATTCCAAGTCCAAGAAATGCTCTCACAAAAAGTTATCAATTTCTACATTATAGGTCAATTTCAAAAGTCAACAAAAATGCACTTTAAGTCAAAGACCATAACTTGAGATTGGTAAATCCAAATGACATGGGACCAAAGGAATTGGTTATAGGATTTCAAGACCTTTCCAAAATGTCCAAGAACATGTTCATATGATCAAAATTGAGCAAGATATGCATTGGAGAAGTTGGAAAATTTTTGTGAATTTGCAAAAGTCAACTTTGCTCAAAACACTTTGTTTTTGCTAATGGGCCTCAAATTCCTTCTTGAAACTTTATCCAAATCTTATGCATGACCCATTGAGATTATTTGAATTTATTTTCTTATTTTTTATTAATTAATTGGATTTTTAATTGATTTTAATTCATTTAATTAATTTAAAATGTAGGAAATTCAAAGATATGGTTTTCTCAATCTTTTTGTGAAGCAAACAAGCTCAATATATGCTGGCAATTCGTGTGCACATCAAGGGGACAAGAATCTCCAAGTTTGGCAAGTTTTTCCAATCAAAAAGATTGAAAATTATTTGATTTTCAATCAAATATTGAAACCATAATTCCATGGATCTTTGCCCAAGGATTTAACCTAATTCAGTTCTTCTATAAGTACACAACCTAAACCTAATGCCTTGGACGTGAGAATTGCTGCAGAAAGCCATAGCCAATATTGAAAAAAATCAAGAAAACTTGAAAACTGTTTTACAGGTTCCAACGTGATTCAAAGCATTTTGTGATTTCTAATACCTTGCAGGAACTCTCAGGGATCTTTTGCAATCAAAATCACACGCCAAAACTCAAAGAATACGCAAGAACAGACCCACGGTTTGCTTGACTTTTCCATAATCGAAACTCACATTTTATGCATAATTAACATGTTCTAATCATTGTTTTGTATTGCTTGAACCTTTACAAAGCTAATGGTATTGGTTAATTGCATTATAGTGTATAGAATCACAAGTTGCCATTGAAGGATTCTAGGGTACATGAGTTATTAAATTAGGGCTTTTCAGGTCCGGTAAAATTAGAACCTCTAATGCCCATGGTTAGATTCGTGAGAACCAGACGAAGTGAAAGCCATACTCGCGAAATATTTATGTTAATCCTATGCCTATTCGCTATTATTGGTCGTTGCAGGTTGTGGGGGTTAAAAACCCCCGCTATCTAACTTTGCTTTTCCAGGAAACGTGAGGAAGAAGATGACGTGCTGATTCCTGGTTGGAGCATTCAAAACTGCGCGCGTTTTTGTTTGTTTACAGCATAAGTGTTGATTATCCAATATTATATTTGTTTCTCATTATAATATCAAAGGCAAGCGAATGGTGTAGTGGCTAGTGAGGTGGCTGGTAATCATTGGGACCTGGGTTCGATTCCCAGGTCCCCCCAAAATATTTCTGTTGTTTTTCATAACATGATTTCATGCAGGCTTCACAAAGTGGTTTACCATGAACCTCACGCCTCAGCCTGCCATGTGTCTACATGCACCAATCCAGTGGTCAGAGATGATGAACACCATGTTCCTGGTCAACCCTGCGCCTAGGCAACTACCAAAGTCAAAGAGGCTTGAGCTTAGTGGGCCAGAATTTCTAGAACACCTCCATCTGGGCCCAACACCCCCTGGGTTTTGTTTTCTTATTTTTTCTCTTTTATATTTTATCTTTAAAAATTTTATTATTAATATTATTATTATTTAATTAACTTAACTATTATTTTCATAATAAATTCAGACAATTAAAAAATGTAAATATTTTATTATTATTATTATTTATTAATTTCACTTTATTATTTTGTAAATAAATTCTAAATATAATTAATTTAGTTAATTAGGTTAACTATTAACTTTTTCTCAATAATTTAAAATAAATTAGAATTAAGTTTTATTAACTTTTGACTTTATTTTATTTTTATTTTTATTTTCATTAAAGACCATAAAAACATAAAAAACACAAAAATACTTTTTTCTTTTAATTCATTAATTAATTAGTTATTAGGTTTAATTTTAATTAATTGCAAAAAGGACCAAACTTCATTCTTTTCTCAAAAAGGGTCAAAACCCTAAGACTTTTCCCGATTCAATTTCTTTTCGCGCATTATTATTTTTGATCATATTCATGTATTTGTTCCGAGAATGTAATAGATAATTAGGACTTTTATCGCTTTATTTATTTTCCCGCATTTACTTTTCAAGGGTTATGTTTTTGGCGATGTAAATACCCGACGCCTTGTAATAGCGTAGATTCACTTTCCGCAATTTATTTCCCGCAAATTATTAACTGTTAACTATGCATGCAAGACTTGCCTGAAAATTAAAACCAACTCGTAGCTCACCATAACTTGTGCAAAGACAATTAACATGAAACCTGACACACTCGCACATGCCACTCTTAGGGTACGCCTCACTTAGTTGCCTCGACGTGGTCATTAAGTATAGGGTGTTTTAGAGGTCGCCCTCCTGTCTAAAAGATCCAAGTTGCCTCGAAACGGTTGCCTCGAATAAAAAAGATCTAGGACATTAGGGTTACCGCTAAGGCGTCCTACTATTGCTTTGGTGACCACACATGTCCCTTTAATCAAATTGACCCGAATAACTCCAACGACGGTGCTACCTACTTCTTAATAGTGGGATAGTACTGTCTAAAGGACTCTTACACAGCTTAATTCCTTAGAGTAGGTAGATTTCTCCTGGGTACTTGCTCTTTCAAAAACAAAAAACAACTTTTCGCACCTACACTTTCAAAAAGTTTTTTCAAACAAATACTTCATATACTCTTGAGGACTGATACAAGAGTTACCTAGAAGTTTTCAAACTAAACTTTTTTCAAAATCCACAAACACAAGAAAAGCAAACAATTTTTGAAAACATAGTGAGCAAGTACCTAAGAGCCCGTGGATAACCACAGATAGAAAGGGTGCTAACACCTTCCCTTTCTATAATCTACCTCCCGAACCGAGAAACATCTCGAAAAGGAATTTTGCTGTGCTTTTGTCCTTTCCTTATTGGAGAACATAAAAGACGGTGGCGACTCTTGCTTACCGCGACATTTCGCGAACCAGCATTTCAAAACAGTCAGTTCTATTTCCACCGATCACAGTATGTTAACGTTTGTTTGAGTTTATATAGAACAGTTATGGATGGTTGAATCATAGGTTCCACGTAAGAATAAAAAAACACCATAGTTAGAGCATGAAGCTTTCAAAGATCCGAGCTCAGGAATGCTTTCTGCACCCTCCAAAAAGGCCTAATTTCTCTACTTTCTCATATTTTGTTTATTTGGTTTAACTATTTTATTTTTACTTAATTAATTTACTAACCAATAACAAACTTTCTCTTTATCAAAAAATCACAAAAATATCATTTTGTCCAATTAAAATTAACAACTTTATTTTTCTTTAATAAATTCCGATTAATTAATTAGGTTTTTAATTCTAGGAAACGTTAATTTCTTTTTGTAAATAAATAAAACTAATTAGAATTTAATAGGTTTAATCATTAATTTAACCATTCCATTTTCTTTCTTTAAATAACCAAAAATCCAAAAATAACCTTTTTTTCATTAATTTAATTTAATGTAGTGATTAATTTAGATTTATTTCTTTCTTAAAATATTAAAAAAAAACCACAAAACATTTTCTTTATCAAATTAAATTCTAACTTTTATTTTGTTAATAAACATTAATTAATTGATTTAGAATTTTAATTAGAATAACTTTCACATTTTTGTAAATAATTAAAATTCAATTAGAATTAATCTAGGTTTTAATTACTAACATTAATTTTGATTTCTTTCTTAAAATACCAAAAGACCAAAAATAATTTATTTTTATTCATAAATTTAATTAATTTAATTTAGTAATTAATTTAGGCTTTAATTAGACAATAACTTTAATATATTTTTGTAAATAATAAAATTAATTTAAACATAATTAGGATTTATTAACATTGATCAATTTTATTTTCTTTCTTTAAATATCAAAACACCCAAAAATACTTATTTTCATTAATTAATTTATTTAATGTAGTTTAATATTTAACTTAGATAATTTATTTCTTAAAATTCAAAAATAAACAAAAAATCTTTTCTTTAACAAAAAGGGTCAAAACCCTAGAACTTTGCGCTCGATTTAATTTCCCGCACGCGTTTGTTTATTTTTATCATATTAATGTACTTGCCTCCGGTTTCTAATAGATAATTAGGACTTTAAATATTTTTACCGCTTTATTTATTTTCCGTATTTTAATTTCAAGGGTTGTTTTTGGCAATGTAAATACCCGACGCCTTGTAATAGTTTAGATTTATTTTCCGCAATTTAATTTCCGCAACCATTAACCGTTAGATGTTTGAATAATAGGCAATGCATGACAAGATCAAATTTTTAACTTAAAATCAACAGTAGCTCACCATAACATGTACAAAGATAATATAACTGAAAAACAATACACTTGCACATGCACACTCTTAGGGTACACCTCACTTGGTTGCCTCGAACATGGTCATTGAGTATAAGAAGTTTTAGAGGTCGCCCTCTTGTCCAAAGATCATAGTTGCCTCGAAACGGTTGCCTCAGATAAAATGATCTAAGACATTAGGGTTACCGCTAAGGCGTCCTAACATTGCTTTAGTGACCACACGTCCCTTAATCGAATTGACCCGAAAACTCCAACGACGGTGCTACTTACTCCTCAATAGTGGGATATCATTGTCTAAAGGACACTTGTACAAATTAATTCCTTTTTAAGTAGGTAGATGGTTCTTAAGTACTTTCTCCTTTAAAACAAAATAAAACTTTTCGCACTTACACTCTCTTAAAAAACAATACTCTTTTCGAACCCACAAACACAAAGAAAAGCAAACTTTTGAAAACACAATAAGCAAGTACCTAAGAACCCGTGGATAACCACGGATAGAAAGGGTGCTAACACCTTCCCTTTCTATAATCTACCTCCCGAACCCGAGAAACATCTCAAAAGGGAATTTTTCTGTGCTTTTGTCCTTTCCTTGTTGGATAAAATAAAAGACGGTGGCGACTCTTGCTCACCGCGACATTTTGCAAAAACAAACGCAAAACGCGAACCAGCATTCCAAAACAGTCAGTTCTATTCCCACCGATCACACAAAGTCTATGCTGATAAGGTGCACATACCTCCGGTTCCTCTGAACGTCTTGATAGCTCCTTGGCCTTTCGCAATGTGGGGCATCGATATGATCGGCGAGATCAGACCTACGACATCCAAAGGGCATCGTTTCATCCTGGTAGCTATTGATTACTTTATGAAGTGGGTTGAAGCAACTTCCTTTGCTACCGTAACCAAGAATGTCGTGGCACAGTTCATTCGGCATAATCTGATCTATCGATATGGTGTACCAGAGAGGATCACTATAGACAATGGCACAAATCTCAATAATAAGATGATCACCGAGCTCTGCAAGCAGTTCAAGATACAGCATCATAACTCTTCTCCCTACCGGCCGAAGATGAATGGGGCTGTTGAAGCGGCTAACAAGAACATCAAGAAAATTGTGCAGAAGATGACGGTGACATACAAAGACTGGCACGAGATGTTACCGTTTACTCTTCATGGATACCGTACCTCAGCGCGAACGTCAACATGGGCAACACCTTATTCCTTGGTATATGGCATGGAGGCCGTTTTGCCCATTGAAGTTCAGATACCCTCTCTTCGGATTATGAAGGATGCAGGTTTAAGCGAAGATGACTGGATCCAGACCTGGTTTGATCAGCTGAACTTAATCGACAAAAAGAGACTTACTGTCATTTGTCATGGTCAGACGTATCAAAAACGGGTGATTAAGGCATTTAGCAAGAAAGTTAAACGACAATAGTATAGAGTTGGAGACCTAGTTATCAAGCGCATCATACTGCCACAAGTTAATCCCAGGGGCAAATAGACCCCTACTTACGAAGGGCCATTTGTGGTTAAGAACATTTTCTCAGAAGGAGCCATGATTCTAACAACCATGGATGGTGACGACCTTCCTCACCCCGTCAATGCAGACATAGTGAAAAGATACTATGCATAATCAAAGATCCGCTAGGTCGACTGGCCTAGGCAAAAATAAGGGCTTCCCGGCGAACCAAAAGGGTTCGGGCAAAAATAAGGGATGAAAATTTTAAAAAAAATCTGTACGCCCGGCAAGTCGAAAACCTGAAAAGGAGGCTTGGGCAAAAAAGGGTATCCCGGTGGACTGAAAACCCGAAAGGACGGTCCAGCCAAAAATTAGGGATCAAAGCGTAACACTATGTCTAAATTGGATCACCTTGCAACCAGACTTCGGTATCAACTATCAAGCTCGGAAGGCACTAATCAATATGATCTACCTTCAACCAAGTAGCAAAGTGATGAGATGCTCGAGGACATAAAGGCAATAGCAGAGTTGGAACCCAGTGGGATTATTCACATAGCTGTTTTGTTTAGTTTTTCACAAATTGTGTAAATTCTATTGTTCGGCGGCGTTCTCTTACTAGGACGTCAGCCTCTTGTACAAAAATGCATATTTACAGGCCAAACTTCAAAATCAATACAATTCATTTTCAGAGAAATTTCAAACTGTTTTTCCTTTTTCTGTTTTGTTTTGCAAAAAACGTCTAATGTTCATTTTTGATATATGCATTTGACATTAATTGCTGCTCATAAATATTTACATGCGAAACAAAAGATGTTTACTGGTAATATCAGAAACAGGGGAAAATAATATTTGTCCAAGCTTTACAGTTGCTCTATCCACCAGGCGCAAAGGTAGATTCAACTGAAGAATATGACTAAAATGCTTTCACTCCCTGCAGAGTAAGGAAAGACAGTAATGATAGCTCTCCCCAGCTAAGACTTGCAACTGTGAATCGGTAATATTCTCCCCAAGCAGAGTTTGTCTACCATCAACACTGAAAGGTCTTAATATTCCCCAGTGGAGTATAAAAATATTCCCCGGCAAAATACAAATATCCCGAGTGGAGTTTGAAATTTTTCCCAGCGCAGTCTGAAAAAAGCTTCCCTAATGGAGTTTGGAGAATCATCCCCAGTAAACTTTGGAAGATTCTCCCCAGCAAAGCTCAAAGGATTATCCCCATTAGTGTCTAAAAGGTTATCCCCAGTGAAGTCGCAACTGAAAGATTGTCCCCAGCGGAGTTCATTCCTTTCACAAACAAGAAATTCAATCCCCAACAGGATTCAGTATCACCAGCAATGGTAATTCATCCCTAGCTGAATTTACCGGTGGAATCCTTAGAAGAATATCTCTTCCCCACAAAGTAATTTCCTCACCAGTTTATTCCCCAGCAGAGTTATCCTCTCTTGCAGGTTTATTCTCACAATCGTCTTCATTCGCTGTCCCCAGCGGAAACGAAGAATTCAACTCTTTTCTCCAGCAGCTATCCGGGATTCATTTTCCCTAGCTAAAACATTATATTTCCATACATCATGACACATGCATATACGCATCCTACAACACAATCTCATTTATTTTAAGAACATCATTGCTTGATACATATCATGCATTACATACAACTAACCTTTACTTTTCAGGAAGGATGCGGTTAAATTCTCATAAAATTCAAAGTTATGAAGCTTTTACCAAAGTCGAATTAATGACCAGTTCTTAAATCTCAACCGAATTATCCTCAGTTGAATTACAGATAAGGTTTTAAATCTCGACAAAGTTCCTCCGTCGAATTACAGACAGGTTCCTAAATCTCAGCAGAGTTTTCTCAGTTGAATTACGGGCAAGTTCTTAAATATCGATGAAGATGTTTCCCAAAGTCGAATTACTGACCAGTTCTTAAATCTCAACAGAATTATCCTCGGTTGAATTACAGACAAGGTCCTAAATCTCGACGAAGTTCCTCCGTCGAATTACAGACGAGTTCCTAAATCTCAACAGAGTTTTCTCAGTTGAATTACGGGCAAGTTCTTAAATCTCGATGAAGATGTTTCCCAAAGTCGAATTACTGACCAGTTCTGAAATCTCAACTGAATTATCCTCAGTTGAATTACAGATAAGGTTCTAAATCTCGATAAAGTTCCTCCGTCGAATTACAGACAGGTTCCTAAATCTCAGCAGAGTTTTATCAGTTGAATTACGGGCGAGTTCTTAAATCTCGATGAAGATGTTTCCCTCCAGTCGAATTACTGACCGGTTCTTAAATCTCAACAGAATTATCCTCGGTTGAATTACAGACAAGGTCCTAAATCTCGACGAAGTTCCTCCATTGAATTACAGGCAGTTCCTAAATCTCAGCAGAGTTTTCTCAGTTAAATTACGGGCGAGTTCTTAAATCTCGATGAAGATGTTTTCCCCCAGTTGAATTACGGACAAGTTCTTAAAACTCAACAGAGATGTTCTCTCAGTTGAAATACAGGTAAGTTCCTAAATCTCAACAAAGATCAGACTTCCCCAGCGGAATCTTCCACAACAACAGGTATACAAGCTCTCACTAAGGAATCTCTTATGCGATCAACATCTCTCCAAATGGCATCTGTAAGCCCATTCCCGACATCACAAGGTTGATACCACTTCATGCGAGTGCAAATTTCTGGGCACTCTAGTGTTCAATCATCTTCCACCTTCGGATCACGAAAGGCATGAAAGCCAATCTACATCCTCAGGTTTAAGAAGATTGAACAGGGGCAGTTGTTGTACCCCAAAATTTTCCCTCCCATATTTCTCAAAACATTGCAACGAAAATCTCCAAGTTGCTCAAGATAGCTCAAGAGTTGGTCAGACAAGCTCTCTCCTAAGGCAGTCTACCCCAAATTAGGGTTTTGTGTTGTATCAATATCCTTGAGTCCAAATGACCTCAAGTTCTCCCCAATGTCCTAATATGTTCTCAATATCATCCATATCAAATTTCAAGCCTTGCAGAGGAAGTTTGCTCAGTCAATTGCTCAAAGGTCCAAAAGTCGATTGTGCTAGGGCAAAAGTCAACTGTGACCTACAAACAATCAAACTTCAAGATTTTTTGTCAAAATTATCATTTTGAGGGATATTTCATCATTTGATCAAGGGTTGATCATGATTCATAAAGGATTGCTCAAAATTCATCAAGACTCAAAAGTTGCTAAATTAGGGTTTTTTAGGAAAAGTCAACCCAATTTTGACCAAGCATAACTTTCTCATACTTTATGATAAATGACCCATCCAAAGCTCATTTTTAATAATATGCAATTACATACAATCCATATTCATAGCCCAAGATCAAAAAATGCACTCACAAGAAGTTATGAATTTGGACATTATAGGTCATTTTGAAAAGTTAACAAAAACACCTTTTTTGTCAAAGCTTATAACATGAGAATGGAGTATAAAAATGAAATGAGACAAAAAGGGTTGGTTAGAGGACATCTCAAGCTTTCTAGAAAGTCCAAGAACACCTCCAAAAGTTCAAAATTGAAGAAGTTATGCATTGTTGAAGTTGGACTTTTTTTGCAAAATTGCCAAGAGTCAACCATCCCCAAAACTTCAAATTTTGCCAAATGGGACCATTCTTTACCACTTAATTTGAGTTTGCATAGTTGCCCACGTGCTCTAACTTCATCCATGTGTCCACATCACATTTTTATTATTTAATTTGATTTTTATTTGAATTAATTTATTTTAAATCAAATAAAATCATATAAAATCTAAAGCTTTGATAACACATGATCTTTTGGCTATTTCAGGCTCCACATACATCAATTATCATCATCAAATTCGTATCAAATCAAATCGTGTGCAAAAAGATTGGAATTAGGAAAATTTGGCAAGTTTGTAAATGGAGATCAAATCAAATATGCAAGCATTGATAAGGCAAGATTTGGATCAATTTTATTAACCTAATGCACTGAGTGATACATAAGCAAGCTAAAGCACACAAAATAAGGATGGAAATCGTTGGAAGAGGCGGAACAAGAACTGAAAAAATCATAAAAAAGCTTGAGGTTAAAATCTAGGTTAGAGGCGTTTTCAGAGGTCGAGACTTGTTTCAATCGATTGCTGGCCATTTCCACAAGCTAACTCGATCCAAACCACATATTCTCAGGCCTCCATACGCACTGTAAGTATCACGTAACACAACTCTGTTCTTGAATTCGATTTGAATCATTCTGGCATCTATTGAACAAACTAATAGCATATTTTGAATCTACAAACCATTTGCAAGCGTTTGGTATCATTCAATTGCATTTATCTGGCCTGAATAGAAAACCACCATTGTTAGGGTTTGGTCTGCGTTTTGGGGCATTTTTGTTTCAGGTACAATTGACCTCCATGAAAGGCATGGTTGTGACCGGGAGGGTGATACGAACATGACCATGCCCTTGAAATTCATTTTTATGGCATGTACAGGATTTTGGAGATGGACATGCCTGTAGCTACAGACTTCTGTCCGTTTGGTATATGTGTTTGGCGTTTTAGCCACGGTTGGGAGGTTAGGGATGATGCGTGGCATCCATCCATTGGCCAGTTCAAATATTTTTGCGTGCTTTTTATTTTCAGGTTATAGGCTTTGTTTCTATATATTATATTGTGTTATTATTATTATAACAAACGAAGCAATGTGATGCAGTGGTAGCCACTCAAGGTCTTAAGGCGTTCCAAGGCTAGAGGTCAGAGGTTCGAGCCCTGCCTCCTACAATTTGTGTTTTCTCATTGTTTTTCAGATAATCACATGCGTACGCTAGCTTGCAACCTACCATGATCCCTCATGATCCAAGCGCCAGATGGCCAAGGAGCCAGATCTGGTGGTCCACGTTGAAAGTCCACCATAGGCCAGGTCAATGCATGCATATTGGATCAGAGAAAGTCAAACAGATCAGCATTGTTGGGCCTACAAATTGCTTTCCACACCACCTAAAATCAGGCCAAACTCCTCTCTCTTTTATTTATTTTGTTTTATTTAATTCAATTGTTTTATTTTATTTAATTAATTTTCTAACCAATCACAAAATTCTGTTTTTATTAAATAAAATCACAAAAATATTTTTTTCAACCAAATTTTAAACTTTTATTTTTCTTAATAAACTTATTAATTAATTAGGTTTTCTTAGTAGTTAGAAAACTTTAATTCATTTTTTTGTAAATAATTAAAATTAATTAGACTTAATTAGGTTTTAACTACTAATTTTATTAATTTTATTTTCATTCTTAAAATAACAAAAAAAAAACAAAAATATGTCATAATTAATTTTTCATTAATTAATTTATTTTATAATTAACTTAGTAATTACTTTAGGATTAATTTCTTTTCTCAAATAAAAACAACAAAAAACCAAAAAAAAGACATTTCCTTTAACCAAAAGGGTCAAAACCCTACTTCGCACTCGATTTAATTTCTCGCGCGCTTTATTCATTTTTTGATCCAATTAATGTATCTGATTCTGGATTGTAATAGTTAAATAGGGCATTTAATTATTTTTATCGCTTTATTTTATTTTTCAAAGGGTTTGTCTTTGGCGATGTAAATACCCGACGCCTTGTAATTTAAATTCCGCATTTTATTTCCGTAAATTATAACTGCTAGATGTGTGATAATAGAGTTTGCATGACAAGACTGAATGCTTAAACTAAAATCAAATTAGAACACCCTTAACATGTACAAAGATAAAAATAACTGAAAATGACACACTCGCACATGCGCACTCCTAGGGTACACCCCACTTGGTTGCCTTCGTACACGGTCATTGAGTATAGGTCACTTTAGAGGTCGTCCTCTTGTCTAAAAGATCATAGTCGCCTCAAAACGGTTGCCTCGGATATTGTTGCCTCAAACAAATAATCTAAGACATTAGAGTTACCGCTAAGGCGTCCTAACATTGCTTTGGTGACCGTATGTCCCGCATTTGAATTGACCCTCAAAATCCAACGGCGGCGCTACCTACTCATCAATAGTGGGATAGCATTGTCTAAAGGAAATTAGCATAGAACGATTCCTTTTTCGAGTAGGTAGATGGTTCTTAGATACTTGCTCTTTCAAAAAAAAAAACTTTTCACACTTACACTCCCTTTCGAACAAAGTTTTCAAAAAACTTCATTACACTCTTGAGGACAGAAGCAAGAGTTAAACTAAAGTTTCAAAACAAAAACTTTTTCAAACCCACAAGCACAAAGAAAACAACTTTTGAAAACAATAGAGCAAGTACCTAAGAGCCCGTAGATAACTACGGATAGAAAGGGTGCTAACACCTTCCCTTTCTATAATCTACCCCCCGAACCCGATAAATATCTCGAAAAAGGAATTTTTCTGTGCTTTTTTCCTTTCCTTGTTGGATAGAATAAAAGTCGGTGGCGACTCTTGCTTACCGCGACATTTTGCAAAAACAAACGCAAAACGCAAACCAGCATTCCAAAAAAACAGTCAGTTCTTTCCACCGTATCACAACTTCCAATGACAAATCTTACATAATCAAGGGGCATAACATAATTATTGTCCAACCCATCTGGGGAAGTCAGGTCAAGATTCCAAGAAATCTCTCATTGTCAAGGGTAGGTCTGCATCTGAATCACTTGGGGCATTGAACATGAATTCCAACAAAGGGTCACATACGGCCAAGCACACATGTTCTGGAAGAGCTATAACACTTACTATTATGGACAACAACAAATCCCCAAAAAGTCCCTTTCATAAGTTGATCCCTGTTGAAGTCTCTAGAGCCACCTCTATAAGGTTATCCTCACAGAATAATCTTCACGGATAAGGGTACAAACCCCGCGTGGCCAAGTCCATGGATATCTCCATAAATTTGGATCCATACAATCCTCAGCCAGATTTTCAACCTCCAGAAAACCTCCCCCCAGCTGAATTGGTCTTAAGATGAAGCCTTGAGGAGTTCTTCCAGAAGAAAACACCTCTCCAGCAGATTGTCAAATGGGTTTATTTCCCCCAACAAACTATGAATTTACCAGACCAATACAAATCAACAGACTAAACCCTTTAATCCCCGTTAGTCATTGATATCCCCAACGGAGTTGTTACTATGCCCAAAAGTTACTAAAATCTGGACTCAACCAGCTAATAGTTTAACTTCTTCAAATCGCCAACAAAACTCTTTTCCCCCAATAAAGTTTGCCACTGTTGTACCCCAAAATTTGCCCTCTCATGTTTTCTAAGATTTTTTATTATATGGGTGGTCACAAACACTTGGTAAAAAATAATAATAAATTTTTTGAAGATAAACAAGGAATCTTCGATTGGCATTTTAACAAGGTATTCGATTGGCATTTCAACAAGGTCTTCGATTGAGCATTTGAAACCCTTCGATCAAGCTTTGGTCCGCAAGTCTTTGATTGAATGTTGGACCCCCTTTAGTCAAGTTTTACTCACAAAAGCTTGGATTCACTAAGTCAAAGACTCCTTTCGAATTTCCTTCAACGCACAAGGAAAAAGACTCCTTTTGACTTGCCTTTAGCGCACAAGGCAAAAGACTCCTTTCGACTTGCCTTAAGCGCACAAGGCAAAAGGCTTCTTTCGACTTGCCTTCAGCGCACAGGGCAAAAGGCTTATTTCGACTTGCCTTTGATACACAAGGCAAGAACCCCCTACAAGTGCGTTTCAATTCATCAGGCCAAAAGCCCCTTCATGCTTGCCTTGGATTCATTAAGTCAAGGGCTCCTTTCAATTTTCCTTCAATGTATAAGACAAAGACTTCCTTTGTGGTTTCCTTCAATGCACAAGGCCAAGACTCCTCAACACAGTTCTGCACTATGGCATACAATATGGCCCCTTCGAAAGAGCATTCTAAAGGTCCAGTCGAAGGACACACATTGGAGAGTCGTTCGAAGAAGGCACAAAGCATGCATGTGGTCCCTTCAAAAGAGCATTCACATTGGTTCAAAACAAAGGATACATATATTGCTAGCCAAAACGAAAGACAGATTGCAAACATGCTGGTTGGACCAAAATCCCACATATTTCCATACTCAAGTTTTCTGCACAAGCATTTTGAAGGAAGCTTCGATTAGCCTGGAAAGAGTTTTTTGTTGCAGCTCAATCGAAGAGGCCCTAAGGATGAGATTTGAGCCATTCGAAGGACACACCTTGGTGGCCCATTCGAAGAGGGCACAAAGCATACATATGAAAGACACTAAGAAAGTCCATTCGGAGGAGGCAACCAAAGGCCCATTTTAAGGGTACACCAAAGGTCCATTCAAAATACCCAGTCGAAGAAGGCAACTTGAGGCCAATCGAAGAGCAGGGACTGAAGGTATTCGAAAGCCAAAACTGTCCACATTCATTCAAATTCAAAAAGAGACAAGGATCCCACATCTTTTGCAACATTTCAAAATGATATTCACGACCTTAAAACACCAACTTAATGGTTGTTTACTCCTTTGTCTTCTTGTCCCCTCCATCCCCTCTATATAAAGAGACCACATACATACGCACAAGGTGGAGACATAAGCCCAGGGGAACCATACACACATATTGTTTTACGGGGCTGGACACAACTGGAGAGAGAGTCACACGAAATTAAAAACACATTCTTGGAGGTTTCCTGAGGCTTTTCCAATCATCCCCAGCCCTTAAGCAATTGTCCCCGTGTCCAAGTGCCAAATCGAAGCAATCCTTAAACAAGGGTACCCACGCATGAAGCCACAGATTCATCTATCACCCTTAGTAAGAATGGGTAAAAAGATCAAACTTACATTTGTATTACATATTAGCATTTGTAGTTTATTCAATTTGTATTCAAGATTAAGGACTTGGGTTCGACACCCAGGTCTACACTTGTTTTGTTGCTAACACTTGCTGCAGACATAGCCTGAATAGACCCAACGCACGCAAGATCGAAGGACTTGGGTTTTGATACCCAGGTCTTGCATTTTTGTTTTGCTAACATATATTTGCAGATTTAGTGCCCTCACAGGTGATCCATCAGGCCCTTCCAGCAACACCCTTTGGATTGAAAGCCACATCCTGACACTGGATTGAAGAGTAACAACCTTCACAAAATTGAAAAGCAACATCCCTTCTGGATCGAAAAGACCATTTTTCCTCTGGATCAAAGGCTACCTTTCTTCCTCTGAATCTAAGCCCCCATCTCTCCCTGGATCGAAGGATGCCCCCCTTTGTATTTTTACTTTTGTTTTCATTTCTTTATTGACTTCTTTTTTTATTTTAACATTAAAATCAAAATCACAAAAACATCAGAATAATGTTTTATTAATCAAATTAAATTTTGTAAATAAATTAACTAATTATTTTAACCTCTTTCTTGAAATTAAAATTAAATAGGCTTAAGTTTTATTTTTTTTTTATAAATAAAAACAAAACAAAAATATATCTTTTCCTTAGGATTTAGACGTCCCTTTTAATTCGTTTGCGCATTTATTTACTTTCGCATTTTTTCATCTCATTGTAACCGCTTCCCAGTTTGTAATAGTAACTAGGACTTTACTTTTCGCATTTTTATATTGTACCTCTCAGAAAGCCATGTAATAGCATAGGATTTACATTCCCGCACTTTATATTTCTGCACTCTAAATTCTCGTAAATATATTAACTGCTAGTAACTAGGATTGCATGATAAGACTAATAACAAAATGTTAGCAAACCTAACAAAAAAGACAAAAATAACTGAAACATAATACACTTGCACATATACACCTCTAGGGTACCCCACTTTGGTTGCCTTCGGAAATAAAACAGTCATGTCCCTCGAGACAGGGACGCTTTAGCAAAGACCCATAAATCAAAAAATCATAGTCCCTCGATGACCCTACAGTTGCCTTTCGGTAAATGATTTAGTCCCTAAACAGAAATTACTAAAGCGTCTCTACATTGTTGCCTTTATGACTGTATGTCCCTTAGAATGTCCCTCATACATCCAACGATGGGGCTTCTTATCAATCAATGGTAATATAGCAACATCTAAAGGAGGGGGTAAAGAATATTAGACCTTTTGAGTAGGTAGGATGCTCATAGTTGCTTGCTTGCTCACAGCAAAAAAAAAATCATTTTTACACATACACTTTCAATTGAAACATTTTCAAAAGTCAAAGTCCTTTGTACGCATTCTTATAGAGACGAGAATCATTACAAAGGCACTTTTTAAAATCACTTTCAAAAACATCTTCCACAAACACTTCTTTAAACTATTTTCAAAACCAACACTTTGTACGCATTCTTATAGAGACAAGAATCATTACAAAGACGTTTTCAAAATATTTTCAAACCCACACCACAAGCACATTTCCATACAAAAGCAAAGTGAACTAGAAAGCAACTAAGAGCCCGTAGAAAACTACGGATTGAAAGGGTGCTAACACCTTCCCTTTCCATAATCTACCCCCTTACTCGGAAAATCTCAAAAAGGTCTTTTTCTGTTCTTTCCATCCTTTCCTTAATTTGGATAAAAGAAAAGTCGATGGCGACTCTTGCTTACCGCAACATTTGCAAACATAAACGCAAAACCAGTATTTAAACACTTGGTTCTGCCAGCGTATCACAGAATTGGCAACTCTGCTGGGGATAAATAAAAAGTGGGGTTTACCTTAGAGTTAGTTCATTATTTAACTACTTTTTTGTGCTTTGTTTGCTTTAATTTTGAGGGCTTTTGTTTGGGTTACTATAGATCCTACACCCGGATCCGGGGCACCTTTTAGGTAAGTAGCAATAGATCATGGAAACTATGCAGGGTATACCGACACGGTTGAAGCGATAGCTACGTTGATGTGACACTTTGGTTAGTACTGATAGCCCTTGAGTAGTCAAGGAGAATGCGGGGCCGCTGCGTGGTGTCATGAAGCATCAACTGACCGTAAAAACTTTAATTGAACAACTTGGCCATTAGGAAGTAGTGAGATAGCCGTCTTTGGTGTAGTCCTAAGTCGGTTGATACTCGATACTACACTCATTGAGATTTGACTCCCGAGTTTTGTTTAGTGGTAAGTCAGTTGTCAATCGGAACAAAACTTGTGGGTAAAATCAGTGATATTGAGATCCCTTAGAACTCGTTTACTATTACTAAGACAAGTTGAGCCAACTAAACTTCAAGAGGGTACTTACCTACAAACCCCATGCAAGCCTAAACCTAAGGCTGCTTGTGTGACTTCCTTGCTTTCATTATTTAACAACTTGAATTCCATGCAGGGTTTTTCTTATCTTTATCACCCTACATTTTGCTTAATACATAGCATACACATCATAAGCATCATACCATAGCATTTCCTTAACCATTTCAAGGATCTCAAGGGCCTATGATGTAGGTTATGATAAAGCAGACATCTAGCAAGGGGTAAGGGGATTTATTTTCCTCTAGCTAATGTCGTCATAAGATCAAAACACGACAACTTGAGTTAGGGGGCTATGACCCACTCGATATGGTGAGCTTGACTCTCGTAGAAGGACCTTCAACGATACGAAGCTCTTCAATCAAAGCTGCAAAATTCAACTCCTAACATTTTCTTGTGTTTACCCCGCGAGATCCTTGAAAACATTTACACATCATGCATGTCATTACATAACAGGTCTTTCAGTACATATCTCTCATGTTCTCGCTGTTTGTTTCAGCAATGGCTTTCAAATAGAACAACAGAGATCTCCAGACTCAAGAGACTCAGTTCATGGAAATGTTCCTCAACCTATCCAAGGGGCAAGAAGAGTTGAAAGCATTCCTCACCGGGAATCTGACCAAGAAACATCCTGACAACAACAAGGATAAACAGTTGGAACAACTGCAAGATGAGGTAGAAGCAATGAGAATCCAGATTCTAGGGCATATGGCTCTTATCCAAGGCCTAGCCCGGGGGCAAGAAGAGCTGAGAGGTATTGTCAACAAGCTTCATCAAGACGGATGCAACCATATGAGGCAAACAGTCGAGGTTGGGGATCAAGTCATGGGACAAAAAGTTGGTTTGGAGAGTGGAGCTTTCCAAATTGCTGCTATGTTGCAAGCCCAACCACAACCTCGCCAAAAACAACATGGCAATCGGCGTAAGCGGGATTTATTCACTAGGAAATATACCAAACTCAACATACCAATGTCGTAAGTCTTGCAACACATGCTGAAGTTAAATTTGGTCACATTGAAGGATCCTCCACGGAATCCTAATACTTCTGCTCCTACTTACAATCCTGATGCAATATGTGCATATTACTCCAACAGTCCGGGGCATGATATTGATAGCTGTTGGACATTGAAATATAAAATTCAAGACCCGATCGATAAAGGAGCACTGGAATTCGCACAAGATGGTCGACTGGAATTCTTCTGCCACTCACTCCAAGGCACACCATATGAAGTGACAAGTTCAGACAAGAAGGCTTTTATTCATTAGAATTTTCAAGTTGTAATTTTCTTTTGATTGGTCGAACATTTGTTTCTTGTCAAACTTTGTTATTTTATCAATGCATTGCATATGTCTATTTTGAATCATTCATTTGTATCACTATATTTAAATTGCTTTCTTACTTCTTTTTTGTGATAATCAACTCTCGATCAAAAACTCTAAGCCTTTAGAGGGAGGACGACGAAAATGATACCACAATATCTACAGTATGCTTTTAAATAGACCTCGTTGACAATGTACAGGTGTTGTTTCAAATCCTAAACAGTGGAGTTATAAGGAAGATAATCCCTAGTCAACCCCTTTGAGCCAAAGAAGTAGGAGTTTTTCTATTCACATAAATTAAAACCCTTAATCATAACCTGGGGCAGGGTAGTTTTCTCAGTTAATTCAGATGCGCATTCAGTCGCAATCTTCCACTTCATACATGATGAATGGCATCAAAAACGTCCTTCCAAATCAGAAGATGGTGTTGGTTCCGCATAATCATTAAAGTCGACAGTTATTATCTCTTAAAATAAAAGCCCGCTAAGTCAAAACCTATGAAGGGGACTTAAGAAAAACAGGGGCATCCTGCTGACTGTGAACACAAAATAAACAGTTCAGGCAAAAGTAGGGATAACGAAAAGAAAAAAAAAAGTCCAACAAATCCCCAACAAAAAAAAGGTTACAAAAATGATTGCCTTCTCAAACAAACGTTCAATTTCTGAACCATCACTAAGTATCAGAGCAAAGATTCCAGACTTAATTGGGATCTAAACACACAATTAACTGAGCATAGGACTAAAGAACATCACGAAGAACGGGTGGGTACAAATAAGTTTTGAGCCTTTATCTTTTGTTCCTTAAACCGTGAACCAGGACACACTACAACCCTTAAAAGTCCTAGCTGAAGCATGGGTTAGTTCGAAAGCATGTTGTTACAAAAGGTATCCTAACTCCTATAAGGTTTGCTATAAATCCTGAGCTGATATCACACTCTTACAAAATTTGTTTGTTTTACTAAAAAATGAATTTTCAAACTTCAATACAGACATAAGCTTTGCATTCTTAAAATACCATTGTTTGCATATGACTATTTGTTCCACAGCAGAGAAATTCGCACGATAAATATTCGATGAACAGAAATCCTCTCAGTGGACAAAATCACCTCAAATGGAAATACATTCTAGTGATAGGACTTTCATAATCAAGGGGCATAGCATGGTGTCCAGCTGATCTAGGGCAGTCAATTCAAAGTTCAAGGAATCTCTGAAAAATGCTGAATATCCAGGGGCAGACCTCCGTCTGAATCACTCGGGGCATTAAACATGAATTCCAGCAACGAATCACGTGCAATCAAGAAAACATCTTCTGGCAGTATGGAAACACTTACCACTATGGACAGTGACAATCCTCCGTACCCGATGAACGTGGACATAATCGGAAAAATACTATGCATGAACAAAGACCCGCTAGGTTGACGGGCCTAGGCGAAAATAAGGGCATCCCGGTGAACCAAAAGGGTTTGGGCAAAAATTAGGGATATACATATGGAAAAAAATGCGTACACCTAGCAAGTCGAAAACCTGAAAAGGCGGCTTAGGCAAAAAAAGGGTATCCCGGTGGACTGAAAACCTGAAAGGGAAGTCCAGGAAAAAGTTAGGGATTAAAGTGCACGATTATGTCTCGTCATCTTGACATTTGTCTATCAGTAGAATACTCTCTGATCAACATTTACTCAAAACCCCAAGAGTTGGGATGACACTCAAACCATCCACAAAATCTCTGCAAACACTTTTTTTAGCAGGTATAGAGGCGGAGGCATCCTACTAAAAAGTTACTGCTATATCCTCATCTTACAGCCAAGTGATGTCAAGCGTCCTTGTATCCCCGACAGAGCAAAAATCTCCAGTTACTGCTCCAAAATCCCCCAGTGAAGTCTCCAAGCTTCTCAAGATTCCCCTACAGGATTTTAACAAAATCCCCAAGCAGTTTATGGAGTTCACCTTCACAACAGAGTTTTATAAATCTCAAGTAGTTTATAAAGGCTTATCCACAGTATAGTTTATTTCTCTAGCTACAAAAGTTCATCCCCCAACAGAGTTTATTTCTCCAAATTGGTGAAATCTCCCAACAGAACTCTTCCCCCCAGGAAAATCATTCTCAAACAGAAGTCGAAGATCCTCGAAAGAGAAAGGGAATCGCAAACAAAATTATCTCCATTCATTATCCCCAGCGGAAATTGAAGAATCACTCACCAACAACAGTCCTGGATTCCACTTCCCGGTACTCTTCAGCAACCGTCAGTGATTTATTTTCCCAGACAAAGATATTTCACAACAACATTACATGTTCATACATCATGGCATGTGCATACAAATACATATATCATAATCTCATTTATTTTGGGAGCATCATGCAATTCATATATCATGACATCGCATGAAACTGATTTTACCTTTTCAGGTTAAATTAGAAGACAGACAAACACTATCAACTTTTACAGCAGGTCAAAGATTAATGCCCGAAACCAGACGGGAAAACTATCTGCACGACCAAGTGGTATGAACTCTCGAAATAAGACGGGTTCACCAACAAGTACAACAGGCCATAGATTAATGCCCGAAACCAGACGGGGAAATTATCTATGTGACCAGCAAAACAAGTTCCAAATAATACATGTAACAAGCCAGGAGAACTATCCTTGGACGACCGACTGTGGATTAATACCTGTAACAAGCCAGAAGAACTATCCACATGAAGAGATTGAGGATTAACACCTGTAACAAGCCAGGAAAATTATCTTTCTCTGGTCAGAGATTAATACCTGTAATAAGCCAGGAGAACTATCTCAACGACCAACAAAAATAAGTTCCAAATTAATACCTGTAACAAGCCAGGAGAACTATCTGTGGACAACCGACTGTGGATTAATACCTATAACAAGCCAGGAGAACTATCTATATAAGGAGATTGAAGATTAATACGTGTAACAAGCCAGGAAAACTATTTTCCTTTCTCGGGCCAGAGATTAACACCTGTAACAAGCCAAGAGAACTATCTCAATGACACACAAAAATAAGTTTCAGATTAATACTTGTAACAAGCCAGGAGAACTATATGTGAACGGCCGACTGTGGATTAATACCTGTAACAAGCCAGGAGAACTATCCGCATGAAGAGATTTAAGATTAACACCTGTAACAAGCCAGGAAAACTATCTTTCTTTCTCAGGTCAGAGATTAATACATGTAACAAGCCAGGAGAACTGTCTCAACGACCAACAATTTTCAAGTTCTAGATTAATACCTGAAACCAAATAGGACAACTATCTGCGAACAGCTGACTTGTAGATTAATACCTGAAACCAGACAAGAAAACTATCTACACGACCAGGTGAAATAACCCTACACAAGTTTCTTCTGATGCATTTCCAGATAGCAGTTAATTCCATTTTCCCTAGAAAGTTACTGTGAAGCCTGGATTTCAACATGAAAACAACAAACTTTCATCTCTCCATAGATAACTCTTCAGCAGAGCCTTGGACAACTGAAGCTCCTAGAATCTATTCCCCACAGCGTTTTCGTCAAACAAGAGAACAATAGAAACCCACATTCCCCAACGGACTCCTCCTCAGACAGCAGGAACAGGAACCCCCAAAGGGACCATGTGTGAAATCAGCATCTGTTTTAGATGGCATCTTTAAGCCCATCTCCAACAACTCTCTGTCATCTTCTCTAAATGGTGTAGCAGTAGAAATGTTTAAGACTAAGCCATGGGATTGACTAGACTTGTACAAATCAAAATAAAATCGCCACAACACTTTATTGTTTCCAAAGGAATGGGAAAAGAACGAATAACCCAAAAAAGGGGGAAAGATTCATGGTAAGGGGGTTGGTTATGCAAAGGGAAGGTAT
This sequence comes from Vicia faba, assembly GCA_948472305.1. Lineage (NCBI taxonomy): Eukaryota > Viridiplantae > Streptophyta > Magnoliopsida > Fabales > Fabaceae > Vicia > Vicia faba. The sequence goes on along the minus strand of OX451736.1, from coordinate 1,261,440,732 downwards.
TAGCACCCTAAACATCTATGGTACTCCGCATGAACCTCTTTGTAAAATCTGTATATTTTGGCTATAAAAATATTGTATAAAAAATGGATGGTGGAGGTGAGAAAAGAAATATATTTTTATGGTTTTTGCACCCTCCGCGGTTGTGAACCTTTAGTGCCTATGTACCACCTTCCGTGCAATAGGGGATCAAGGTACACGTAGTTCCTGTTTTAAAAATTTTAAAACAACTTTGTTTGTTAATTTTATGAGATAATACATCATCTTCATTGTCCGTATGGAAAACATACTTACTATCCACAATCATGAGAAAGGAGAATTTGAATCATCTCAAAGTGGAGGATATGGCTTGTATTTTAAAATCAACAATGCCTCACTCAACACCCAAGTGGAAAATATCTCTCTTTACTACATGTTATAGAAGTATAGTTGTTTGCATCACTACAAGGATTGACAAAAGTCTAATCTTTTGAGAAAAGTTTTTAAAGATAAAAGCCAAAGTGGCAAAATGGTTTGAAATGAGATCGATTGACTTTTAGTCTTCTCACAAAAAAATTTCAAAGTATTATTAAGTTTATTGAATTTTATTTATGAAAATATTTTTAAAATGCATGGACCTAAGTCCAAGTTTATTATGAAAGTGGTTCAAGTTTAAAAGCAAGAAGAGTTTTCAAAAGGAGGGAGAAGATTTTGAAATTAAAGAAGATGGGAGGAGAAGAAGAGACTATCCTAAAGCATAAGGTAAAATCTAGGGATAAGAAACATATAACCAACAAGAAGTCAACACTTGACACTATGAGCCAAGATAGACTTCCCATTCTTTGGATTGAAACTAAACAAGCAATGATACTAGACCTCTTGAAAGAACCAAACTTCAAGTGTATCAAGTATTCACAAAAATTGGGCAGAGTAACAGCTGTATACGGGTGAATTCCAGATTACAAACAAAGAGTGTAATCACAATAACCTGCACACAAAACAAACAAACAACCCAATGCCTTGAGGTAAACCTCAAGAGCTCCAGACAAAATAATCAGATAAGGTCACAAGGTCTCCAACCATAGGCCAAGGTTTCTAATCCTAAGTCCAACAAGTCCAATGCTCCATAATGCCAAGGATAGTAACCAAATAGTCCAAGTATCATTAAATATTTTTAGGGTTTATGTTGATTATTAGATGTTTTGAAAAAGAAAAGCAAAGCTCAAGTGAGCAAAAATAAAAATGACAAGAAAGTAAATACTCAAATGAGCAAAGATGAAAATGGCATGAAATGTAAATGCTAAAAGTAAATAATGCATAAAAATAAAAGGGTTATATAATAAAAATAAAGGATAAAGTCAATTATTAGTGATTAGTGGTTAGTTGGATGATCATCTTGAAACTTGCATTTGGAACTCATTAGAGGATTGGTAGAACCAAAGCCTCCATACAATGAGTTGCATTTGCTTTTTGTCAAGTATATCATCCATTTGGAATCCTCATGAGTACCATTTAATGATCAATGATGTTTAAGTGATCCGCGTTGACCAAAGGTGTTGTAGATTCATTAGAGGATTGATAGAACCAAAGCCTCCACACAATGAATCTCAAGGTTATTGGATCAAAGAGATCAAATTAACATTCTTGGGCTTGCAAACATAAGTTTGGGCGACGAATGATCATTTATTCGAACCGGGACAAAATTTAGCGCTATGTTAAGCAATCGTAAGTGGACTTATATAGAATTCGCACTTATTTTGAGGCCGGTCAATAGCAATTTATGCACCATTTGTTTTGAGACATGATATAGAGATCATGCTCCAATAACACTTAGTACAATAAGAAAAAGGATGAGATGAAGAGGAATGAGAGAGAATATACAAACCACTTTTGAATTAAATTTAATCAAACTATTATTAAAATCATTCATCCATTTTTGTGGAGTTAGACTCAACACCATGGATCCAATGATGTTAATAAAGTTCATGATAAAAAATTTAACCCAAGATCAGCCAGAAAATAGTCACAAAATAATATTACATTTAATATATACGAAAAAGGTTTAAAAAATGTTTTAAAAGAGAAATAAAAGAGAAAAATATCAACTATGTTCAAATTGATCAAGAAATAAAAAGTAAGTCCATAGAAAAACGATAAAAGGACTCAAATGATTTTATAAATTTTTTGGTAATTTTTTAAAGTCAGAAACTATTTTTAAAATTAAAAGAAATGAGTAAAATAAACCAAAAATGATTAAAAAAAATACCAAATTTAGAAATAAAAAATAAGTGAGGTCACTAATATTTGTCACAATATCATTGGATCATTCCATAGTTATTTTAGAATTTAAAAATGCGTAAAAGTATTTTTAAACATTTAAAACAATTCAAATAAAGTGAAAATTTATTAAAAAAATACCAAAATACAAAATTAAATTGTGAAAGAATAAAAATTATAAAGAAAATAATCAAAAATATTTTTCATAATTTTTTCAGATTTTTTGGACTTAAAATGAATTTTCTATGATTTTTTAAAGTTTAAAACAATTAAATATAAAAATTAGAAAAGAAAATAAAAGCCAAAAAAATATGGGCCATCTGATCAATGTCAAAACGCGTTAGTAAACAAATCAAGTGGACCTGGCGCATTGTGCATGTTATGGACTTTAGTGAATAATGCATAGGATCATTAATTAAATCAGATTTCAAAAAAGTACAAGTGGCGTGCCATCATTGGTTGGAAGATGACACGTTGGTCATGTTCAACCTCCAACCAACGTGAATTGCAGGTCTCTCAAACTATAAAGTCAGAAGCTCAGACCTATGCCATTCGCTTCGTCTCTTCAAGATGAAGACAACCACACCTTCGCGACAAATTTATATAAACTGTAGCTCAAGCAAATTGGAAGGAAAGTTTTGAAAAGGGATTTGAAATTCTGTGGTCAAAACATGTTTCCAGTAAAAACAAGTGTTGCGGCTAGAACCAGGGCAGTGAGAGCATCACAATGATATCAAAGTTTTGAAGAATTGATAAAGGAATCTACCTATTAAAGTTGAGTTGCAGAGCTCTGAAACTGGACTTCTATGGAGCAATATAGGGCACGATTCTTGAATGTAATTGTATGGTTAGCTTCAGGGAAGATCAAGGAAGGTGAATTGATGGAAAAATTGGATTGAAAAAGGCTTGAGAATGGATTTCGAAGTTGCTGAATTTTGAGTTATGGAACAAGTTTGGCAGGGTGATTCTGGATATCCAAGCTTGAGGAAATGAATGGGGGATGACCCTCTATTTATAGGGAATCAAATGGAATGTCCTAGCGTGTGAAATGATGAAGTTTGGAGGGAAATCGTGTGAAGTTGCAAACAAGAAAAGTGTGACTCCTAATTTGATCAAAACTCATCCAAAACGTGCGTTTTGCTATGCTAATCACTTCTGGAAGTTCACTAAACATGTTCAGAAGCAAAAACGCGCAGAAAAAAAGTGTTTAGAAGCCAAATCAAGGATTTCAAACTTCTGACTTGGTGAAAAATCCAGTTTCAAATGGCCAACTTCTGACCAATGGCATTCTCAACTCAAAGGATCTTAGGACATGATTCTTGATGCTTTAGAAAGATGAGGCTACAAGCTTTGCAATGTGAAAATAATGGAGACAAATGGATGCTTGAGCTTAAAGTTGTAACAAGTCAAAGTTGGAAAAAATGTTGACTTTCCATACTTAGAAATATTTCAAGTTTTTCTTCAAACACGACTTATAATGTCTTGCATCCAAACATAGCCTTCCACTTGGAATTTTCTCTTGACCAAAAAAGATTGAATGAAGTAGATCTCTTGAATGAAATTTTGAGGCTTGGACCATTCAAAATATCCAAAAATTGAGAGAGTTATGACTTGTTGAAGTTGGCAAAATTTCATAAAATGACCTATAATCTTTAGTATCCTTAAGGCAACTTCCATCCATTTTCTCACTTTTCACATGAAATAAAGCATAAAGTTCACATCCTCAAGATCATTATGGAAAAGAATGGGCTCAAGGTGATAAAAATTGACCAAGTTATGATCATTTGAAGTCACACATGGAAAATTGGGGATTCATCTAGAGGACTTGTAATCTTTCTTCTTCATCAAGTTTCTTCCACATGAAAACTCCTTGGAACTTTTCAAGTGATTTGTTAATAACCCTTTAAATAGAAAGTATGTCTTTGGAATCACTCAAAAATACCAAAATATGAGCAAGATATACCCCTTTGAAGTTCAAAACCCTAGCTCCTAGATCAAGAAACATGCCTTGACGAACTTTGACAATTTTGAACAAACTTCTTGTACCAACACAAAAGCTTTGTAAATATAAGTTGTTGAGGATGATAATGATAACTCATATCAACCACAACCACTTCCATATCTTTAGAATTGAGAGAAATATGCATTTGTGACCAATGGGAACAAAGCCTTGTCCAAGCATGACAACTTCTTCAATCAATCCCTTGTGCTTTTGAACCAAATTTGATAACCTTGAAATATGGTGAACCAAAATAACCTTTCCATGCCATTCCTTCCAAAACAAATCCAATGGTGAGGTTTGAACTTCTCAAGCTTTATTGACTAGGGCATGGAAATAAACTCATGAACCCATGGAGCAACTTGCTGAATCTTATTGCCTTTACCTACACGAGTAATAAACAAGACAAACCAACATTGCATTTTATTAATTAAGAGGAGAAATCAAGACAAAAATATTCATGATCACAAAAGAACACAAGTCAAGGTGCTTGGTGATTCCTCAAAGAGCAAAGCTAAATATAGGGAGGGGAACCAAGAATCCTAATGTGATCTTATTGTGATTGAATCAACATGGTATGATGAAGGGATCTTAGGGACAAAAATTGGGGTACAACAAATGGCATTTGTAAGCCCATTCTCGTCATCATCAACTAACAGTGTTATTTCATGCGAGTGCAAATTTCTGGACACTCTAATATTCAATCATCTTCCACCTTCAGATCACGAAAGGCAGACAAGCCAATCTAAATCCTCAAGTTTAAGAAGATTGAACAGGGGCAGCTGTTGTACCCCAAAATTTTCCCTCTCATGTTTTCCAAGATTTTTTATTATATGGGTGGTCACAAACACTTGGTTAAAAATAATAATAAATTTTTTGAAGATAAACAATGAGTCTTTGATTGGAATTTTAACAAGGTCTTCGATTGGCATTTCAACAAGGTATTCGATTGAGCATTTGGCACCCTTCGATCAAGCTTTGGTCCGCAAGTCTTCGATTAAGCGCTGGACCCCCTTTAATCAAGTTTAACTCACAAAATCTTGGATTCACTAAGTCAAAGACTCCTTTCGACTTGCCTTCAGCGCACAAGGCAAAAGACTCCTTTCGACTTGCCTTTAGCGCACAAGGCAAAAGACTCCTTTCGACTTGCCTTCAGCGCACACGACAAAAGGCTTCTTTCGACTTGCCTTTAGCCCACAGGGCAAAAGGCTTCTTTTGACTTGCCTTTGATACACAAGGCAAGAACCCCCTACAAGTGTGTTTTGATTCATTAGGCCAAAATCTCCTTCATGCTTGCCTTGGATTTGTTAAGTTAAAGGCTCCTTTCAATTTGCCTTCAATGCATAAGACAAAGGCTTCCTTTGTGCTTGCCTTCAATGCACAAGGCCAAGACTCCTCAACACAGTTTTACATTATGGCATACAATATGGCCCCTTCGAAAGAGCATTCTAAAGGTCCAGTCGAAGGATACACATTGGAGAGTCATTCGAAGAAGGAACAAACCATGCATGTGGTCCCTTCAAAAGACCACACACATTGGTTCAAAATGAAGGATACACATATTGCTAGCCAAAACGAAAGAGAGATATGCAAAGATGCTGGTTGGCCCAAAATCCCACATATTTCCATACTCAAGTTTCCTGCACAAGCATTTTGAAGGAAGCTTCAATTAGCCTGGGAAGAGTTTTTTGTTGGGGCTCAATCTAAAAGGCCCCAAGGATGAGATTTGAGCCATTCGAAGGACACACCTTGGTGGCCCATTCGAAGAGGGAACAAATCATACATATGAAAGACACTCAGAAAGTCCATTCGAATGAGGCAACCAAAGGCCCATTCGAAGGGTAAACAAAAGGTCCATTCAAAAGACCTAGTCGAAGGAGGAAACTTGAGGCCAATCGAAGGGCAGGGATTGAAGGTATTCGAAAGCCAAAATTGTCTACATTCATTCAAATTCAAAAAGAGACAAGTATCCCACATCTTTTGCAACGTTTCAAAATGGTATTCATTGCCTTAAAACACCAACTTAATGGCTTTTTACTCCTTTTCCTTCTTGTCCCCTCCATCCCCTCTATATAAAGAGACCACATACATACGCACAAGGTGGAGACATAAGCCCAGGGGAACCGTACACACATATTGTTTTATAGGGCTGGACACAACTGGAGAGAGAGTCACACGAAATTAAAAACACATTCTTGGAGGTTTCCTGAGGCTTTTCCAATCATCCCTAGCCCTTAAGCAAGTGCCCCATGTCCAAGTGCCAAATCGAAGCAATCCTTAAACAAGGGTACCCACACCCAAAGCCACAGATTCATCCATCACCCTTAGTAAGAATAGGTAAAAAGATCAAACTTACATTTGCATAACATATTAGTATTTGTAGTTTATTCGATTTGTATTCAAGGTTAAGAACCTGAGTTCGACACCCAGGTCTGCACTTGTTTTGTTGCTAACACTTGCTGCAGACATAGCCTGAATAGACCCAATGCACGCATGATCAAAGGACCTGGGTTTCAATACCCAGGTCCTGCATTTTTGTTTTGCTAACATATCTTTGCAAATTCAATACCCTCACAGGTGATCCATCAGGCCCTTCCAGCAACACCCTCTGGATCGAAAGCCACATCCTGTCACTGGATCAAAGGGTAACACCCTTCACAGAATCGAAAAGCAACATCCCTCCTGGATCTAAAAGATCATTTTTCCTCTGGATCGAAGGCTACCTTTCTTCCTCTGAATCAGAGCCCCTATCTCTCCCTGGATCGAAGGATGCCCCCTTTGTATTTTTACTTTTGTTTTCATTTCTTTATTGACTTCTTTTTTTATTTTAACATTAAAATCAAAATCACAAAAAATATTAGGCTAGTGTTTTATTAATCAAATTAAATTTTGTAAATAAATTAACTAATGATTTTAACCTTTTTCTTGAAATTAAAATTAAATAGACTTAAGTTTTATTTTATTTTATAAATAAAAACAAAACAAAAAGATTTCTTTTCTTTAGGATTTAGACGTCCCTTTTAATTCGTTTGTGCATTTATTTACTTTCGCATTTTTTTCATCTTATTGTAACTGCTTCCCAGTTTGTAATAGTAACTAGGACTTTACATTTTGCATTTTTATAATGTACCTCTCACAAAGCCATGTAATAGCGTAGGATTTACATTCCCGCACTTTACATTTCTGCACTCTAAATTCATGTATATATATTAATTGCTAGTAACTAGGATTGCATGACAAGACTAATAACAAAATGTTAGCAAACCTTACAAAAAATACAAAAATAACTGAAACATAATACACTTGCACATATACACCTTTAGGGTACCCCACTTTGGTTGTATTCGAAAATAAAACAGTCATGTCCCTCGAGACAGGGATGCTTTAGCAAAGACCCATAAATCAAAAGATCATAGTCCCTCGATGACCCTACAGTTGCCTTTCGGTAAATGATCTAGTCCCTAAACAGAAATTGCTAAAGTGTCTCTACATTGTTGCCTTTATGACTATATGTCCATTAGAATATCCCCCATACATCCAACGACGGGGCTTCTTATCAATCAATAGTAAGATATAAACATCTAAAGGAGGAGGAAAAGAATATTAGACCTTTTGAGTAGGTAGGATGCTCATAGTTACTTGCTTGCTCACAACAAAAAAATTATTTTTACACATACACTTTCAATTGAAACATTTTCAAAAGTCAAAGTCCTTTGTACGCATTCTTATAGAGACGAGAATCATTACAAAGGCACTTTTCAAAATCACTTTCAAAAACATCTTCCACAAACACTTCTTTGAACTATTTTCAAAATCAACACTTTTTACGCATTCTTATAGAGACGAAAATCATTACAAAGACGTTTTCAAAATATTTTCAAACCCACACCACAAGCACATTTTCAAACAAAAGCAAAGTGAACTTGCAAGCAACTAAGAGCCCGTAGAAAACTATGGATGAAAAGGATGCTAACACCTTCCTTTTCCGTAATCTACCTCCCTTACTCGGAAAATCTCGAAAAGGTATTTTTCTGTTCTTTTCACCCTTTCCTTAATTTGGATAAAAGAAAAGTCGGCGACGACTCTTTATTACCGTAACATTTGCAAACACAAACACAAAAGCAGTAATTAAACAGTCGATTCTTCCACCATATCACAACCACTATCCCCAGTGAGTTGTTGTAAAGCCTAGAAGTCGATCAGATAATAGTTAACTTATTTATCCTCAACAAGTTATTAACTTCCATTCTCTCCGATCAAGAGTATAATTCCCTAGTAGAGCAATAAACAACTAAAACTCCTGAACTCTTTTTCCCAAGCAGAAATCAACACTCTCCACAAAGATTTCTCAAGCCAAAGCCAATTTTCCGCAACAGATTTTTCCTCAAATAATAAAACAGGAATCCCTAGTGAAAACATTCTAATCAAGGTTTGAAGATGTGAATACTCTTCATCCCTAACAATATTCCGGGATTTAACTTCCCAAAGCTCCCCAACATTTGTCAAGGATTTATTTTCCGAAGCAAAGATACATTTCAACAAATGTTTCACATTCACACATCATATTACATACGTGATAAATGCATACAACATAATCTCATTTAATTTGAACATCATCAAGCCATGCATACATCTGCATGCAACTAACCCTCTTCCTTCCAGGAAAAGTTAATCAACAAAAATCCTCTTTTGGTAAATATCACAACCCTTTCTCAAATAGGTCAGAGATTAATTCCTGAAACAAGTCAGGGCAACTATCTCCACGACCAACAAAAAGCGGGTTCCTTCTAAATTTCCAAATGCAGCTTTACACAGGCTCACCATAAAACAATCTTACACGGATTCCCTCTCAAAATTTCCAAATACAGCTTTACACGGGCTCATCATAAAGCAATCTTACACGAATTCTCTCTCAAGATTGCCAAATGCAGCTTTACACGGGCTCATCATAAAGCAATCTTACACAGATTTCCTCTCAAAATTTCTAGATGAAGTTTCACACGGGCTCATCCTGAAGCATCCTTACCCATGCTCATTCTCATATATTTCCAAATGAAGTTTCACACAGACTCATCCTGAAGCAACCTTACCCGGGTTCCTTCTCATAATTTCCAGATGCAGCTTCACGCTGACTCATCCTGAAGCAACCATACCAGGTTCCTTTTCAAAATTTCCAAATGAAGTTTCACACAGACTCATCCTGAAGCTGCCTCACCCAGGTTCCTTCTCATACATTTCTAGATGAAGTTTCACACGGGTTCATCCTGAAGTAACCCTATCCAGGTTCCTTCTCATACATTTCCAGATGAAGTTTCACACGAACTCATCCTGAAGCAATCCTACCCATGTTCCTTCTCATAATTTACAGATGAAGTTTCACATGGACTCATTTCGAAGAAGCCCTACCCATGTCTCTTCTCATACATTTCCAGATAAAGTTTCATACAGACTCATCCTGAAGCAACCCTACCCAGGTTCCTTCTCATAATTTCCAGATGAAGTTTCACACGGATTCATCCTGAAGCAACCCTACCCAGGCACCTTCTCATATATCTCCTAAAGCAGCCCTACACAGGCTCATCATAAAGCAATCTTACACATATTCCTTCTGTTTACCGTGGTTATTGGTAAACAATCGCTGATCCTCCAAATGGTTACTTATTTGGTTACTCGCAGGATCGATCAGATTGATCCTAAGACATAGGTTGATTTTGAGGTTTTGATTAAATTGGATAATGGTTAAATGACAATAAAATAAAGAGGCTTTAAGTAAATTGCATGAAGAAGTAGGCTTGGTAAAATAAATGAAGGCTTGAAGTAAAGGACTTCGACAGGGAAAGTAAAGAAGAAAGCAAGTAAAGTTTCTGGAAAAGTAAATGACTTTGATTAATAAAAGTGGTGTTTCACACATACATTCTCAACAATTATTTCTCACACGCTGGGTACTCGAATCTATATGAGTGACTTTGTATATAATTGTGAACACACGCGAGAAACTGCGTGAACTACTACTATTTATACTAAAACATCCCAAGTAACCGTCGGGCAGTTACACTGCTTCGAGATGATTCCACTTGGCACGTTCTCAACGTTCGACGCTCCAGATCTTTGCACGTTGCACTTGGTAACCGCTGGAAACCGTTTTCCCTCCAAATGCTTGAATTTCAAACCGTTCCACTCTGAACCATCGAACACCTTCGTTGAGAAGCATCTTCGACGAGAAACACCTTCGACGTCGAAGGCAACCAACTTCTCCCTTGGAAGAAATCTTCTAAGCACAGTGTCATCTTTCGATGGGCATTTCGACAGACCCAGCTGATCGAAAATAACCTTCAGCTTTAATGGCTGATATTAATGAAACAAGGGTGTCGAATTTAAGAGCCAACAAATTGCCCCCCAAGAATGCCTTATTTCGACTCTGAAAGAAAAAGGCATTCTTTGAAATGCCATTCGACACCTGTCTTTTCATTCTTAGTTACAAATTAAATTGTGCACTTTTTGTTGTCTTCTACCAACCACTGACAATCCCAAGGAAAAACCATCATTCATCCGTACCTAAGACGTCACTTCAGTACGGCGTGCAGTGTGCCAAACGTCATTTCACAAATTGTCATCATGACAATTCCCAAAAACGAGGGCGCACGTTGCACCCTTCCATTTCTGCAGAACGGCTACAACAACAAGGAGACGCCACGTGTCCCACTACCTTCTGCAACATTAAATGGCATTTAATGTCCTCGAATTAGGGGATTTCCCCCACTACTATAAATAGCGGTAAGTACCCATTGTGGGACTTTTTACGCTACCTTGCTTTCAGAATTCCTCATTTGCATACAAACTCTTGTCAACTTTGCAAACCCCTTGTTCTTCACTTCGTCCTCAACCTTAGTACCAACAATGGCATCTGGTTCTTCCAACGCTCCTAGCGCCAACACTCCCTCTAGAAATGTCAAACCTAGGGTTTTCTCCACCGCTCCCGTAGTGACTCCCACGGGCCAACGAAGGGTCCTTGAGCCTTTGGACATTGCTGTACGTGATGCTTATTCACGCCACCTCATGATTCCGGTTGGATATTCCAACCAAATCTTTGCTATGTCTGGTCCATTGTACCCAAGCATTGCTGAGGCCATGAAGATCAAAAGTTACTTTCTAGTACTTGAGAGACTCAAACCGGTTGGATGCTCCAAGAAAGATGCAGAGGATAATGAAGATCCTGCTAAAGAGAAAATCGACCTCCGTTTCTTCAACAAAGGTGTTAAGGCTTTCAGGTCTGGCCCTAGCCTTACTCCTGATTATAGTGCTTGGCTGGAAAAAATGGAGAAACGCCAGGCTTCGATCTGGAAAGACATGGGGATATTCGACCTGGTTATGCTGTCGAAGACAGGTCTTAACTATTCCCCAGAGATGTTGATAGCTTCTTTACTCTTATGGGATTACACCCATTTCACCTTCCATCTTCCCTGTGGAATGCTGACTCCCACGCTCTTCGACGTGGCCGCCATCACTGGCCTTCGACCCACTGGGGACTACTTCGACCCGGAGGAAATGTCGGAGGATCAGATTGGATTCTCTGCCACAAAACCAACCTACACCACCTTCATCAATCACTACCACGATAGGTCGACAGATGCTGTGTCGGATGTCGAACATATTGCGTTTCTAGCCTTATGGCTGACACGCTTTGTGTTTTGCTCCAAGTCTTTACAGGTGACCAAGAAGATGGTCACTCTCGCCACTCAACTCCACCATGGCCAAAATATTTGTTTGGCAGAATTGATTTTGGCGAGTCTGTACGAGTCGATTAGCAACGGAGCGACTCTTCTGAAGATCATCGAGAACAGAGCCAGTCTGCTGCTTGCTGGACCTTTTTGGCTGCTTCAGCTGTGGCTCAATGCCACCTTCGAGTCTTTCTTGCCTAAGAAGATTCAAATAAATGAGTAGGCTCCAGAAATAGCAAACAGACGCGTCGAAGGCACCAGATTGGCTCTGTTGACTCCAACGGAAGATGGGCTAGAGCTTCAACAAACTTTTACAAACTTCGTTCTGATGTTTGCTAAAAGGAAAGAGTTTGCTTCGACCATGGCTCCGTTTGCTCGACGGAAGGTTGGACCAGAGTGGTTCATAAGGCCACATCCTAGGACGTCGAGTGGTCCTCAAGTCGACGAACATACAACAGTGTGAGAGGCATTTCTCACACCAAGAATAATGCCCCTTCGATTCAAGAGCTCTAAGACTCACTTGAGTCTGATCGCGTATCAACCAAACCTGGTGTCTCGCCAGTTTGGTATTATCCAAACACTACCTTCTCCAATTTTTCCCAGGGAGAAGTCTATGTTATACTTCTGCAACGACTACACTGAAGAAGCTGCCACTAAGCATATCGGCAGATATGCTGGTCGAACAGTTCTTTCGTTGTTTGACTATCAGCTTAACTTTCTCTGCTCACCATCCTTCGAGGAGTGGTGGAAAAGTTACTACGCTGAGGAGTTTTTCGACGAGAAGGACTTCGTGGATGAGCTTCAGAAATCTTTTCTCCTTGTCTTGGACAAAATAAAGAAATGTAAGTTCATCCTTCCAAATCACTTTGTCTTTCTCTTTCGACTGCTAGCCTGTTAATTATTTTATCTACTTTCAGTTGTTCGAAAGCCTGCAGCCAAGAAGGCTGCAGAAGGCCAACAGGGAGGAGGCCCCTTAACAAAACCTCCACCGCCGGCGAAGACTATAGCGCCGGCGAAGACCACAACAAACCAACGGGGGGAAGGCCCTTCGAAAAAGCCTTCTGCATCGGTAACCAGACTTTCATTATTTTCTTCTGGCTTTGACTTTTTGACTTTCGATGCAACTGCTAAATCGAACTCCAATTGGTTTTTTAGGCACCTTCGCCCAAGAAACGGCCAGCACTGACGGTCGAATCCGGGAGCGACGAAGAAGATGATTCTCCCCCTGCTCCTCTAAAAAGGCAAAAGCTGAAGAAGGACGTTCCTCTTCCTGAGGCTCGAACAATTAGAATAAAGGTTGCTGGGAGAAAGCCCAGGCCACCTCCAGTAATCATTGAGGAGCCAACGGAGGAGGAATTAAACGTTCTTCTCAATAAACCTGTCGAAAGCGACAATTCCAGCCCTGGGGCTGAAGCTACTTTACAGGTAATCTCCTTGACCCCTTTGTAACTCAGGTGTCGATACCTACGTTCGACTATGCCTCTTTCGAATTTAGAAGATTCTTCTTCTTCTCTTTTCAGGACACCACTGAAAACTCAGTGCCAAGGACTTCTGAAACATTGGATTCTGCTGAACTCAGCAGGCCACAAGAAAAAGACTTGGCGAACGATGAAGCCAATACTGAAATAAATGAAGCCAATGCTGAGACAGCAGAAAAACCAGCAGAAGATCCACAAACAGAAGAGCAACAGCCAAAAGAGATTCAGGTGGTGGATCTGTCGGAAGAAAATCGTGACGAAGGGGGCCGCGACGATGCTGGCAAAGAGGATCAAGGTGACGCTGGCGAAGGGAACCATGATGACGCTGGCGAAGGGAACCATGATGACGCTGGTACTGCCGCAGTCCAAGTCGAAGAGAGTCAAGTCGAGGCAAATGCTACTCAACCGCCTCAAACCCTAGACAACGCTGTTGCGAAGGCTGTTACCTCAACAAAGCATAGGTCGAAAGAAGACTTAGAACTCTTGAAGCAAACTGATCCTGTTAGCTATCTGAACGCCATCATCGAGAGCAAAAGTTCGTCTGACGCTAGTCAGGAGGTTCCGACTCTGTCGGGGAAGTCCACTAAAACTTCTCCTCTCGACGAGGCTTTGACGAAGTTTAAGGCTCAGTTTTTCAAGAAGGACTTGATGAAAGCTTTGGAGGGGGACCCTACTGCTCCATCGTACTTGAGGGATGTTTTGAATGCCGTAGACTTGTTAGTTGTGCCTCCAGAAGTTTCAGGCTTTATCATGGAGTTACACTCCATTATTGATCAAGTCTCAGCAGATTATCAGCGACAAAGGGGCTTTAATAGCCAGCTTGAAGTGTTATATGGCAAAAGCTCTTCTGCATGGACTGCTGTAGCAGAGACAACTTCTCGAATTGCGGAGTTGTCGAAGCAAAAAGCATCTAAACAAGAAGAAGTTGATGCCATCGATCGAGAGAATGCTTCCCTCAAGGCGCAAATCGAAGAAATAGAGGCTAAGATAAATGCCAACACTAAGCGCAAGGAGGAACTTCTCTCGACTGTTCCAGACACCGAAAGTCAAGCTGAGATCACACAAGGCCTAGAATTTGCTGAGAAAGCTCAAGCCTTCGACGATCAAATTTCCAAGCTTGCGCAGGCGAATGCCTTGTGTAACAAAAGATTGGAGCTGCAGCAAACCAAATACCTTCGACTCAAGGACTCCATCCCCTTCTGATTGATTCAGCCTTTTAACCATATTTTGTAATATGTATTCGACAACATTGCCATTTTGGCTAATTTATAAAAACTTTCCATTTTGGCTTCTTTATGGTTAATTTAGTCATTACTTGTTATTTTATTTTTATCTCTTGGAGTGTAGGTTTATACTTTTTCAAATATTTACCATTTACTCTCAAGAGCCTTTTATCTTCACCTAGCTCTTCGACTTCATAGGCTCCACCAGAAAAAGTCTGGATAACTCTGAACGGTCCTTCCCATTTGGGTGACCATTTTCCCATGCTTCGATCCCTTCGATCCATGGGAAGAATCACCTTCCAAACTAGTTCTTCAGGCGAAAATACCTTAGGTTTCACCTTTTTATTATAAGAGTCTTCTACTCTTTTCTTCTGAAGCCTGAGTAGGTCAAGAGCGCGCAATCTTTCTTCGTCTAAATCCACTAGTTCGTCTAACATCATATCCCAATAAATTTCAGAGGGGATATCATAATGTCTCTGAACCCTTGCAGATTGAAGACAAATTTCTGCTGGCAACACTGCATCATTGCCAAAAGTTAGCCTATATGGTGTTGTACCTATGGCTTCTTTTGGGGACGTTCGACAAGCCCACAAAATCTGGTCTAACGTCTTATGCCAATTTTTTGGCTTCTTCCCAACATGCTTTTTTATCAAGCCAATCACTACTTTGTTCGCTGCTTCGACTTGACCATTTGCCTGTGCGTAATAAGGCGTCGATGTTAGGAGTTTGAAACCTGTTTCTTGAGCGAATTCCTGCATCTTTCGACCAGTGAAAACTGATCCTTGATCAGTTGTTATAGTCTCAGGGATTCCATACCTAAAGATAATGTTCTTTTGAATAAATTCAATGACATTTTCTTGGTCTACATTGACTAAAGGGATAGCTTCGATCCACTTAGTAAAATAATCAATGCCTACCAATATATACTTCTGACTCTTTGATGATGCTGGTCGAATCTCTCCAATGAGGTCCAACGCCCATCCTCTAAAGGGCCAAGGTTTCACTATCGAGTGAAGTTCGCTTGCTGGTACATGTTGGATGCCTGTATGGACTTGACATTCTTGGCAACCTTTAGCGAACTCGACACAATCTTTCAGCATAGTGGGCCAGTATAGTCCTTGTCGAAACAACAACCATTTCATCTTATGGCCTACTTGGTGAGCCCCACATGCTCCAGCGTGCGTAGTCGAAAGGGCTATGTATGCCTCAGTTTCACTTAAACATTTTAGCAATACCCCTTCAGGCGTCTTCTTGAATAACTCATTACCCATGAGTACATAACTCAACGCCCTGTACTTTGTTTTCCGTTCCGTCGAAGCTCCTGGATTTTGAAGATAATCCACAATGGGCTTCCTCCAATCTTGCTCTGACAAATTATCTATGAACGAAATTTCGAAGCTACTTTGATCAGCATATCCTAGTCTTGTCGATTCCAAGTCTGTTGGTGATAGACAAGTTGCTTTTATCTTTTCTCGAACTTCGATTGCTCTTTGTAATCTCGTTTTTGAAATCTTGTACCCAGATGCAATTTGTGCCAAGTCGTTGGCTATTTGATTTTCCACTCTGGGTATGTGTCAAATATTGACCATTTCAAATTTTTTCAATAAACGATTTGCTATCACAAAGTACATAATGAGATTTTCTCTTATGCATTTATATTCTTTTGTGACTTGCTTAATGACTAACTCTGAGTCTCCCATTATTTCGACTCGAGTTGCCCCCAATTCCAACAATATTTCAAGGCCAGTAATTAGAGCTTCATACTCAGCCTCATTGTTCGAACAAGAACCTGATATCTTGTACTTGAATGTTGTAGGTGTTTAGGTATTGGCTTGTATTTTTGGTAAATTCCAAGTGTATGTGTGAATGTCATGACTGATGTCATAACATTCTAGTTCAGGTTGTACTAACTCTTTAGGTACATATGCAGAAAAATATTGTAACTCAAATACTGATGTTCATAAGTGTGTATCTGAGCATGTTTGCAAAATGATCACATTTAGCTAATCAGTGGACAGGTTTTCTCAGATGTCATAACAGATGTTATGACATCCTGTTCTGAACTAGCAGGATTACAGGATTGGATAAGTCTGAGTTTTTTCAGGAAATAACTCAGTCCTTCCTAAACAGAATCCTGCGTTTTCTGAGGAATAACCTCGCTCAATCCTAACCTGATCAACAAAGTACTGTGACCTGGACTTTAGGTCAAACGGAATCAACCCTAGGTTTTTGGAAACCCTAACTGAAGTTGCAGCTGCTATATATTCAACAGAGCTGCGGTTTTTGAAGTCATCCCTGCTGATTAATTAGAAGATCAAGTTTGTAATCTGTATAGATTTGTTTAATTGTACTCCAAGCAATTATCATTGTGATAAGTGTCTTGGAATAGGTTTCAATTGTAAGGGTTGTGTAGCACTCAAAGCTTTGAAGCAAGAGTGTTTGAATGTTACTTGACTAAAGCTGTGAAGCAGAGTCAAGTTAGTTGTGTACATCACTCAAAGCTGTGAAGCACGAGTGATTGTGTTACTTGATTAAAAAGCTGTGAAGCATAATCAAGAGTGTGTTTTGAAGAGTGTCTTCATTAATTCTCAAGTCAAATTGGTTTATGTATCACTGCTGTGATTGAGGGGGAGTGAGTAGGAACTCAGGTTTAAGTTGTACTTAGATTAGAATTGCATTGGGTAGGTCTTAAGTGAAGGAGATAAACTGGTTGGTTTATTCCTGAATTAACATCTCTTATAGTGGATTCTCTCCCTGGCTTGGTAGCCCCCAGAGTAGGTGTTGTTGCACACTGAACTGGGTAAACAATTGACTGTGTTATTTACTGCTTTTGTATTTACTGTCATATAGTAAGTCAGATACAGTGTCATAACATTGGACGTGACATTGAGTATCTGTAGCCAGAATTTTCAATTGGCATCAGAGCAGGCACCCTGCCTGTATTACTGGGTGAGATCTAGGGATATCACTTTCTGGCACTATGGACAAAGAAGGAGTTTTTGGAAACAGACCACCCATTCTGGATGGAACTAATTATGACTATTGGAAACCTCGTATGATTGCCTTCCTAAAATCTCTGGACAAAAAGGCTTGGAGAGCTGCTGACAAAGGATGGATTCATCCCACCATAACTGAAAGAGATGGGACAATCAGTCTGAAGCCTGAGGAAGATTGGAGTAAAGAAGAAGATGAGTTAGCTCTGGGAAATTCAAAAGCCTTAAATGCCTTGTTCAATGGAATTGATAGAAACATCTTCAGATTAGTACATCAATATGAACTGGCCAAGGAAGTTTGGGACACCCTCAAAACTACTCATGAGGGCACTTCCAAAGTAAAGATGTCAAGGCTTCAGATGTTGACCACTAAGTTTGAGAATCTAAAAATGATGGAAGATGAAACCATCCATGAATTTCACATGAACATCTTGGAGATTGCCAACACCTCAGGAGCACTGGGAGAAAAAATGTCAGAAGAAAAACTGGTGAGGAAGATTCTCAGATCCTTGCCTAAGAGATTTGCAATGAAGGTAACTGCCATAGAGGAAGCCCAGGACATTAGCAAGTTAAAAGTGGATGAACTTATTGGGTCTCTTCAGACTTTTGAGATGGGGATCACTGATAATGGTGACAAGAAGAACAAAAGCATAGCACTTGTAACCAACACTGATGTTGAACACAAGGAGGATGAAGAAGAAAACATATCAGAAGCCATTGCCATGCTTGGAAGACAGTTCAACAGGCTCATCAAAAGAATGGACCCAAAGTCAAGGTCAAATGTTCACAACATTCCTTCTGACATTGACAGTTCCAGCAGAAGACCAAGATCAGAAGATAAGGAAAACCAAGGCAGAGGAATTCAATGCCATGGATGTGAAGGATATGGACATATTCGAGCTGAATGTCCTACCTTTCTTAAGAAGCAAAAGAAAGGAATGACTGTTACCTGGTCTGACTATGATTCAGAAAGCAATTCTGAAGAAGAATCTGCCAAACTAGTTACTGCCCTAACTAGTGTTTGTCCTTCTGAAAGTGACACCAGTGATGAAGAAGTAACATTTGAAGAACTGGCTGATACCTACAAGAAATTGTGTATCAGAAGTGGTGAAGTCTGTGTGCAAAATGAGAAACAATCAAAACTCATTGTAAAGCTGGAGGCTGAAAAGAGAGCAAATCTTGAAACTATAAGTCATTTAGAAGGAGAAGTTCAACTGCTGAACTCACAACTGAATCAAATGACCAAATCAGTCAAGATGTTGACAAATGGGACAGACAAATTGGAAGAGATTCTTCAGGCTGGACAAAATATGGGAAATAAATCTGGCCTAGGATTTGTGGAAACAAAGAAAGTTGTTACCAGGAAGCAAATGTCAAACCAGATGTCTCAACATTACTCTCCACATCAGGGACAGAGACACATGAAGAAGAGGTACCAAAGATGGAGATGTCATCATTGTGGGAAATATGGTCACATAAAGCCCTTCTGCTACAGACTACATGGATATCCTAATCAGAAATCAGATGTCAAACCTAAGTCTAAAAGGGTACCACACGCTCCTCAATGGAAGAAAAAGGCTATTGCACTGATAGCACACACTTCCCCGAAGATCTCAACAAAGGAAGATTGGTACTTTGACAGTGGATGTTCCAGACACATGACTGGATTCAAAAATCTCCTCAATAATGTTATGCCTCACACCACCAGTTTTGTGACCTTTGGAGATGGTGCTAAAGGAGAAATCAAAGGAGTTGGTAATTTGGACTACCCTGGAGTTCCAAGTCTGAATAAGGTACTGCTGGTAAAAGGGTTGACTATTAATCTCATCAGCATCAGTCAATTATGTGATCTAGGATTCATGGTCAACTTCTCAAGATCTGAATGTCTAGTGTTTAATGATAAACTAGATATTGTAATGAGAGGAATAAAATCCAAAAATAACTGTTATGTGTGGCAGCCTGAGAACACTGATATCCACACTTTGAGTCAAATCATCAAAGAAGAAAAAGATATGAAACAGTGGCAGCATAAACTTGAAGGAATGAAAATGGAAGATGTCAGAAGAACTCCTAAACTACAGGCTGATAATATATGTGATGTGTCAAAGAACAAGTCTCATAAATTCTGTTCAAAAAAAATTCTGGTCAACACAGATGCTACCTGAAGACAATGTTACACAAGATGTTGTGACATTGTGTTGTGATAATCTGAAAACATTCAACATTTCCTTAAACCCTATTGACTTTGGAGAGAAGAAATCATTTGAACTGAAACATAGGTTCTCTGAGCTTCAGCTAACTGATTCTTCTATCAAGGCGCTTGTTGGAAATCAACTTGAAAATTTGAAGGGCAGATTGGGTATTCACCAACATGAGAAATTATAGCAATTAGTTTTGCTGAAAACAAGGGTTGAAGGGATTAATTCTATTAAGTCTATATTTAGTGGGTTGATCATAGTCATTCACAATTCCTTCAAAAGCCTTCAGAAGTTGAAAAGACTCCCTTGTACTCCCTATCTCTCTCATTCTTGCAACCTGTTTTCTCCTCCCAATCAAAGAGCTTTCTCAAAGTGCTACTGCTACTCAACGTTAAACACAATGTCTCAGACATCATCTTCCACTATGGCGGCTTCGTCTCACTCATCATCATCGTCATCTGATCACGATTCTAGGGCAATCACGACATGCATAGAATCTGAAGTACTTGAGGTCACTCCTCTCAGGGAGATGGCAACTAATCCAGCCAAAATCAAGAAGCTCAGGACCAGACATGCAGGAAGAGCTCAAGCTGCAGTCTCTGGTAATTCTTCTCTTCCTTCATCTACTATACCTAATAAAGAAGGAACAGTGCAAGTACACCAAGCCATTGCTAGACTGGTTACTAGCATTCTGAGTGGCAACCAATCTGTACCGGGGATTTCTATTCCTCTGAATCAATCTGAGAGTCCAAATGTGGAAGGTTCTGAAAATATAGATGTCACTGAGGATGTTGTGACACCAAAAGACAACATTCAGAATCCCTCTGAAAAGGCTGCTGATCCACCTATCATTGATGTGGATGAAGAGTACTCAGATAATGAACTGATTGCTAATGTGAACCCTAGCATTGCTAGGAGATTGATGAAAAGAAAAAGAAGTGAGACTGTTAAACCTAAGAAGTCCAAGGCTGAAGGGATGGCTGAAAGAATTCAGACTAAAGGGAAGAAGGCACAGGTGCTGACTGCTAGACAACCAATCTCCAAGAAAAGAAAAGAACCTGAAACTTCTGACTCTGATGATGAATCAGAATTTGAGATTGACATTGACAATGCTCCCATCAGAAGGAAGCTCCCTTCCAGCAAGATTGCTAGAGTGCCTGAAGTGCCAACTGACAACATCTCCTTTCATCATCCTGCTAATGCAAACAGGTGGAAGTATGTTTGCTTGAAGAGAATAGCCTTGGAGAGAGAACTCAACAATGATGCTTTGGAGTGCAAAGACATCATGGAGCTGATCAGGAATGCTGGACTAATAAAGACTGTGATGAAGTTTGGCAAATGTTATGAAAATCTGGTTAAAGAGTTTGTAGTGAACCTATCTAATGATTGTGCTGATGGGAGGTCAGCTGACTTTGAGAGTGTGTTTGTTAGAGGAAGAAGGGTCAAGTTCTCTCCATCAGAAATCAACAAGTTTCTTGGAAGAACGAATAAGGACTGTCCTGATCTAGAGGCAACTGACAATGAAGTATGCTTGACCATCACTGCCAGGCAAGTAAAGTGCTGGCCATTGAAAGGGAAGTTGAATGCTAGTAAACTCAGCATGAAATTTGCCATCTTGCATAAAATAGGTGCAGCAAACTGGGTGCCTACAAATCACAAATCAACCATCTCCACAGGATTGGGGAGATTCATCTATGCTGTAGGAACCAAGACTGCCTTTGATTATGGAAGGTACATTTTTGAACAAACCTTGAAGCATGCTGGCAGTTATGCTGTCAAAGGACCAATTGCATTTCCCTCCCTCCTTTGTGGAATCATCCTTGCACAATATCCTGACATACTTGTAGCAAGAGATACAGTCTGCAAAAGAGCCCCTGCCCTTGGCCTGCACTACAAACTGTTTCAGGGATCCCATGCTCCAGACATTGTCATAACATCAGCTGAGACATCGTCTGCAAAGAGCCAGTCCAAAACATCAGATGTCATAGCTGTCTTAAAAGAAACTTGCAAAGATCTGGATGCTAGGAAAAGGACCCTAGAAGCACTAATTGCCAAGCTAGAAAAGGAAGAAGCTGAAGCAAGCATGAGGGAAGAAGATGAAGGACAGTCCAACAGTGAAGAAAGTGGCTCCTCTGAGTCTGATGACAGTACTTGAAGGATAATTGCTGCGTGGTGGTGTTGCTGGTGGAGTTTGGAAGTATGTCCTGCTGTTGTCTGGTGTTCTGCTGCTGATCTCATTATTTTGTCTTGGATAACTGTATTACTTTATAAACATGTAATCTTTGGCCCATTTGTGGCTAAAGTGGGGGAGAATATTTGGTACTGCTTAATTAGTACTTAACACTATATTTTTCTGCTGTCATCATTTATTTCTGCTGCTGCTGCTATCTCTGATTGTTTAGGGACTTTAGCCAAAAATCTGCCAAAGGGGGAGTTTGTAGGTGTTTAGGTATTGGCTTGTATTTTTGGTAAATTCCAAGTGTATGTGTGAATGTCATGACTGATGTCATAACATTCTAGTTCAGGTTGTACTAACTCTTTAGGTACATATGCAGAAAAATATTGTAACTCAAATACTGATGTTCATAAGTGTGTATCTGAGCATGTTTGCAAAATGATCACATTTAGCTAATCAGTGGACAGGTTTTCTCAGATGTCATAACAGATGTTATGACATCCTGTTCTGAACTAGCAGGATTACAGGATTGGATAAGTCTGAGTTTTTTCAGGAAATAACTCAGTCCTTCCTAAACAGAATCCTGCGTTTTCTGAGGAATAACCTCGCTCAATCCTAACCTGATCAACAAAGTACTGTAACCTGGACTTTAGGTCAAACGGAATCAACCCTAGGTTTTTGGAAACCCTAACTGAAGTTGCAGCTGCTATATATTCAACAGAGCTGCGGTTTTTGAAGTCATCCCTGCTGATTAATTAGAAGATCAAGTTTGTAATCTGTATAGATTTGTTTAATTGTACTCCAAGCAATTATCATTGTGATAAGTGTCTTGGAATAGGTTTCAATTGTAAGGGTTGTGTAGCACTCAAAGCTTTGAAGCAAGAGTGTTTGAATGTTACTTGACTAAAGCTGTGAAGCAGAGTCAAGTTAGTTGTGTACATCACTCAAAGCTGTGAAGCACGAGTGATTGTGTTACTTGATTAAAAAGCTGTGAAGCATAATCAAGAGTGTGTTTTGAAGAGTGTCTTCATTAATTCTCAAGTCAAATTGGTTTATGTATCACTGCTGTGATTGAGGGGGAGTGAGTAGGAACTCAGGTTTAAGTTGTACTTAGATTAGAATTGCATTGGGTAGGTCTTAAGTGAAGGAGATAAACTGGTTGGTTTATTCCTGAATTAACATCTCTTATAGTGGATTCTCTCCCTGGCTTGGTAGCCCCCAGAGTAGGTGTTGTTGCACACTGAACTGGGTAAACAATTGACTGTGTTATTTACTGCTTTTGTATTTACTGTCATATAGTAAGTCAGATACAGTGTCATAACATTGGACGTGACATTGAGTATCTGTAGCCAGAATTTTCAAATGTTGTTGGAATTTTTTCTGGAGAAATGATCAAGACTCCTACTCCCGTTCCATCTTTATGGCTGGAACCATCGAAGTAGAATTTCCAAGGTTCTATCTCCACATAATTAATATCCTCAACTTGAATTGAGTGGTCGACTATAAAGTCTGCAACCACTTGTCCTTTCACTGCCTTAAGAGGCATAAAGGTCAAGGAGTATTCAGTTAATGCTAGTGCCCACTTGCCAATTCGACTGTGCAAGATAGGTTTCGACAACATGTACTTGAAAACATCAAAATGAGACGAAACATACACATCAACTGGTTTTATATATTGCTTGAGTTTTGTACAAGAGAAATACAGACATAGACACAATTTTTCAACTTCACTATATCTAGTTTCTGCATCGTTCAAAACTCTACTAAGATAGTAGATGGGTCTTTCGACTCCATTCTCATCTTCCTGGGCTAACATGCTTCCCAAAGTTTTGTCGGATGCAGCTATGTACAATCTCATACTCCTATTGCTACAAGGAGGCACCAAAATAGGTGGCTTAGTGAGGTACCCTTTGATTTTGTCGAAGGCTTCTTGTTGCTCTTGCCCCCATTCGAACCCCTCTTTATTCAGTCGAAGTAAGGGTGAAAAGGCTTGGGCTTTCCCACTTAGGTTAGATATAAATCTCCTTAAGAAATTTATCTTGCCTAACAGAGATTGCAGTTCCTTCTTATTCGATGGCGCTTTCGCTTCCAGAATAGCCTTCGTCTTATTCTGGTTGATTTCGATTCCTTTCTTGTGGACAACGAAGCCCAAGAAATCTCCAGCTTTCACACAGAATGCACACTTCAAAGGGTTCATCTTCAGACCATGTTCTCTCATTCTTTTGAATGATTGTCGAAGGTGGTCAACATGATTCTTCCTGGAAACAGATTTTATAACAATTTCATCAATATATACTTGCATAAAAGTGTTAATAAAATCATGGAAGATAGAATTCATCGCTCGCTGGTATGTTTCCCCAGCGTTCTTTAGGCCAAAAGGCATCACTACCCATTCGTAAGTGCCTAGGGCCCCAGGGCATCGAAAAGCTGTTTTCGACACATCCTCTTCAGCAATAAATATTTGATTATATCCTGAATAACCATCGAGCATACTCAGGTATTCATAGCCAGCGGCAGAATCGACTAGCATTTCCGCCACAGGCATAGGATATTCATCTTTGGGCGTAGCAACATTCAAATCTCTGAAATCTATGCACACCCTTAATGTACCATTTTTCTTAATTACTGGCACAATGTTTGCAATCCATTCGACATACCTTGTAACGCGTATGAATTTGCACTTCAGCAGTCTTTCGACTTCCGTTTTGATCTTCGACAGTATTTTTGGAGCGAAGCGTCTTGGACTTTGCTTGATTGGCTTCTTCCCAGGTTTGATTGGCAACTGAAGTTCTACCAATCCTCTGTCGAGACCAGGAATTTCGTCGTAATCCCATGCAAAACAGTCCTTGAACTCTTTCAACAATTGGATTACTTCCAACCTAAGTTCTGGGTCAATTTTGGCGCTGATGTAAGTTGGCTTTTTCTCTGACCCTTCGCCTAAGTTGATTTCTTCTAAAGGATCTTGCGCTAACATTTTAATGTTGTTCGCCAAGGGGTCTTTTCGAAGCCCAAAGGCTCATCGTCATAGATGGCGTCGAGCCTCTGTTCCTGCATTCCTTCTGGCATGATATCAGGGGGTTCTGGATCGAAATCCTTTCCTGGACCTGCAGCAGATAACTGTTGATCATTGGCCTGTGTGGCCATGTACTTTACTTCGGCTTCGAGAGCCGTTATCATCTTTGTTTCGGCTACATAAGCCGAAATTCGCTTCAATGATTGTGACTCAGTCATTATCACTAAATTCACTTCCCCAACCAGTTGGTTGGATATCAGTTAACCCACTGAAGTCTATGTGGGACAAGTCTTCTCTGTCCCATTGAAAACTATGCTCAGGGTGCAGGTATAGGGAACAAAAAGTATTTGGCGCTGGCGCCAAGTCGAAGTCAGGTGTTGGACATGGCCCTATGTGAGCCAAGTTCTTGTCGAAATCTGCCAGCCCTAGGTGATTCACTTCGCCCAGGTAATAGCTTTGATCTGCCTCTATGTTTTCGACCATCCCATCTGGACGCCATAGGAGCAACCTCTGGTGCATTGATGATGGCACAGCCCCAACACCATGAATCTATTCACGGCCCAACAAAAGATTGTAGTTGGGTTTGGCCGATATGACCATAAACATTGTTGGTCGAAGGATAGATCCTACCTTGATATCCAGTTGGATCACTCCCATAGTGGTCCCTATGCCGCCCTCATAGTTCGACAGGACCATGTTGTGAGGCTTAATGTCCTCATCCCTTTTGCCAATTTTCCTTAGCATAGAGTGAGGAATAATGTTGATGGTTGCCCCACAATCCACCAAGATTTTATTCACTGTAGTTTCCTCGAGTTTAGCCCTTATAAATAAAGGCTTGAGGTGATTTTTCATCGCCTCTGTAGGTGGTTCGAAGAACCCATTTTGTTCCTCAGTAGTGCCATTGTCCATGACGAAATAGCACACTGGCCTATGTTTGGCCATTTCTTGCTCCACTTCCCAGTCACTTGTTTCGACCTCCACCTGTCGGTTGAATTCTCTGGGCAGCACTGAGACTATATTCACCATTATGTCCAAAGTATCATCAGACTCAGAACCATCTTCGTCTTCAATTTCACCTTGGTTAGGCCAAACTAGCCTGTTGGTTACCGGCTCTCTTTCCAGAGGTTTCCTTTGCTTCCTTAGAGGAACATTTGAACTGGTTTCTGCCTTTGGTTCATTGGCAGGCTCCCTCTCAGCTTTTCGTCTCCTTTGGTATCTCCTCCATTGAGATCGAGACATGGGATTTTTCCCTTTGTAGTTGCTTGACACTTGTGCAACTTTAGGTGCAGCAACTTGAGGCTCTTTCTTTTGTGTTAAAGATGAACCCCTTGGCACGTCGAAAGAGTGCCATCTCTCCTCACTTGGCCTCTTTCGACCAGATGTTTTGTACCAGGTATCTACTGGCA
Organism: Vicia faba; assembly: GCA_948472305.1. Classification (NCBI taxonomy): domain Eukaryota; kingdom Viridiplantae; phylum Streptophyta; class Magnoliopsida; order Fabales; family Fabaceae; genus Vicia; species Vicia faba. Next base: position 1,261,414,275 of record OX451736.1, on the reverse strand, counting down.
CATTAGTTGGAGGCCTGAAAGTCAATGGCCTCTTTTCTTGGTTTGAACCTCTTTGGGAGGCTCTTCTGGGGTCATGTCGAAGATCAACATTTTCCCTTCTCTTATTTGCTGCTCTTACGCCTTGAATATGCTTAGCAGCTTTTTTGTCAAAGATCGAACTGCATCTTGGACACAGCATCACCTCTGACTTCTTTTTCTGGCATCTTTGCAGGAAATCTGCCAGATTTTCATTTTCCCAAGGGAAAGCAGTCTTGTTAGCTTGTTCTTGCCTCATGGCCTCCTCTGATGCTTTTGGGTCATAGACCTCGACCATGTTGACATTCATTGCATCTTTGTTGGCAAGAGTCAACTGCTTCATTTGAATCTCCAAATTCTCCGTCTGGCCTTGAACTGTGGCCAAGTGAGAACTGGGTTTTGGTCCAGTTTTCTGTGCTTCAACGGTCTCCAGCTTTGGGCTTTCGACCGTTTTCTGAACCGCTTCAATTGTCTTTCTGGATAAATTCCCAGAAAAACTGCCAAAGATTGGCATGTTGATATGGTCCTTTGAGACTTCGACCATTGTGATTCCTGGCCTCTTCGACTGGCTCCTGGATGCCTCGATCACGTTCACCTCTGAGGGCTCAGCATAGTGGGCCTCAGCCTGCAACGGATTAGAGTCGACAACCATGGGGGTCTTGTCAGCAAACTTCAACCTCCCTTCTTCGATAGCGTCTTGCACAAGATTCCTGAAAAGAAAACATTGAGAAGTTTTATGGCCCAAAAAATTATGATATTTGCAAAAGCCTCTCTTCTTTCTTTGATCAAGAGGAGGCACTTTTACCTCTGGGGGTACTATCATTTGGCCATCCTTTACAAGCAAGTCAAAGATCTCATCACATTTTGTAATGTCAAAACTATAAGTCTTTTTGGGGAACCTATCGTTGGTCCTTTCTGGACCAATGAGATTTTTCCCACTTGAGGGGACTAACAGTTTGCAAGAGTATGGTGGCCCTTGTTTTAGTTCCGCTAAATCGACTTCTCCTTCTTCGACAGTTATAGTATCGTCGAAGGATTCTGGATCTTCGTCGTCCATCTCAACATACGTTATCCTCTCTCTCTTATGAGCTTTCGTTGCCTTTGCTTTTTCAGCTTTGAGGCGTTCTACCTGTCGAACTCTATCGGCCAGTTGGGCCATGTCTCTCAGGTATTGGGTGTCTAACTTCTTCCTAATGGAATAATCTAAACCTCCTGCGGCTATTTCGACTAACTCATGTTCCGGCACTTGTGTAAAACATCTCGCTTTGAGCAACCTAAACCTATTTAGATATTCGTCTATAGGTTCAGTGAAACGTCTCTTTACACTGGCCAATTCTTTCAGGCTTATCTTGGTTTGCCCCATGTAGAATTGCTCGTGGAACAATCTTTCCAACTGGGTCCAATGATGGATCGAATTGGGGGGGAGAGTTGTAAACCAAGTAAAAGCGTTCTTTGTTAAAGAACTTGGGAAGTACTTAATCCTCAGGTTTTCGTTATTCGAAATATCTCCTGCTTCGATCAAGTATCTCGCCACATGTTCGACAGTAGATTCTGTCGTGTCCCCAGAGAACTTAGTGAATTTGGGGACTTTACATCTAGGAGGTAAGTCTGTTTGTAACACGTATTCTGACAACGGGGATGTGAAGTTGGGCCTTCGAAAGCCCATGTTCATCCCATTCTGAGTCATGATCCTTTCGATCATGGTTGCCAGATTATTTTCCAAACCCATATTCTGGTATTGGACATGCTGAACTACTTCATCAGCATTTTGGTTTCTGTTAACTAACCTTACCTCTGGGGTTACTACCCTAGGTTCTTCGACAGGTTGCTCCAATCGTGCCCTAAGGTTTTCTTCGACAGGCTGTTGGCCTTGATTGATAGTGGTTTCTTCCTCTAAGAATATACCATGGTTTCCCCTTATTTGCGCCCTTTGGGGCTGTCGAATAGGTTGGGGTACTCCAAAGAAATCAGCCAAACGCGTCATTTGCGCTGTCATCTGCTGATTCGATTGGGTAGTGTTTTGTATTAGAGGGTTCAGCACTGTACTTAAAGTTTGTGCCAACATTTGCACCATATCATGGTTGCTTTCGTCCATTTGTTGCCTCAAGACTGCTGTCGAGGCATTTGTAAGACCATGTGCTACTTGGGACGTTCCTCCTAAGAGTTGGGTCCTATTTCTATTCGCCATACCTACTCCAGAACCTTGGAGTGGCGAAGAGGCACTCACTAAAGGGTCTGAAAAAGTGGACGCAACATTCTTCAGGCTAGCCAAGTCAGAAGTTGGCATGCCATAGAGCGGTTCTCGATTATGACCGCCTGTCATAAATCCTGGGGGAACAAAAGGCCTTGTGCCTAAATTTCCCCTTGGTGGGGGAGTTCCCAAAGGCACTCTGGGGCCTGTGAACGGAGGTAATGGCCCCGTCGCTGTGACCGTTACTGCTGGTGTTAAACCAGCGGTTATCGCTTCACTTACGGTCGGGATAACCGTTGCTCCCACATTTGTTTGTGGGATTTCGTTATTGTTTGGCAGATTCGCCATCTCTTCCCTTCTTCTGGCAGTATTGGTATCGTTAGTGTATATTCTACCACTTCTCAATAACATGCAACACTCCTCGAAAAAGATGAGATTATGTTCAAAAATCAACACACTGTCCCACCAGGTGTGCCAATTTGTTTACCGTGGTTATTGGTAAACAACCGCTGATCCTCCAAATGGTTACTTATTTGGTTACTCGCAGGATCGATCAGATTGATCCTAAGACATAGGTTGATTTTGAGGTTTTGATTAAATTGGATAATGGTTAAATGACAATAAAATAAAGAGGCTTTAAGTAAATTGCATGAAGAAGTAGGCTTGGTAAAATAAATGAAGGCTTGAAGTAAAGGACTTCGACAGGGAAAGTAAAGAAGAAAGCAAGTAAAGTTTCTGGAAAAGTAAATGACTTTGATTAATAAAAGTGGTGTTTCACACATACATTCTCAACAATTCTTTCTCACACGCTGGGTACTCGAATCTATATGAGTGACTTTGTATATAATTGTGAACACACGCGAGAAACTGCGTGAACTACTACTATTTATACTAAAACATCCCAAGTAACCGTCGGGCAGTTACACTGCTTCGAGATGATTCCACTTGGCACGTTCTCAACGTTCGACGCTCCAGATCTTTGCACGTTGCACTTGGTAACCGCTGGAAACCGTTTTCCCTCCAAATGCTTGAATTTCAAACCGTTCCACTCTGAACCATCGAACACCTTCGTCGAGAAGCATCTTCGACGAGAAACACCTTCGACGTCGAAGGCAACCAACTTCTCCCTTGGAAGAAATCTTCTAAGCACAGTGTCATCTTTCGATGGGCATTTCGACAGACCCAGCTGATCAAAAACAACCTTCAGCTTTAATGGCTGATATTAATGAAACAAGGGTGTCGAATTTAAGAGCCAACACCTTCTCATAAATTTCCAGATGCAGCTTCACAAATGGCTCATTATAAAGAAATCTTACACAGACTCCTTTTCATATACCTCCAGACACAATTTTGCACGGATTCATCCCGAAGCAATCTTACACGGATTCCTTCTCCAGATACAGTTTCGTGTGGATTTATCCTGAAGTAATTTTACACAGATACATTTCCATACACGGCTTAACACGGGCCCATTCCAGCATATCATTCCGAATTAAATCAATCAAAGATTTATTCTGATACTTCTCCCAGTTACAGTCAAGCTTAGACTTAGTCTAATTTCTATCAACAATCACCTTTGATGGCATCTCTGACAACTCTCTATTATCTCTCCAAATGACATCTTTAAGCCCATTCCTCACACAATCAACTAACACATGGTTGAGTGCAAATTTCTGGGCACTCTAGTGTTCAATCATCTTCTACCTTCAAGCTACGAACGACGACGTGCCAACCTCGCTTTTCAGGTTTAAGAAGATTGAACAGGGGCATCTGTTGTACCCCAAAATTTGCCCTCTCTCTTTTCAAGACTTTTCTAACAAGGATTTTCAAAAGTTCAAGTTTGCACAAGTACAATTGGATTTTTGATGCCCCGTATAATTTCCATGGATGATATTTGACTTTCAAGCATCAAATTAAAGAAGAGCAAGCTTGCTTCGATTTCCCAAGCTTCGACTGGACTTTGGCCTCCTTCAAGATTGCTTTGATTTCCCAAGCTTCGACTGGACTTTGGCTTCCTTCAAGCTTGCTTCAATTTCACAAAGCTTTGATTGGGCATTGGCTATCTTCATACTTGCTTCAATTCATAAGACAAGGGCTTCACTCATGCTAGAATCCACAAGGAAATGACTTCCCTCATGCTAGCATCCACAAGGTAATGACTTCCTTCATGCTTGCTTCATGTTTGTTTCGATCCACAAGGCAAGGTCTTCCTTCATGCTAGCGTCCACAAGGCAAGGGCTTCCCTCATGCTAGCATCCACAAGGCAATGGCTTCCTTCATACTTGCTTCGATTCCATCTTTAAAACCTTCAACACACATAGTTTCTACACTATGACACACAATTGGTGGATTCGAAGAACATACAAAAGGTCCATTGGAAGAACATGAATTTTGTGCTTTCGAAGAACACATATTTGGTGGCCCACTCGAAGAAAATGAATTTGGTGGATTCGAAGAACATACAAAAGGTCCATTCGAAGAACATGAATTTGGTGCATTCGAAGAACACATATTTTGTGGCCCATTCGAAGAACATGAATTTGGTGGATTCGAAGAACACATATTTGGTGGCCTATTCGAAGAACATGAATTTTGTGGATTTGAAGAACCTACAACATGGCTCATTCGAAGGACATACAATATGGTCCATTAGAAAAACATTCAATTGGTCCATTCGAAGGACATACAATGGGTCCATTCGAAGAACACACAATTAGTGGAAACAAGTATTGTTTTGTCTTTTGTTGAGTTTGGTCGAAGGCTGCTGAACAAAGTCCTATATGTTACCAAGCTCAAGTCTGTTGTACTCCTATGAAACAGTCCTGCACCAAACTGCCACAACACTCTAAAACTGCTGCAAAGAAGTCCTGCTATGCTGCTCCTAATTTGCACCAAACTAGCATATAAGAGATGCACCTCGAAAGCTATGAAAAGAATATACCTAAAATGTTCAAATTTCATTTGTCCCCCCCCCCCCCCCCCCCCCCCAAAAAAAAACCCCAACAAAACTCTTCTATAAATAAGTTGTTTCACAACACATCTAAGGGTGGATTTTGAGTGGCTGGAGAGAGGTTTGTTGGCAAGGAAAAGAGAGAGGAGAGAACACTTAAAACACTCAACAAACCCAGAACCAAAAAAATATAACACTTCTATTTGTTCTCTCTTTCGAATCCAAGTTTTCCTATCCTTCGAACTCAGGTTCCTTCCTTCTTTCGTTCAAGGATATCCAGGGCAATCACTCAAAGTTCAAAACACCAACTCCAGATTCAAGGTAAGTCTTCCTGACTTTAAACCATTTCGTTTCAAGCATCATTGATAACTTTTTGTTTATTTTTGTTTATATCCTTTTGTTTGTTTTTCTCTATTTTCAAGAACTAACCTGTATAGACCATAAAATAATGTTGGAGTAAAAAATAACAACATGGTTCGACACAAAGCCTTAGGCTTCGAACACACTGATTTGCAGGCCCAAACTAAAGAAAACGAAGTTGTGTGAATCGAAGGATGCAGGCTTCGATACACACTGCTTCACAATCTCAAACGAAAGAAAACAAAAAAGGTGTGAATCAAAGGGTGTATGCTTCAATACACACTGATTTACAGGCCCAAACGAAAGAAAGCAAAAGGGCTGTGTGAATCGAAGTACATATGCTTCGAACATACTGCATGAATCGAAAGACTTGTTTTTCTCTCTTTTGTGTTGTTTTGTTTTTCATTTTCTTGCTATTCAATATGGTTGTAATAATTAGGACTTTTAATGCTTTCCAATCCCCATTTATAAATGTGTATACCCCATCCCCAAAATATGTAATAACGTAGGACATTTATTTTTCCGCAATTTACCGCTTTTATATAAAATGCTAGTAATTAGGTTGTGTATGGTAAGAGTTAAAATCAACAAGTAGACAACCCTAATCAAAGACAAAAATGCATGCAATCAAACACATTATTCACACGTGCACCTCTAGGGTAATCTCACTTGTTACTTTGGAAAATAGTCATGTCCCTCGAATATGAGCGTTTTAGCAAAGACCCTCGACAAAAAGATCGTAGTCCCTCGATGCTGCCTTTGATAAACGATCTAGTACCTTATGAAAATTGCTAAAACGTCTCATAAGTTGCCTTCTATGACTATACGATTGACCCACACACGTCCCTTCACATCCAACGATGGGGCTTCTTACCAATCAATGGTAAGATAACAACATCTAAAGGAGGAGGAAAAGAACATAGACCTTTTTGAGTAGGTAGGACGCTCGTAGTTGCTTTCTCACAAACTAAAGCCATTTCCACACATACACTTTCAAAACATATTTAAAAAACAAACATCCCTTTAAACTATTTTCAAACCAACACTTTATATGCATTCTTATAGAGATGAGAATCATTACAAAGTTAGCCGCAACAAAGGCATTTTGCAAATATTTTCAAACTTACACCCACCACAAAGCATATTTTCAAACAAAGTAAGTTTTCAAGTGATCTAGCAAGCAACTAAGAGCCCGTAGATAACTACGGATGAAAAGGGTGCTAACACCTTCCCTTTTCATAACCTACTCCCCGAACTCAAGAACTCAAGAAAACTCAAGTCAGTTCTCCCACCGTATTACAAACACCAATCCACTTAAGTGTCTTCAGCCAAATGTTTTTAGTAACGGTGCAATCGAAGAATAGATGATAAAAACTTTCTTGAAGAGCACAAAACATGCACTTACCATCGGTAGAGACACCAAAGTGAAGCAGTTGATCTTTGGTGGGTAGTCTACCTTGACAAGTCAACCACAAGATGAATTTAGCTCTAGGTCTAGCAAGTCTTCCATAAAATATCTTTCTCTAAGGTACTTTAAGTTTTGGACCTCTCAACATACAGTAAATTTTCTTCGTATCATATTTTCATATTTACATGTAGCGTGGAACCCATTCCACTCTTCAGATTGCATGAGGGCATCTTGATGCTTGAATATTGCTTTGTGGGTCCAAGAGCTATGGTTATCGAGGCAGAAAGTCTCCGGAGTAGCACCCTTCAAGTAGTAAGAGTGAATCTATAACTTATCTTTCTTCTCACATACATTCCACAAGAGCTTACCAATAGTAGTTTATTCCACTTGAAGAGGGAAATCAAATTCAGACCACCTGCATAGATAGGATCACTGATATCATCCCATGCAATAAGAGCTTTTTTGGTTACAATGTCTTTACCATACCAAAGAAAATTTATGCAAAGACTGTTAATGTGAGATATAACTTTTTTAGGGAGAGGAAAGATTTGCATCCAGTAATTAGCGATGAAGAAGATAACACTTTTTAGGAGAAGGACTCTACCTGTATAGGAAATAAGTCTCGTGCTCCAGTGTTTTAACTGAGTCAACATTTTATCTATTAACGGTTGACACTGAGATATCGTCAATTTCTTACTAGCGAGGGGAACTCCCAGATACATGAAAGACATAAATCCTATAGCAAAACATGTTTTCCATTGGATGAGGCCGGTAGTCGTACTATCTACACCGCCAAAGTAGATTTTACTTTTCAGGATACTAATCTTCAGACCTGTAGCCGCTGAGAAGTTTCTTACTTTGTTCATGATTAGCTTGATAGATCCAGTGTCTCCTCTCACGAAAAGCAAAATATCATCCGCGAAACAAAGATTGATGATTTTCAATCTCTCACACTTCAGCTGAAAATTAAAATTAGGACCATGATTTAAGCCATGTAGCACTTAGTGGAAGTATTCCATAATAAGAACAAACAGGATAAGGGATATAGGATCTCCTTGTCTAAGGCCTTGTTTAGCCTTCAGGATTTCTGAAGGGATTCCATTAGTTGAGAACTTATATGAAACACATGTCACACAAGCCACAATCCAATTAGTAAAGATATGCGGAAATCCTAATTCAATCATAATATGGTGGAGGGTCTACCATTCCACGGTGTCATACGCTTTCTAGATATCCATCTGAACCATGCAACGAGGAGAGATATTCTTACAATTGTATCCCCTTATCAGCTCTTGGGCAAACATAATATTGTCATGAATAGTAAGGATTTTAGAGATGATTTTATAGATTGTGGTGCAACAAGTGATAGGACGCATGTCCTTAATAGTACTAGCCTCCTGAGATTTTGGGATTAGCGTGATAAGAGAGCAGTTTACTGCCAACAACATTTTACACTTTCCAAAGAATTCCAAAATAGCTTCTATGACATCATTCTTCACAACATCCCACGATGATTTAAAAAAGAAGGCATTAAACCGTCAATTCCAGGAGCTTTATCATCTCCAATACTATTCAAGGCTTCCTTAATCTCTTTTTCCTCAATAGGTCTGCTTACATGTTGGGCATCAGTTACAGGTAGCATCTTCCCATTGCGGATTGCAGGGAGATCAATGCTTTGTAATTTTGACGTGTTGGTGCCTACTAAGGAGTTATAAAAATCCATAATTTCAGCTTCTATACCATCCTGTGTGCACAACAATTCACCATTCAAAGAATTCCAAGTGTGGATACCCTTGTTTTTATTCTTATCTCGAACAGACGCATGAAAAAACACATTATTACCGTCACCTAACATACGCCAATTTTCCTTCAATTTCTGCTGTAACATGGTTTCCTCAATCTGATTGAGGTGGGTGAGTTTCCCAATATATTGCTTCACATGGTTGATGGCCTGGGTATCAAAAGCGTTAGCATTAAGACTATCCTGAGCCTGTTCAACATCACTATAGGCTTGTTGAATTTTGAGCTGTATATTATTGTACTTCTTGTTTAGCTTGTGCAGAATCGGTTGAAGCCACTTGAGCTTTGTCCACAGCCTGAACATTGTTGTTCCCGTCACATTATGCTATCAACTATTATACACCAGTTGAGAGTATGATTAATCCTCAGTTGCACAATTGATGAATTTAAAAAGAGTTTTCCTCCTGACACAGATATGGCCCGAGTTTACTTTCAGAGGGGCATGGTCCAATATATTTGGTAAGAGGACCTCAACTGTAACGTCGTGGTATTTTTGATACGAGGGAACATTTCCAAGTAACCTGTCAATCCGCGAATATATTGTTCCTGTAGTGTGCTTGTTTGACCACGTAAAATGCGAGCCTTTGGTTGCAGCCTCGAACAACCCGTTGTTCTGCATCATATTCTGCATATCTTTGTACTCTGCTTCCGTAATATCCATTCCACCAATACGTTCATGACACGTGAGGACGTTGTTGAAATCCCCCACATTATTGTTCTGATTCGCAATATCTTTCCACAATAATTTTCTTTGCTCAAGTTGATTAAAAGCGTATACAATTGTAGCCGCATACAGCATGGTGTTGTCATGATGACATACCTCAATATGAAGATATTGAGCTGTCTTATGTTTTACTATAACTTTCACAATGTCGTATTTCCATAGAACCCAAATTTGACCATTTTCATGATGCGAGTAATTGTCTGCACAGTAGCATGTAGCTCCGAACTTTCTTCTAATGCGATCTGCATTGTTCTTTTTTACCCTAGTTTCCAATAAAGCCACGACTGGTACATTGAATTTAGAGAGACAAGAGCCAATCTCTCAATGTTGTGATTCCTTGTTTATGTCCCTAACGTTTCACGTAACTATCATGGGACTTTGTGAATTTCCCCTATAGGACGGTCCCCAATCCTAAGAGGTGAGAAGCTGTTATGATAACTCTTGTTAGCTGAGCTGCTTGGATTCTTAGTCGCATGCTGTTTGCCTTAATCGCTTTTGCGCGATGGAACAAATGCCCAATGCACCTCACTTGGCCCTTCTTTTGTGATGACTGTTTTGTCAGCTGGTTCAACAGGTTATATAACAACTGTATTGGACTTAGTATTTATTGAATCTTCCTTTTGTATCACCGGTTTCCATACTTTTTCATTGTGTTTCCTGCCATGTTTTTGTGTCTCACAATCATGCCCAATCCTTCAACATGAGTGATAATACCTTGGCCTCCATTCGTATTTGATTTTTTTTGCTTCAAAATTTAAATTTTTTACCAACATACACCCTTTTTACCAACTAAATCTCAATATACCACACATTTCAACTAACATTTCCAATATACCATCTTTCCAAAAAAAAAATTTGACACTCCGCCCATTGGATGGGCGGATGGTCTTAAATTTATACAGCTTCCGCCCATTGCATTGGCGGAGCTGTTTAAATAATGTTTTTTACAATTTAATTTAGAAAAAGAAAACACGATTGCACTCTTCCGCCCATTCAATGGGTGGACCCTCTCTAATATTTAAAGCATCCGCTCAATGCTTCAGCGGATTGGAAAAAAATTGCACTGCTCTGCCTATTGTATCGGCGGATGAGTTGTGGCAAAAAAAAATTTGTTTGAAAAGATGATAGATTGGGATTATTGAATGTAGTAGATGGTATATTGGGATTTAGTTAGTAAAAAGGGTGTATGTTGATAAAAAAATTCTCAAAATTTTGCCGTTGCGGTTTCCCTTGGTGTTTGTGTGACATCAACTTCGATCATAATTCTTGCATATGAAATACACAACTTTTTTGCTGTGCATTCATCAATAGTGCTTGCAATTTTTGATAAACTCCTTTCTCCCCAATAGGTGTATCGGCATGTTCGGTAAGGTCAGCCATAAAAGAAGGATTCTAAGCAAGTCTTCCTTGATTTCAAAATTAGGTGCCCAATACCATATAAGTAGCGGCTTTTCGTATATGAAATAAGGTCCAGAGGTCATAACTTTATCTTTGTCTTCACCGTTCTTGAATCTAACAATGAAATATCCCACATCATTATAGTATAGCTTCGGCAATCCTGCGAAATTCCATGTTTTTTCCATAAACTTTTTAACAGCATGCGTTGACAGATTTTCACCTAAAGCAAATAATATAACTGAATTCTTCCAGTATTCCATTCGTCGACGACATTATCTTCATCAATGGAAGGCGTGTTTATTATTATTATTATTTCAATTATTATTTCAATTATTATTACTAAAATTAATACTATTAATTATAATATAAACTACTATGGAATACTACTATGTTTAGTTCGGCGTTGTTATGAAAAATCTGGTGTTGCAATATGTGATATTATTATTATTAATGAAGCGACAATTTCACCGCAAATTCAAAGAAATGCAACCCGAATTCAAACAATGCATCATAGGATTGACCATTAAAGATATTGCTTTTAGAAAAAGTTTCAATTGTTAATACAATAGTAGATTAATATAAAATATGGTAGACCATAAAATATTTTGCTTTCGGAAAACGCCTCAATTGTTTATTGTAATAAACAAATATAGATGGATAAATGATCCAACTCATAAACTGCTGGACAAAGGATATTGCAAATCCATTTAAATATTTAAAAAATACCATTGTTCCAAATACAGTTATAATTTTCAAAAGCCGAGTTTGTTTTGATATTATTATCAGGACAAATATTATTTTGTTAAAATATTATTATAGTTATTTTTTAAATAAATAAAATATCTAATTCACACTCTTAATGTAAAATAAATAACTTTGAAAATTCATGGAAATTCATACAATCTACAAATGTAATTTACTTTGAAATAGATTGCTTTTTGTAAAAAGTGTGAGTTGTTTATTGTAATAATAAAATAGAAGAAATGAAATCAAATTATGATTCTTGCATCCATTTTATTTACTATATATATAGACAAGGTAGCGTTGTTAGCCTCGTCATTATTCTTACCACGTATGCTCTCGTCACTCATCATCCTTCGTTATTTCTGAGGTGATTTTTTTCTATCTTTTTATTTATCAATTAGCCTCTCAATTACCAATTCAATTAGGGTTCATTTCCCACTAATAATAATAATAATAATAATACTTGTAACTTTTCCACTGCTCAAACGGTTTGAAAATTCCTCAATATTGTTATTTTGTTTTAACTCTACTAGATTGAATTTGTATTTCTTTATCTTTTTCTTAATCTTAGCTTAATTGTTTTTCTATATTGATAATTCTTTCAATTTCCTTTGTTTATGTAGAGAATTTGCTATGCTAAATTGCTAATAGTTTTTGTTGTTTTGTCAGGTTTTTGATACCATGGCTGTGCAAAGATCTGGAATTGCTAATGATGTTACAGAAGTCAGTTTCTGTTCCTTCATGTCCATTTTTTGTATAATTGTTTGTGTTCTCTTGTAGATAGATAACATATTCTTGTTGTCCAATGTTTGTTTGCTGTAGTTGATTGGAAAAACTCCATTAGTGTATCTAAATAAACTTACTGATGGTTGTGTTGCTCGAGTCGCTGCCAAGCTCGAATTGATGGAGCCGTGCTCTAGTGTTAAAGACAGGTAACTATTCATTCTGACTTTTTTATTCATGCTTTTGGTTGAATTGTGCTTTGCATGTGTTTGTGATCATGTGCTTGTGCTTGTACTTATGTATCATGTATATTTCGCATGCAGGATTGGTTATAGTATGATTGCTGATGCAGAAGAGAAGGGGCATATCACACCTGGACAGGTTGGCTTACTTTGATGATAGATTTGTTAAAGTGCCTTTTCTGACTGAAACAGTGTTGTTTGGAAGTAAAAGCATCGTAATATTTGTTACTATCATAGCATTCATTTTAGATCTTAATGATACATCATTCATTTTTGCAATTGATAAGTATAATATTTTGAATTGGTAAGCAAAAGAAAAGAATTTGGGGTATTAATTTACTGTATATCCTAGGCTGACCGTTAGTAACTGTTTTGCATGTGGGTTTCTTATTTTACTGAAGAGTGTTCTCATTGAACCAACAAGTGGTAATACTGGCGTTGGATTAGCCTTCATGGCAGCGGCCAAGGGTTACAAGCTCATAATTACGATGCCTGCTTCCATGAGTCTTGAAAGAAGAATTATTCTTTTAGCTTTTGGAGCTGAATTGGTTTTGACAGACCCTGCAAAGGGAATGAAAGGAGCTGTTCAGAAAGCGGAAGAGATATTGGCCAAGACACCTAATGCCTACTTACTTCAGCAATTTGAAAACCCTGCTAATCCCAAGGTATATAAACTCATTTCTTTTGTAACTACCACAATCGATTTTTGGCTTTTTGAGCAATATTTATTGTTACGTCTGCAGATCCATTATGAAACTACCGGTCCAGAGATATGGAAAGGCACAGATGGGAAAATTGATGCATTTGTTTCTGGGGTAGGTACTGGTGGAACCATAACAGGAACTGGGAAATATCTCAAGGAGCAAAATTCCAATATAAAGGTTTGTTTACCTCTCTAAATATATGTTTGGATACATTTAGGGATACTTAGGACAGGATCTAACCGAAAAGTAAACTTATCTATACTATACCTATGCCATTCTCTTTTATATACTCTCAACATTGTTTTGCTTTATGTAGCTGATTGGCGTGGAACCAGTGGAGAGTCCAGTGCTCTCAGGGGGAAAACCTGGTGAGCTATAAGCTTTTTTGTTATAATTTAGTTTTTCAAAATTGCATATGAACGACAAAATTCTCACATTCCAAGTTGATCTGTTATTTAATTTTCTATTGATCGATTTATAAGTACTGTAGAGAGTTAAGGATCAAATGGAAAAGGGCCTGATTAAAAGGGGTAGTTTTAACATTTTGTTTTTTGCATTCTCTTTCCAGTTTCTCTGAAATTGGGTCATGGGTTGATGATATAGACAACCCCCTCGGTGGTTTAAAAATTAAAACATGTTTCTCTGCTTTACCGTGCAAAAGCTATTTGCTGGAAGGACTAGGGTGGGTTTTATCCTATCTGTTAAAATTACTGAAAGAAGATTCTCACTAGATTTTTTTAGAATATAGTATTCATTGTGTATTTCCTTGTAAGTTTTTCTCTACATCATTTCATGATTGGTTGGCCATATTGATCCTCAGACTAATCACATGCTAAGCATATGAAGTTTCTTTCATTGTGATTATATGCTGTATTTTCTTCATCTTACAGTTATCCCTTCAGAGAATAGACTAAGTAATTCAGTTCCTATTTGGGTTTACTTCAAAGGGTGGATATAGTTTAAAAGTTTTTATTTAGGATAAAGCCTCGCCCCCTTATGGTTGAAATCAATAAATTTTTGCTGCTCTGAATGTTCAGGTCCTCACAAGATTCAAGGGATTGGTGCTGGCTTTATCCCTGGTGTCTTAGACGTTGGTCTTATTGATGAAGTCATTCAAGTAAGCTTAAACAACTTGTGAATAAACGTTTTTAAAAAACAATCTTGTGGATAAACGTTTTTAAAAAACAATCTTGTGGATAATCATAGCATAACCAATAATCATCCTTCAAACAATATAATGATGTATCAAATTATTTTTTGGAAATTGTTTGGAAATGCAATATACAATTTTATAAGGTGAGAAGATTCACATGTCCATAGTTATTGCATCCGATTGTTGGTGTTCTTGACCTTCTTATGCCCTCAATTCCTAGATATGCATTTCATTTGGCCGCCTATTGTTTTATATATTTGATAATAGTGATATAATGTTTACTTTGACTTAGTTGAAGTAGTTTTTTGCTACTTATTGTTATCAGTCATTTCCAGTTTGAGAACCCTTTCCATTAAATTGTGATATAAATTTGTGGTAAAGCATGTTGGTTATCCTCTTCCTTAGGAATGTTCTGAGAGGAGCAAAGCTCTAGTTTGGGGGTAAACCACAAAACTTATGGACGCTAATTTACACCATCTTATCTAGTTAGACTTATGTGACATGAAGTTGAACAGTTCTACATAGAGAATAGAAATCTTGGATGGCTTTGAAAACTGGGTGCTGATTTTAACGCCATAAATATGAATATGGACAAATTGTGACGTGGTATATACAGTATTTTGTTTGTAATATTGATGTCACTTCCGATCTTTCTCAATTGAATTTTTACCCGACACACTTTTGAATTAGTCTTAAAGAATTTGAATTTCCGAAGATAAAATTTTAATTAATGTGTTTTATTAGAAGGTTACCGAATATCTCATTATTTTGCAATAATTGTCAATATTTAATGTTTTAACCTGAGATGTGTATAATTTGGCAGATATCAAGCGATGAAGCAATTGAAACTGCAAAGCTTCTTGCACTTAAAGAAGGCCTATTTGTAAGTTCTAAAACTATATAGAAACAACTAAGAGTCAGCATGTTGTTTTCCTTAATGACTATTTTGTCAAACCTCTAGTGTAAATTTATAATCGGTAATTGGATGTGGGGAAAAAAAACTGGTCATAGAATTCTTTTTTCCAATTTTATTATTTACTGAACCTCTTAACTCTATTGTTGTAGGTGGGAATATCTTCTGGAGCTGCAGCCGCCGCTGCCATCAAGATAGCCAAAAGACCAGAAAATGCTGGAAAGCTTATTGTTGTAAGTTGCTTATTTCCCTAAAATTTTAGTTTCTGTTATTACAAATATAAAGTTTCATTTAATGACAAAAAATGGTAGCATAAGGTTCAATTAAAGAGCTAGTGATCTCTTAAACCACAATCAACAATGACAATATGGATGGGGAAACCTTTTCGATATGAAGGTTAAATTAAGGATTGTGAATCTCTACCTAACCACCAAAATTTGAGTTCAATTAATAAATTCAGCAGGTGGTATGATTATCTGAAGACCTCACTATTGGAACTGGTTTGATGTTATTAATCTAAAATACGATATTGTAGCTTAAGAACTGGCTAATATAATTTCCTTTTTGTTTGATTTATTTTACTAGCATGGTTCTTTAAGACCAAAGCCTCATTATAGAAAATTATGAAGCACTTTTTGAGTTGCAGTTTCATTTTGACATGGTGCAGGTCATTTTTCCAAGCTTTGGGGAGAGGTACCTATCCTCTGTGCTATTTGAGTCGGTGAGACGTCAAGCTGAAACCATGACCTTCGAGCCCTGAATTATTGTTTCCGGCGTTGAATTGATTTACTTCTGTTTTTTCTTAAGAATTTTAGTGGAAATGACTCTCATATTTACTGTTGTTTTGTGATTCTGAAACAAAACTTGCTTTAGAATATTTGGATGGAATAAATTTGGCATTTGAGAGTATATATGTATACTGTTTTTGTTATGGTTAATTTATGAAAAGAAACAATAATTGTTAATTTTTAGGAAAGACCACTAATAAAGCCACAAGACAATTGCAGGGTACATCATCAATCAATATAAGTAGCTCAATGGGATGGACAGTTTACCAAAATTGTGTCTAATTGGATGCTCAAATTGAGAGTGAGGAAGGATCCTCCTAGTCACTTTTGCCTATGAAATCCCTGTCAGAAATAATATAAAAAATGAATATATTCTAGTGTAGATGGTGTTGTATATGTGAAGATTCAAGCTAAAGCATAAAATCGAAATCAATCAAAGAAAAGTGATGAAGAGTATTGATATTGCTCAAATCTCACTTTGTTACATGAACACGGGCTTACTTATATAACAAGTAATGAGTAACTAACTAGTAACCATATGATAACTAATTTAGGAAAAATTAACATGTCACCTCCTAAATTAAATATGTCATCTTTCAATTTTATTTATTTCAGTTTTGTCCTTGATGAGATACAAATAATTTTTGGACGGAATATTTTGTAGAAGCAATGAAATTTCTGGTACAAAATAAATTTTTGGTACACCACTGCTAAATTTCCGGTAAAAGGAAATTTTTGGTAGTGCATTTGAAATTTTCAGTAAATCGGAAATTTTAAATTTTCGTGGCAGTACCGGAAATTTGAATTATATTGAAATTTCTGATAGGTTATGTGTTCAAGTTTTTTCAACGGTCGAGATTTTATTG
Source organism: Vicia faba (assembly GCA_948472305.1). NCBI lineage: Eukaryota > Viridiplantae > Streptophyta > Magnoliopsida > Fabales > Fabaceae > Vicia > Vicia faba. Next base: position 1,261,397,296 of record OX451736.1, on the reverse strand, counting down.
ACATATTTGGAGGGTTTTGATTGCACTGACACATTTGTGTGGTCTAGAATGCATCATCACTTGTATAAATAGGGGTTTCAGGTTATAGGATAAGACATCTCAAAAAATGTCTCTTTCTGAATATCTGATTAATGCAGAAGTGCATTACAACAAATGCAACCCTGCTGTTGAATTCAAGATTCCAGATGACTCTGAATCCCTTGCCACTTTGAAGAAAACGTTGAATGGTTTGCTGTATGATTTCGATAACAGAATTTGAGGGTCGAGTTTCAGAAGGATTGGATTGATACAAATTTAAGGGTGAAATACAACCTAATCGAGTTGAAGAATGACGCATATGTGAAGGCCATGTGAAAATCATTTCGCCGAAGGATAACTAAAGGTCCGATCAAGTTGGATGCAAAGATCCAAAGATCCATCGACGACATAATGAAGATGCTGAAACATCCAAAGTCATCCTGTAGTACCTAGATTTTCATGTTTAGTTGTTTTAAGGTTATGTTTATTGTACTATGTTATGCTATGTTCATCATCGAATCAAAACACGTAATAGCCAAAAGATTATGCAATATATAAGATGTCTGTGTCACAAAATATACATATAATACTACCATAATAAAATAAATCTACACAGGCCCTCCACGGGTTACGTCGGATAACCTAGCTAAACCTGTATAGACCTCCCCATTAGAGTTTACCAAACCCACGAGGCTGTCTAAATGAACGACGATGAACTGTAGGCGGCTGTGCTGATCACCTGCGGGAGATGGAGGTGGTGGTGGCTCGGCAGAAACCATGCCACGTGAAGGCCTCAGAACATCAAATGTTATAGTCGGTGATATGATCCGAGGGTGTGACACACTGTGAAACCACTTCAGATATCTATCCTCGTATTGTCCAGGACGCTGAACCTCAACGTTGTATCCATGATCTCATGGGGGAATATGAAGATGTGACTCTGAAACCATCTATCAATGTCATCGGTTGGAGTCTTTGGAACTGGACGAAGGATGCCCAACACATAACCATACTGACTCCACAACAAGAACATAAGCATGTACCTACACAATAACTAGCTCCACAATATGCTCTACAGTTGGCTCCTCCGCAGTGGGAACTCTCAATCCCTGATGGCGGGGTGCGCGAAACTAAGTCTGCTGCTCAGCCATCCGTTTCCGGTGAGAGCCGGTCGGAGGATGTCGTCCAGTCCATAACTCAGAAGCTTGTGCCTCATCAGCCCGGGCATGAGCTTCTGCTCTATCTGTCTGTCTACCTGCAACGGTACCGTCTTTGCCCATGGTCCTCACTGCAAAATAAAAAAATATGAACTACCAAAAATTTTAATTTTTTTGGTATTTTAAAAAAAAATTGAGCTATTGGAAATTTCAAATTTCTGGTATCCTGTAAAGTCCCGGGAATTTTGAAATTTTCGATACAAAAGGAAAATGTTTACACCAAAAATTTCAAAATTTTTGGTACGAAAATACCTAAAATTTTGAAAATTATGGTACAAAATACCAGATATTTTGCAAATATACCGAAAATTCCTCACTATCTCACAAAATTTTTGGTATCGCCATAGAGATTTAAAAAATTCCGGTTGGTCACAAAAATTTTGAATTTCTAAAAAATATTTGGGTCTGGGTAATTTGGTCTTTTCATACCATTTAGGGAGGTGACATGTTAATCCTAATTTAAAGTTAGTTATTTTCTGCTTTGATTCTACTCATTATATTAGTTACATTATCATTTTCTCTATTACCATTAATATCCTCCTTCAAGTTGGAATGTAAGTCAATCATTCCTAGCTTGACTTGAAGAATGTTGAATGGACCCAGTTCTAAAGGTTTGGTGAGTATGTCATTAACTTGCTCCTTTGAAGTGACATGAATAAGATGAATGGTTCCAACTAGCAATTTATCTCTTACCACATGGTAATCGATTTCTATGTGTTTGGTTCTCTCGTGGAGAACCGAAGTTGCAACAATATGTATGGCAGATTTGTTGTCATAGTAAATGTTGATAGAGATATCTAAAAAGCTTTAAGGAGATAGAGAAGTCAAACACCTTCACAAGTTGCTTGACTGTTAGTTACATTCTCATCTTCACTATTACCATTAACATCCCCACTCAAGCTGGAATGTATGTCAATCATTCTTAGATTAGTTTGAAGAGTGTTGAATGGACCTGTGTGTAAGGTTTAATGAGTATGTCAGCAACTTGCTCCTTTGAAGTGACATGTATAAGATGAATGGTGCCAGCTAAAAGTTTATCTCTTACCACATGGCAGTCGATTTCTATGTGTTTGGTTCTCTCGTGAAAAACCAGATTTGTAGCGATATGTATGGCAGATTTATTGTCACAATAAATGATGATGGGCATTTAGTGTGATATCTGAAAAGATTCAAGGAGATAGAGAAGCCAAACATCTTCACAAGTTACTTGAGCTAAAGCACGATACTCAGCTTCTGAAGATGATCGAGATATCACAACTTGTTTCTTGCTTTTCCAACTTATATGAGATTTGCCCAGAAAGAAACATATCCCTGATGTGAATCTGTGTGTATCAGGACTAACGCCCCAATCATAACCCGATAAACATTTGAGACATAATATGGATGATAAGATTAAGAAGAGCCCTTGGTCTAGATTGTTTTTAGGTATTTTAACACATGAAGACTAACTAGCATGTGTTTGTCAGTAGGAGCATCGAGGAATTGACTAAGTTTACTTACAGCATAAGCAATCGCAGGTTTGGTGTGGGTGAGATGCAATAGTCGACCAATGAGTCTTCAATATGCAGTGGGCTCAAAAATAGATGTGCTAAAATGTTTATAGAGTTGAAGATGAGGTTGCATAGGAGTGTTGCAGGGCTTGGCACCAATAAGACCCACATCAAGGATTGAATCTAATGCCTATTTTCTTTGGCACAAAGAAATGCCATGTGTACTTCGAGCCACTTCGAATCCTAGGAAGTACTTCAATACTCCTAAGTCTTTTATGCTGAACTGAGCTTCCAATCGAGCTTTAAGCTGGTGAATTTTGTCAAGGTCAGTGTCCCTTAGAACCAAGTCATCAACATGAACAAGGATAGTTGTGAATCCTTTAGAAGAATTTTTAGTAAAAAGTGAATAATCAGCCTTGGATTGAGTATTGCATGAGAAAGTGAGAGTATCAATAAGTTTAGTGTTCCATTGCCTGCTTGCTTGATTCAAGCCATAAAGTGATCTTTGTAATTTGCACATAAGACCCGGTTGGGGAAAATCAAGGCCTATAGGAGCTTTCATATTTACTTCTTCATTGAGGTCTCCATGTAGAAAAGTTGTGTTTACATCAAGTTGGAATATTGGCCAATTCTGAACTGCTACAATGGCCCATAGAACCCCGATGGTGGTCATTTTCACTACTGGACTGAAAGTGTCCATGTAATCCAACCCTTCAGTTTGTGTAAATTCTTTTGCAACCAAACATGCTTTGTATCTCTCAGTTGTACCATTGGCATATAACTTCAATTTAAATATCCATTTGTATCCAATGACCTTTTTGTGTGAACGTAAAGGCACAATATTCCAAGTGTTGGTTTTAATTAGAGTATTTGATAAGGTGACTTGTGTTTCAAGAAAAGTGTAAGTAATCTATTTATGATGTGTACACATGACCAACAACATGAGTCCAAATTTTTTGAGGTAATTGAGCTTAAAACAAAATAGCTCGAGTTATGCCATTGTTGGTACTTCCTTTCAACAATGCCATTTTATTGAGGAGTACCAACACAAGAAGTTTGATAAAAAATAGATAATTGATTACATTATCATCTATGTTAGTTACATTCTCATCTTCACTATTACCATTAACAATATTAGTAATTCACATCCCACAACAAACAAATTTTATTGAATCATAATTTCAAAGTAAATCATATAGCAACAAAAACATTAATATTCTTACCATAATTTACATCACACCATATGGTCTAGTTGAAAAAAAGTGAGAAGAGAATCAGACATACATGTAACAAATGTTAATTTTTTTTTAAAAATTACAAATTGGTAGTATAATATATTCAATAATTGTTTTGTCGATCATCTTATTTTCCTTAGAAATGTTGTGAAAGACATCTACCAGGTTGTTGTGGCTCGCAACTCCTGCCTTCCTTTATCCTTAATTTTTGGTTCACAAAGTAACTTTGATGATTTTAGCGAGTTTTGTGATCTTTTTCACTCAATAAAGCTATGTGTGACTTTCCTTAGTTTTAACTTCTCGTTCACTAAGCAACCTCCTTGATATTCTTAGCGAGTTTTGTGATATTTGTCACTTAATAAGGCTCTACGACTTTTCTTATCTTTAATTTTTGATTAACTAAGCAACATACTCGATGTTTTAGCAAGTTTTGTGATTTTTGCCACTTAATAAGGCTCCACGCCTTCCCTTAGCCTTAACTTTTAATTTACTAAGCAACCTCCTCGATGTTTTTAGCGAGTTTTCTGATATTTGTTACTCAATAATACCGAAATAACCTTCGGGCATCAACCATGCCTTGATCTCAAATATTATAACTTATTTTTGTCATGAAAGTCTTCAAATTTTTCCTATATCGAAGCCGCAATTTGCCCCCTGGCCATTTCCCTTAAAAGTTTATCCACGAGGCACAGGATAATTACACCCATGACAAAAATAAGCTATGGTATTTGAGATCAAGGCATGATATATGCCCGAAGATTGTTTCAGAGTACTTTAATGATTTTTGCAAAAAACAAGAAATAAAAATGCATTTGACCACTGATTTATCATTGAATTTTTGGGGTAAGGAAGGTGGAAAACCAACTTATATGGTTGGCAGGTATTCATTAAGGAATATGCTTTCAAACACATATGGAGGTTTAAAGTAGGAAAAGTATGAACTACTCTATTTTGAAGACCGTCAAAGCTTTTCTTATAGTACAAAACCGTTGAAAGTGTAATTTCTTGTGTCGAAACAGGTTATTACTTGGCACAAGGTGTGTCGAATCAGCTTAGTCTGTCGAGTTATGTTAGATGTTTCGAAGCAGTAGTTACACATATGTTTGATTCATATTTGATTTAGTTCTAAAATAGGTATTTTGGGCTTTTATAGTTTTGGAACTTTTAGCTTAAGGAGCAAGCTAACCTAAATATATAAATAGAGAGAGTAAACCTTATTTTTGTAATCAAGTTGTATTCACATGATTTGCAGTTGCAAGTGAATAAGATATTTTTCCATAATTTATGGATAGAGAGTTACTCTGCAGAAATCCTAAATCTCTTTTCTTCTTTAATCTTCTTTTCTTTTCATTGTCATTGTGTGGTGATAATAATCTTGTTTATCAAGATTGATAGAAATTCATCATAGATTTTGGTGGATTTCTAACATCTGATCAAGAGCTCCAGTTGAATGATCAAGGGAAGAAGAAGAAGAAAATCACGATGGATATGAATCATCCAAATGGGAATTTTCCTGCAAGTATTCTAATTCTTAAAGTTGATAACTATGAGAATTGATGCAAGCAGGTGAAGATTGTGTTTTATTGTCAAGATATTTGGGATCTTGTGAAATATGGATTAGAACCGCTTGAAGAAGACGCTTCAGAAGAAGAAGAGAAGGAATACAAAGAATCAAAAAATAAAAATTATAAATCTCTCTTTATAATTCATCAATATATGAGTCCATACAATTTCGAAAAGGTTAGTGATGTAGAATCTGTAAAAGAAGCCTGAGAGATTCTTAAGAAACCTTTTGGAGGTACAGAAAAGGTGAAAGAGGTGAGGTTACAAACTCACAAAAAGAACATATGAATTGCTTCAGATGAAAGATAACGAGAGCATATCCGCTTTCTTCACTCGGGTTACGAAACTAGTGAATCAAACCAAGTTTTGTGGATACACGCTAACAACAAGAGCAGTTGTTTCAAAGATCTTGAGATCTTTGGCTCCGAAGTTTGACCATGTGGTAGTTTCCATATAAAAGTCGAAGGACATGTCAACTTTGTCGAAGGAAGAGCTTCAAGGGACGCTTGAATCTCATGAACAAAGAATGGCTGAAAGAGCTGTAGGAAAGTCGAAAAGAGATGTGGCTTTGCAATATGATAAGTGCAAATTGTAGCTATTTTTGTATATAACTTTTGTTGCACTTATTGAATCTTTTTTTTAATAATCGTTGAATAAACCCGAATTTTGTGTAAACACGTTTAGTTTGTGTTTTTGTGTACATAGTTTACCGTTTAGTGTTTTCCATTCATTTTGTAGGTATTTGTTGCATTTTGGAGCATCGGGGAATAATGTGCCGAAGGTACGGCTCCGAATGCACATTTTCAGAATAAAAGACCCAGTTTTGAGAAGTTTTGCCCAAGAGAGGCCGCTTAGCGCACAGAAGGCCGCTAAGCGCGAGTGCGCTCATCACATTTTGTAGTGCGCTGCTTGCATTTTGACATTTTGGAAAAAGCCTTGCTTTGGAGCCCACTTAGTGCGGATAGCGCGCTTAGCACGATTTAGGTCGGCTTAATGTGTAAATATTGCGCAGCCTGCTTAGCGCTGTGAGCCCGCTAAATGCGGTCTGCTAAGATTTGTTTTATAACTTCATTTTCAGTTCATTTTTTGTTATAGTTTTGGGGAATTTTTTGCTCCCAACTCCATCAACCTCCATTTTTATTAGGATTAACTTAGATAACAACTATAAAGCTTGCATACGGATGATCTGAGGTGGATTACTCTTTGATCGGCACTGACAAACTGGTAGATCTGTGGTTCATTTCTCTTTTTCTTTGTGTATTCTCTTTTGGTTAGGTTTGTATATGTATTTACTTTGATCTTATGTATATTTATCTCTTTTGGTGTTATATAAAACTTGCTTTACAAATCTTTGTCAATTGTTATCCTTTATTTTTGCTCTGTGCTATGGATTTGAGTTGCTTTAGACATATAATACTTTGATTCTTATCTAGGATGATTATCTAATAGTGTCTGAATTCTAAAGGTAAATTTAGAGCTGTTATTCACTTAGGGTGTCTGTGATTAATGCCTCTGTGTTGTTTGTGTCGCTTTGAGAAAACATCGACGCAAGCGAGCACAATTGACTTCTGTGTTATTGAGGTGGTTGAGAGATCTCCGTTGAGGTGATACAGTGGGTGTTATATTTGACATGTGATGATATTGATAAATATTATAGGTTTAGTATAATTGGTCGATAGGTTTAAGTCTGTGAGAAATAGTATATATGCATGCCTGATAAGTTATTCCTTTTTCCTTTTTATATATTTATTTTATGTTGATACTTTTCCTTTCAACCCATTTATCTCCCAAACTCATTAACGAGAGATTTGTCGAACGAAATTTTAATTCACCAGTCTCTGGACACGATACGATATAACCTAAATATTACCCGGTAAAATAATAAGTTACTTTTTGTTTTCCGTTTTACCGCTTCCAGTAAAATGGTGCCGTTATCGGTGATTGGTGTTTATTGTTTCGCATTGCAATAGTTTCTTTGTTTTTGAGTTTTGTAATTAATGTATATGTTGTATAGAATGTTTACATAAACTTGTCTATTTTTACTTGTACGTGTTTTGTGTTTACTTTTCATACTTGTGCATATATGTGTTTTTCTTTGTTTTCACGTATTGTTGTGAATTGTCTTGTTTTCATAACGTTTATTGTGTGGTTGTTAGGATACATTCTTTAGGTTTGAGCAGTGTGACAATACCATGGCATGACGAGAGGAGGTTACTAGCTCGCACAATAAAGGCGTCGAGCTTACGACGTAAAACAAACATGTTTTGTTTGTATTCGTTTATGTATGTGTTGACTTTTGTTTTAACAAGTTGAAATTATACTTGTTTTAAATTCTCAAATTTTTACTTTTCAACTTGTTAATTCACTTTCAGCTGTTTGTTTTGTTATGTTAATTTATGTTTTTTCGCAAGCTTGTCGTGTTTAGCTTGAGGAAGTTTGTATGTTGTAAATATTGTATTTTTGAGGTTGTGTAGGTGTAAGTAGAGCTTGTATAGCAGCTGCACTAACTGCCCTATTTTTCTGCAATTGGTGCAACACACTTAGCGTGCTTTGTGCCGCTTAGTGCGCCCTGTTGTGCAGAGCCAGTGAATTCTTTTTAATTTTTTAATTGACTCTCCTTTTTCCTACTTCACCCAAGGATTTATAGTATAGTAATGAATAGTAATAATTTTAATTCTTTCTTTTGTTGTTTGGACTCAAATTTTGGTTAGATAGCTTGAAGTCGCATTTGGTGATTTTCTGATTTTGAGTGTGTCAACTTGAGGATGTATGGTAATGGTAGTTTTTGAAGTTGATACTCGCCAAATACTCGTTTATCGCTTTCTATAACATAACATTTTTAGGAAATTTATCATTTGTATAATTACCATACCATTCGTTCTTTTTGCATTACTTGCTCATGACTTGAATCATTTTAGTTTCCTTTTTACCCATAAATGTGAGGAAGCTTTCCATTGTTCATATATGCTGGAGGCCATAATTCTTGTTTTAATTGGATTTTATTATGTTTAATCTTTTTTTGTGTTGATTGTATGAAAGCATGAACATGATCAAGGCATTTTTTGTTTCATTTTGAGCACAACTACCTTGGCCAAATAGTCAATTCACCTTGTGAGTGTGTGATTATTAGTATCCCCTTTTGACTTTTTGTCGATAACCATGTTGTTTTTTTATAAATGCTTGTCTATGAGTGTTTGATCCATCTTTTTGTATAGATATTGATTCATTATTTTCTTGAACCCTCAACTATGATTTATGGTTTGAATTTTTACCTTGCCTTAGAATGTAGGGAGTGTTCACTTAATGATACAGTTGAATTCAAGTTGGGGAGAAAAATGATTGTGTACTTATTGGTTGATTTCTATGAGGTTGAAAATAAAATATAAAAAAAAAGTGAAAAAGAAAGAGAAAATGAAAGAAAAATAAAGAAAAAAGTGAAAAATACAGAAAAGAAAAATAAAGAAAAAAGACAAAAGTTTTGAAAAATAAAAACAAAAAGAGTATGAAATAATGTTGTGTTAATAAGTGATGTGTGTTGGTTTAAAATTTGGAATGAAGAAGAAGTTTGATTTAAATTATTTTGATTGAGTCTTTGTGAGTTGATCACTCCCTTATATTAAGGCAAGTTTTTGTTTCGATTAGCTTTAGGACTTATCCCTTGTTTGTTAACCAAGCCACATTACAACCTTAAAAAGCCCTTGTGATTCTTGCCTTTGTATTTTCAATATGAGTTTTTGGATGAATGCATAATTTAGTTTATTGTTTGCAAGATTGTGGATGAGTGTTTTTTGTCTCTCACCTTTGTGTGTTCTTCATCTATCGATGAATTTTTACTAGGTGTGATTCATGATTGAGCTTGTTTTGTTTTAGAATGTTTAGTATGATTTTTGTACTTAGGATTCGTTTCGTTTACATGTTGTGTTGTAGCATTGTGGTAAGTATTTACCTTGTGTGTGCGTTTTTGTTTGAATCATACATTTGTTTTCCATTTTAAAACTTGTTGATTCATGATATTTTGGTTGATTACTTTTTGTTCTTTGAGTTGTTTGACCTTGTTCGAGGACAAACAAGTTCAAGTTGGGGAGAGTTTGATAAGTGCAAATTATAGCTATTTTTGAATATACTTTTTGTTGCGCTTATAGACTCTTTGTTGTTAATAATTGTTGAATAAACCCGATTTTTGTGTAAATATGTTTAATTTGTGTTTATTTGTGTTTTTGTATACATAGTGTACTGTTTTGTGTTTTTCCATTCATTGTAGCATTTTAGAGCATCGAGGAATAAGGTGTCGAAGGCACGGCTCCGGATGCGCGTATTCGAAATAAAAGACCAAGTTTTGAGAAGTTTTTCCCAGGAGAGTCCGCTTAGCACGCAAAAGGCCACTAAGAACGAGTGCGATTTAGGTCAGTTTAATATGTAAATATCGCGCAACCCGCTTAGCGTGGTGAGCCCTCTAAGCGCGATCTGCCGAGATTTGTTTTATAACTTCATTTTTAGTTCACTTTTTGTTATATTTTTGGGGAAGTTTTTTCTCCCAACTCCATCAACCTTCAATTTTGTTAGGATTAGCTTAGATAACAACTATGGAGCTTGCATACAGATGATCCGGGTGGATTGCTCTTCGATCAACACTTATAAAACGATAAATTTGTGGTTCATTTCTCTTTTTATTTGTGTATTCTCTTTTGGTTGAGTTTGTATATGTATTTACTTTGATCTTATGTATATTTATCGCCCTTGGCGTTATATAAAAATTGCTTTACAAATATTTGTTGATTGTTATCCTTTATTTTTGCTCTGTGCTAGGGGTTTGACTTGCTATAGACATATATTGCTTTGATTCTTATCTAGGATGATTATCTAATAGTGTCTGAATTCTAGAGATAGATTTAGAGTTGTTATTAACTTAGGGTGTCTATGATTAATGCATATGTGTTGTTTGTGTCACTCTGAGAGATCATCAACACAAGCGAGCACAGTTGACTTATATGTTGTTGAGGTGGTTGAGAAATCGCTATTGAGGTGATATAGTGGGTGTTGTGTTTGACATGTGATGACATTGATGAATATTGTAGGTTTAGTATAACAGGCCGATATGTTTAAGTCTGTGAGAAGTAATATATATGCATTCCTGATAAGATATTCCTTTTTCCTTTTTATACATTTATTTTCTGTTGATACTTTTCCTTTCAACACATTTATCCCTCAAACTCATTAATGCGAGATTTATCGAACGACATTTCAATTCACTAATCTCTGTGGACGCGATACGATATGACCTAAATATCACCCGGGAAAATAATAACTTACTTTTTGCTTTCCATTTTACCGCTTCCAGCACAGGCTCAATCAACAAAAGATATGAAAGGCAGAGGAAAGTGGTTCGACAATAAAGGTAGAGGAGGCTACAACAATTTGATTGGTAGAGGAAACAAGTACGAAGAAAACATGTCGAATCAGAGAAGACCGTACCAAGACAATCAAAGAGGTGGTGTTGCAAATAGATGAAGAGGATATGGTCGAAAACCTGACAAGAGTCACATTCAGAATTTCAATTGTCTAAAGTATGGTCACTATTCTAGTGATTGTCCAGAAAAGCAAACGAAACAAGAAAGTGATGCAAAGTTTGCAAAACACGAAGAAGAAGAGACGATGTTGATGGTCACAACAAAAGATAAATAGAAATTCAAGAACCAATGGTACTTGGATTCAGGATGCTCATCACACATGTCTGGAAGGAAATATTGGTTTGTCAACATAAAACCCTCGATGAAGAATACAATGAAATTCACAAATGACAATACCCTAGAAGCTGAAGGTATTAGTGGTGTTATGTTTATGAGGAAAGATGGCAAAAGGTCAATAATTTCCAATGTGTTGTACATACCAGGCATGAAGAGCAATTTGCTCAGTAGAGGGCAGTTGGTCAAAAAGAACTACAAAGTATCGATCAAAGACAAGATGACGAGAGTCGTCGACCCAAAAGGAAGGAATGTGTGCAGGCGAAGCAACACAAGAACAACTTCGGCAAGGATGCAGGAAGCAAGTCAAATGTTATTCTTAAAATCATATAGTCTGATGTATGTGGACCAATCCAGTTGGATTCAAATGAAGGTAACTGTAATACCGTGGGAGAACTGACTTTCGGGTTTTGTGTTTTATCGCAAATGTTGCGGATAGCAAGAGTCTCCGCCGACTTTTCTTTTATCCAATAAATGAAAGGGTGAAAAGAAGAGGAAAGACCTTTTGAGAATTTTATGAGTAGGGGGGTAGGTTATTAAAAGGGAAGGTGTTAGCACCCTTTTCATCCATAGTTTTCTACGGGCTCTTAATTGCTAGCTCATTTTTGGAAATGCTTTGTGCTTGTGCATGTTTGAAAATATTTTGAAAATGCCTAAGTGCGGCAATTTTGTAATGATTCTCGTATCGTTGAGAATGTATACAAAATATTTGTTTTGAAAATATTTGTGAAAGAAAGTGTTGTTTTGTTTTAAAAAGTTTGTGAGCAAGCGACTACGAGCGTTCTACCTACTAAAAAAAAGTCTTTGTTCTTTTTCTCCTCCTTTAGATGGTGTTACCCTACCATTAGTTAGTAGGAAGCCCTATCGTTGGATGTGAGGGACAGGCGCGGGTCATCGTACAATCATAGAAGGTAACTTGTAGGACGCTTTAGCAATTTCTATAAGGGACTAAGATCGTTTACTAAAGGCAACATCCAAGGGTCTCTCGAGGGACTACGATCTTTTAACCGAGGGTCTTTGCTAAAGCGTCCCACGTTCGAGGGACATGACTATTTAAATCTGAGGCAACAAGTGAGGGTCACCCTAGAGGTACGTGTGTGCAAAGTGGGTTATGTTTTAGTTATTATTCTTGAGATTAGGTTATCTAAAATTGGTTTTTACGTCTTACCATGCACACCTAATTAATCTAGCAGTTAAATATATCCAAATGCGGAAAATAAAAAAGCGGGAAATAATCTACACTATTACATCGCTTCGGGGATGGGGAGTACAAACCATAAACTGGGGAGGAAAGTAATAAACCCTAATTATCTATTACAAACTTTCAAACAGTTACAATATTGGGAAGTAATGCGAAAATTTTAACCGAGCGCGCGGAGATTGAAAAGGGAAAAGATGGTAAAAAAAAACCTAAAATATTCCCAAGCGTTTAAGAAAATATTTTTGATGTTTTTGTGTTTAGAAAAATATTTGAAGTGTGAAATAATAACTAAACCCTAATTATAATTAATTTATTAGTTAATTAATAAATAAAGGAAAAATATGATCAAGTTAAATTAATTTTAATTATCAAAAATTAAATTAAATTAATTAAAAACCTAGATTTACATTTTTTATGATTTTATGATTTTTTTATGATTTTATAAAAAATTATTAAAAAAGAAATAATTAATTAAAAGAAAACAAAAGAAAAAGAAATTAAAAGGGCCTGATGTTGCAAAAGGAAACTGGGGGTATGAATTTGAATTTGTCAAGCCCATTTCAAGGAGGCCCAGAATTGCGCTGTGTGATTACCTATGGTGGCTTTCAGGAGGTGCATCATGGGCGTGCTGACTTGGGACCACTAGATCAAGATCAGTTGAGATCTGATGGTATGGAGTTGAGGTACACCATGCGCGTATTGGGATTACTTGTATGGGATCTGCAAGGAAAATGTTAGAAAATAAAATGCCAGAGGCAGGGATCGAACCTCTGCCCTAGCACACCAAAGCCTTTGCACGCTTCCTCCTACCGTTGGGACGACTGTTTCATCCATTTATGAAACAACACCCATTAAATATATTATAAAACAAAATTCCATAATTTGAAAATGCCAGCACATCATCTTCTTCTTCCTCTTGCGCGAACGAATAACAACACCATTTTTCCATTCTTTGATTTTTCGAAAATGCTCATTTCTCAACCAAATTGAAAGATGTAAACATAAAACTTGTTTAATTTTTTACAAGGAATTCAACCATGTATTTTTAAAAAGCTATAAATCAACGGTTAGTATGAATTTTGTTTGGTACCAAACTGAAACCCTAACATTTCAGAAAACTCAGTTCCAAAATTCTCATCACAGTCAATTAAAATGCAACTAAAGGACATGGATAGTTTCAGTAACATGATGTATACATTTTATCTTAAGAAAGTATATTCTAATGATGCTTGTATCAAGATTTCAAAGTTTGAGAAAACTTACCTCTTGAAGTGAAAACTCAGAACGTGTATGGATGCTTCTAGGTGCAAATAAATGATGCCAGAAGCTCCCTTGGACCTCCCTAAACGTGTTCCAATGCTTATATTTCCTTAAGGCTCAATGAATCATCCTCCCCAACTCAATGTGCAGAGCTCGGGTTTGAGAATGGAAGATGATGATGGAGATGTTCCAGAAGTTGTTCAGGTGTTTGGACAACTTCTATATGATATACCTAAGGTGTTTGAATTATAAAAGAGGAAAACACACGAGTGGATTTGAAGTTGGGTGTTGGAAGCTTCAAATGTGCAACAATGGTGGTTTTTGAGCAAATTGTCGTGTGTTGAGTTCTATGGCATGGAGAGGTATTTATAGAGTTTGCAAATGGTCCCTCTAACTTGTAGAAATCAAGCTCAGTTCACATGGGAGTATGGTTTGGTCATTTGGTTTGAAAATGCACAAAAAAGCATGTTGCTTCATGATGAATAAAGGGAGTGATTCAAGGAATTTGCCATGCTTTTTCTGACCTCTAGAAGTTGATTACGATATTGAGATTTTATGTGACCTGATTAGGAGCAAGTTACAAGCTTAAGTGAGGAGTTGTTGACATAAAGCTTGCTTTATCAAAGAGGCAAAGTGACTTTATGCAAATTCATCCAAAAATGGCATCAAGACTTGGACAAAGCTTTAAATCCTTGTGTAATACACTTAGGGCTTGTGTAATTACTTAATTATGGAGAGATTTAGAGATAATATATCCTGAAAAGAGAGATCTTGTAGCTTTGGTTGGAGTTTTAGCCATAAGGTCATCAAAAAATGACTTATGATTCAAGTTTGAATGACCAAGTTCTTATCTTCGAATCTCCTAGCTCAAGTATGAGAAATTCATGCTCTTGGACATTTTGTAAATCTTGAAACATTTTCTGTAACTTTCATGTTGAACACTTTTGTTGAATCAATTGGGATCTTGGTGTAAAATGACCATGAAGTTGGTCACTTTTTGATGTTAAAACTGTTTGATAAATTTCTCTAAGTGTTGGCAGAATTTCACATGCTTATATGTCTTGATTTGAGAACTTTTTGGAGATAAACTCTCATTAAAAAATTTGTATAACTTTTGATTCCCTACAACATTTATGTTGAAAGTTTTTGCTGAATCAATTTGGATCTTAGTGAAAAATGGCCATAAAGTAGTGACTTTGTTAAGAACAAAACACTTAGAAATTTTTTCTAAGTGTAGGAAAATTTTCCAACTTTTGACTTTTGTTGACTCTTGATGATCAAAATTGATAATGTTTTGATGATTATTTATTTTTGAATTCCAATGTTGACCAAAAAGTCAAAGTTTGACTTTTGTATGACTATTGACTTTTTATCAATTGATTCAATTCTTCAACTATCAATCACTTGTGTCTTTGGAAATGTCTTGAGCCATGTAATTAGGTCAAGATGTTTTATTTGAGCCCTTAAGATAATGATTTAAGCCATTAGGTCACGCACTAGGCCAAAAGTCAATGATCAGTCATCTTCAATCAAAACGCTAATTTGGCAATTTTTGACCTTTGATGATTTGAGGGCTTTCCTTGAGGGATCATGATCAAACCTTGATAAAATGATGAATATCACCTCAAAATATTGATGTTGACAAAAAATCTTGAAGTTTGACTGTATGTTGACCATAGTTGACTTTTTACCTAATACAATTGACTTTCAATCTTCTGAGCCATTGACTGAGAAAACATGTGATGCAAGACTTGAAGCTTGACATGAGCATTATTGAGGACCCATGATAAACCATGAAAGTCATTTGAGACCCTTGAAACCTAATATTCCTTGAGAAGCACAAAATCCCTAGTTGTAGACCCTTGCTTAGAAGGAGGTTTGACCAGTCAACTCTTGAGTAGCTTTGAGTATTTGAGACCTTTGTGAGCATGCTTTGAAGAAAATGGGAGGGAAAGTTTTAGGGTACAACAGTAACAAATACTTTGTTACATTCATAGATGGTTTTTGTTGAAAAATATGGACTTACCTCATCAAGAAGAAAAGTGAAGTGATCGAGGTATTTGCCAAGTTTATGTCTATGGTCGAAAGACAAAGTGGTTGAAAGCTCAAAGTTCTAAGAACTGATGGTGATGTATGTGTCAAAATACTTCGACAAATTATGTGAAAAAGAAGGGATTGTGCATGAGGTGGTGCCACCCTACACTCCACAGTAGAATGGAAGTGCAAAAAATAAGAATCGAACCATCATGAATATGGTGAAAAGTATGTTGAAAGGCAAGCATTTACCTAAACAGTTTTAGAGTGAAGTTGTATCGACAACAATATACATTTTAAACAGATATCCAATGAAGAAGATAGAAGGAATTACTCCATAAGAATGTTAGTCTGGTGTGAAGCCTATCTTGAGTCATCTAAAGGTATTTGGATCTATTGCACATAGACATGTGTCCGATCAGTTGAGAAGGAAACTTGATAACAAGTCGAGTCAGATGATCCTAGTAGGATATCATTCGACGGGAGGTTTCAAGTTGTCCGACCCAGTGAGCAAGATGATTATGATCAGTAGGGACATTATCATAGATGATATTAAGGAATGGGATTGGACATAAGATATCAAGAAATATTACGTAAGAATCTTATTTGAAGAACCAACTGTTGAAGTCAAAAGAGAAGTTCGACAAAAGGAAGTTATAGATCAACCGAGTACAAGCAGACCTCAGAGAACAAGACACATGCCTGCAAGGTTGCAAGATTGTGTTATTACATTAGATGATGTGGTATATAATGAAGGTAAGCTGGTACATTATGCTTTCTATGCAGATTTCAAACCTGTCAATGCAACTGAAGCATTGAAAGATTAAAAGTGGGTGAAAGTAATTAATGAAGAAGTGAAGTCCATCAAAGACAACAAAACTTGGTCACTTGTCAAATTGACTCAAGGAAAGAAGGAAATTAATGTCAAGTGTGTATACAAAGTGAAGTTGAATCCCAAAGGGGAAGTAACTTTACATAAACCAAGGCTTGTGGCGAAAGGATTTCTTCAGAAGGAAGGAATTGACTTTGATGGGGTCTTTGCACCTGTGGCTAGAATCGAAACAATCAGGTTGGTTATTGGTCTAGCAGAAATAAATAGTTGGCACATATATCAAATGAATGTAAAGTGTGCATTCCTAAATGGACCCTTAGACAAAGAAGTCTATGTTGCACAACAATTGGGTTTGAGAAGCATGGTGAAGATAGAAAGGTGTACAAGCTACATAAATCCCTGTACGGATTGAAGCAAGCTCCAAGAGCTTGGAATAAGAAGATATATAACTTTATAAAGGAGAAGGAATTTGTGAAGTTCACATCTGAATATGGAGTATATGTAAGAAGAAGAAATAATAAATTTCTTATACTATTGAAACAACCGGCTGAAATCATCAAAGATAGAACTCAATGAAGTCACCATCAAACGTCTTTTATCCCGCCGAAAGGGAAAGTTAAACATTGAGAAAACCTGAAGGGGTGAAATCACGGTCTTGCGACCATATAGATCGGGTAAGGAAGTCGGTTACACGAGGGGAAGGTATTATCACCCCACACGTCTGTGGTACTCTACAGGATCCACTTACGTTTGTTCTAATCTAAGGGTGTATAAAATCTATGTCTAAAGCTTCAGAGCTAAAAAGAAAAATTCAAATGGGGAATGCATGAAAAAAGAGAAAACAATGTAGAGAAAATAAAGTTGTGCTCGCTTGGGCCCTACCCCAATGCCTACGTATCCTTTTTGAGGAATCAGAGTTACCGTAGTTCGACTCACATGTTTTGATTTGTTGTATGTTTTTTAATGAAAGATATTCATTTTGCCTTCTATCGCAGCTCGACCTTTGGAGACTCACGCATCAGTACAGAAGTGAATTAACATGTTCTTTTGAAAAAGTTTGAAATAAAAGCCCAAAGGAAAAAAGAGTTTGCGTTGGTTGGTGTTTTTGTTGCGGATAATAACTAGTTGATCTCAAGAGAGAGATATTAGTCACTTCTCCACTTATCCATGAAATGAGTCTTTGAGACTTGAACCATACCAAAGCCTTAAATGGAAGGACAATAAGATCGATAAGAATCCCGCTTATCATCTCCCATCCTCAATAAAGGTATGATTCTCATTG
Organism: Vicia faba; assembly: GCA_948472305.1. Taxonomy (NCBI): domain Eukaryota; kingdom Viridiplantae; phylum Streptophyta; class Magnoliopsida; order Fabales; family Fabaceae; genus Vicia; species Vicia faba. The sequence goes on along the minus strand of OX451736.1, from coordinate 1,261,379,423 downwards.
GTAATTTTTAAGTGTTTTGAAGTTTGCAAGAAAAAGAAGTTTTTGTTTTAATGAGATGCAAAAGAGGAAACAAAAGTATAAGGGGAAAATAGCAAAATAACCCTAAAGTTGTCATGCATTGTTGATCCTATAGTTGAGGATAAAAGAGGGAAACATCTATCTAATATTGGCATACATGGATACAAGCCTAAGGTCTATTCAATTCAAATTTAGAAAAGAATGAATTGAAGATCCTATGGGGAGCATACAAGAGTTGGGTCCAATAAAGGAGTGATAAGGTATGACCAAGCATTAAGAACACTCAACGTTTTTATTGATCAAACAAAGCAATGGATGGAAATCTTAAACACACCAAGATAGGTGGATAAGAAGTATTCAGGGCTTGATGGGAAATGTGATACGATGGGAGAACTGACTTTTGGTTTATGTTTTATTGCAAATGTTACGGATATCAAGAGTCGCCACCGACTTTTCTTTTATCCAATAAAGGAATGGGTGAAAAGAACAAGAAAGACCTTTGATAATTTTCTTGAGTTCGGGGGGTAGGTTATGAAAATGGAAGGTGTTAGCGCCTTTTTCATCCGTAGTTATCTACGGGCTCTTAATTGCTAGCTCACTTTGAAAATGATTTGTGTATGTTTGTAAATATTTTGAAAATGCCTAAGTGCGGCAATTCTGTAATGATTTTCGTATCGTTGAGAATGTATACAAAATATTTGATTGAAAAGAAGTGTTATTTTTGAAAGTGTTTTTGAGAATGCCAATGTAAGGAAATTTGCTTTATAATAACCCTTGTATCAGTCCTCAAGAGTGTTTATAAAGCGCTTTGAAATTAGTTTTTTTCAAAGTATGAAATGTGGAAATTGTTTTAGTTTGTGAGTAAGCGATTACGAGTGATCTACCTACTCAAAAAGTCTTTATTCTTTTCCTCCTCCTTTAGATAGAGCTATCATACCTTTAGTTAGTAGGAACCCCTATCATTGGATGTGAGGGACATGCGTGGGTCATCGTACAGTCATAGAAGGCAACTTGTAGGACGCTTTAGCAATTTTCATAAGGGACTAAGATTGTTTACCGAAGGCAACATCGAAGGGTCATCGAGGGACTAAGATCTTTTAATTGAGGGTATTTGCTAAAGCATCTCACGTTCGAGGGACATGACTGTTTTCCGAGGCAACAAGTGAGGTTACCCTAGAGGTGAGTGTGTGAAAAGTGTATTCAATTCATTTATTTATCTTGTATTTAGGGTTATCTAATGTTTTGTTTTAGTCTTGCCATACAATCGTATTAAACTAACAATAATAAGGTAAATAGTCAATTGCGGAAATTAAATATCCTACGCTATTACAACGCTTCGGGAGTGGGGGTACAAATTTATGAATGGGGATGAAAAAGCAATAAACCCTAATTTATATATTACAAGCTTTGGGAAATTATGTAATTATATGAATGCGAAAAATAAGCAAACACACTGAGATTGAGAGAAAGGGAAAGATGTTTAGAAAACCTAAAATATTTCTAAGTGTTTAGAAAAATATTTGATAGTGTAAACTAATAACAAAACCTAATTCTAATTATTTTACAAACTAATTAACAAAATAAAGAAAAGTGATTAAACTAAAATAATTTTTATTTATGAAAGTTAAAATAATTAATTAAAATCTAAGTCTAAATTTTGTGATTTTATTATTTTTTCTGATTAAATAATGATTTAGAAAAGAAAAAGTTAATTAAAATGAAAAAGAAATAAAATGGGCCTGGGTGTAAACAAGTAATAAAGGGGGTGAGAAAAAAGAAAAAATGTCAGGCTGAACTGAAGGAGCCCAGGCGCCTGTAAGATTCAATGTGGGCAACTCAATGGGGTGCACTGGGGGAAGGACACATATGGAGCGCTGGATCTGGATCTATTGAGATCTGAAGGTTGTAACATGAGGCACATGATGAGCGCATATTCCTGATTCACACTGGATCTGCAATGAAAATGTTATAAAATAAAATACCCCATGCCTGGATCGAACCCAGGACCAGGCATAAGCATGACTTAAACACACGTGTGCTGCCACTGGGGTGGCTGTTACATCCGATGATAAAACATGTTGCACTAAATATAAAGTAAACTCATTTTTCAAATTTGAAATTCTGCCTTCTTCTTCCTCGTGTGCATAACATAACAATAACACCATTGATGATTTCTAAAAGCTTCATTTCTCAACCTTTTTGAAAACTTCCAAAAACAAACTTGCTTGAAATTTAATCACGAATTCAACCATGTAAGTTATAAAGGCTATAGGTTAAAGATGAGCGCGCATTTTGTTTGGTACCAAACTGAAAACCTAATATTTCAGAAACTTTAGTTCCAAAATTCTCATCACACTGTTAACATAAATGAAAACTAAGGACATGGTTAGTTTTAGGGCAATCATATCTACATTTTATCTTTTGAAATTGAAAGCAAGTGTATATGGGGTTTTGAAGTTCAAGAAAACTTACCTCTTGAAGCAAAATCCAATGTACTCTACACGACTTCCAGAAGTAATGTGATGCTTGCTTTAGCTTCCTGGGACCTTGGTGAGTATGTTGCAACTCTTACTTTGCCTTGAGAGTGTTTGAATTAGTCTACTCAAGTCAAGTTGCAAAGTTGGATTTTGAAAATTGTGGATGATGATGGAGTGATTACAGAAGTTGTTCAGGTGTTTGGACAACTTCTATATGATGTATATAAGGTGTTTGAAAGATAAAAAAGGAAAACGCACGAGTGGATTTGAAGTTGGGTGTTGGAAGCTTCAAATGTGCAACAATGGAGTTTTCTAAGTGATTATGAGTTTGAGAGTGTTTTTGAGCTTGTGAAATCGTGTATTGGCTTGCAAATGGCCTCTCTATTTATAGGCAAAATGTTTGAGGGCAAAAGCTGATCAGGTTTGCAAGTTATGGAGTTATGGCTTGGTTGAGATGCAACTTGTGATTTCTTGAGAAATCAAAGTTCCAATGTATAGTACCATGGCTCATAGAGTGGTTAGGAGCTGCATACACGTTTCTTCTTGCTTTGACATTGTGTATGTGTAGAAGAAACAATTGAGATGCTCAAGGAGAATGGACTTTGCATAAAGCATGCTTTATGTGAATGTCAATGGTGCCTTTGTGCCATAAATGGAAAATTATCTTGGACAATGGCTCAAACACTTGGGTAATAGTTCAATCAGTTGTGTAAACACTTAATTATGGGGATATTTGCAAGTTAATGGACCTAAAAAGTGAGATCTCTAAGCATGGCATGAGAATTGGTTATGATCTTGTCACAAAAAATGACCTATAATGCAACCTTAGATACCCAACTTCATCTCTTCGAAATTTATAGCTCAAGTATGATAAATTTGTATTCTTGGACATTTTGGAAAGCTTGAAACATTGTCTACAACTTTCATGTTGATCACTTTTGCTAAATCAAATGGGAACTTGGTGGAAATTGGCCAAGAAGTTAGAATGAAAAACTGATCAAAACTTGTTTGAAAATATTTCTAAGTGTTGGATAAAAAACATCATAACTTCACGGGCTTATATCTCTTAAATTAAGCATTTTTTAAGGATCACCCCACATTAATAAAGTTGTAGAATTCATCGATCCCTACAACTTTCATGTTGAAAGTTTTCCTTGAATCAACTTGTATCTTGAGGAAACTTGCTTGTGAAGTTAAGGGTTTTTTAGGTACAAAACACTTGAATTTTTTCTAAGTGTTTGAAAATCTTGACTTTTGACTTTTGTTGACTTTATTGATTCTTGATGACAAAGTTTGATAGTTTTGAATATTTTGATGATTCTTGAATTCCAATGTTGACTAAAAAGTCAAAATTTGACTTTTATATGACTGTTGACTTTTATCAATTGATTCAATTTTTTCAATTATCAATCATTTGCATCTTTGGAAATGTATTGAGCCATGTAGTTAGGTCAAGATGTTGTTTTTGAGATCTTGAAATCATGCTTTAAGCCATTAGGTCATGCATTAGTCCAACAGTCAATGATCAGTCATCTTCAATCAAAACCCTAATTTTGGCAATTTTTGACTTTTGATGATTTAAGGGCTTTTCCTTGAGGAATCAAGCTCAACCCTTGATAAAATGATGATATCACCTCAAAATGTTCATGTTGACAACAAATCTTGAATTTTGACTGTATGTTGACCATAGTTGACTTTTTACCCAATATAGTTGACTTTCAATCATCTGAGCAATTGACTGAGCAAACTTGTGATGCAAGACTTGAAACTTGACATAAGAATTATTGAGGACCTATGATGAACCATGAAAGTCATTTGAGACCCTTGCCACCCAATATTCTTTGATAAGAACCAAACCCTAATTGAAGACCTTTGCTTAGGAGGAGGTTTGACCAGTCAACTCTTGAGTATCCTTAAGTATTTGAGAATCTTATAAGAATGTCTTGAAGAAAATGGGAGGGAAAAGTTTAGGGTACAACAGCTTCCCCAATTCAATCTTCTTAAACCTTAAGAGTTATATTGGCATGTTTTCCATTCGTGACTTGAAGGTAGAAGATGATTGAACACCTAAGTGCCCAGAAATTTGCACTCGCCGATGCATGAAGTGATGCTATTGGCTGATTATACTGGGAATGGGATTAAAGATTCCATTTGGAGAGGTGGTGGAGATTTGTCAGAGATGGGCTTATATATGCCATCCAAAGTAATTGTTGATAGAGATTAGACTAAGTCTACGCTCGACTTTGACTGGAAAAAGTATCAGAATAAATCTATGCTCGATTTATTCTGAGCTAGAAGAAGTCAACTGGAAGAAGTATCAGAATAAATCTATGGTCGATTTAATCTGAGCCAGAAAATGTCTACCGGAAGAAGTATAAGAATAAATCTACGCTTGATTTAATCTGAGCCAGAAGATGTTTACATCCGTCTTTAACTGGGAGAAGTATCAAAATAAATCTATTGTCGATTTAATATGAGCCATAAAATGTCTACTGGAAGAAGTATCAGAATAAATCTATGCTTGATTTAATCTGAGCCAGAAGATGTTTACGCCTGTCTTTAACTGGAAAAAGTATCAGAATAAATCTATGTTTGATTTAATCTGAGCTAGAAAATGTCTATTGGAAGAAGTATCAGAATAAATCTACGCTTGATTTAATCTGAGCCAGAAGATGTCTATGCCTATCTTTAACTGGAAGAAGTATCATAATAAATCTATGGTTGATTTAATCTGAGCCAGAAAATGTCTATTGGAAGAAGTATCAGAATAAATCTATGGTTGATTTAATCTGAGCCAGAAGATGTCCGCGCCTGTCTTTAACTGGGAGAAGTATCATAATAAATATATGGTTGATTTAATTAGATCCAGAAAATGTCTACTGGAAGAAGTATCAGAATAAATCTATGCTTGATTTAATCTGAGCCAGAAGATGTCTACGTCTGTCTTTAACTGGAAGAAGTGTCAGAATAAATCTATGGTTGATTTAATCTGAGCTAGAAAAAGGTCTATTGGAAGAAGTATTTGAATAACTCTATGGTCAATTTAATCCGATCCAAAAGATGTATTTTTTGAGAATGATCCTCCGAGGAAATTATTGAAATAGCCCTTTGTCAGATGTAGCCTTAGAGAAGACTGTCGGGTCATATAAGTAGTTGATGATGTTTGTCTGTTGATTGATCTTTCCTAAAAAGGTAAAGAGTTAGCTGTATGAAATGTCATGATGTATGAAATGCATTGTGTAATGATGTTCTCAAAATAAATGAGATTCTGCTATATGCGTTTCGTATGCATATGGTATGATATTCGTAAATGATGTATGAATGTGAAATGTTGTTAGAAATGTATCAACAGTTTCGTATGACATATTGCTGGGGAAAATGAATCCATGACTGGTACTGGGGATGAATAACATGAGTAATCTTCAACCTTGTCTAGAATGCTTGGGGATTCCCACTTGCTGTTTGAGTAAAATCCGATGGGGAATGTTTACTTCTGTTTGAGGAGAAGAGTTCAGGAATATTAGTCGTCCATCGCTCCACTAGGAGTTTAATTCTTATATATCCTGACTGGGGATAAAAGAGATGGATAACCTTCTGACTCTTCTGGGGAGGATAATTCTTATATACCCTGACTGGGGATAAAAGATATGGATAACGTTCTGTCTTTTCTGGGGAGGATAAAATGGACTGATATCTGGTCAATTTTCGTAGCAACTCTCCGGGGATAGTGGTGACTTCACTAGGGAGAGGAATTTTGCAGGTGATTCGTAGCCATATGAGAAATAGACTCAAGATGGGGAGACTATAATCTGTTGAGGAAGTAAATCCTGTTGGGGGAAATAAAACCTGTCGACAGAGAAGTACTCTGCTGAGGAAATGAGCTCTATTGGAGAGAAGAAATATGTAAGGGGCTTTACAGTTTTGGAGGAATAAACTCAGCTGGGGAAGAGAACTTCCATGAACTATACTGATTGTAACTCCATAGGTTGGTGACATCGCCGGGGAAAAGATCATATTCTTTTATTCTCCAGAGCGATTTTCCGGGGAAATTATGGGGAATGTATCTTCATTTGAAGGTATATTTGTGAAGATTACTCTGTGGGGGATAATCTCATAGAAGTGGCTTTGTAGGGATTTATGGACAACTTAAACGTCATCCCAACTCCTAGAGTCTTAAGTAAATGCTTATTCTTGTTCTTATGCATATATTTGTTAACAGTTAATCGTGTTCATATGCATATGTTAATTCAATTATAATCATTGGACATTTTTGCAAACAAAACAAAAAAATTTAAAAACAAAAACGTTTGAATTTAGGGTGTATTTGTATTGATAGTTTGCCTATAAACAGGCGATTTTGTACAAAGAGACATAAATCCTAGTAAGAGGAAATTTTAGTAAAATGAAAAGAGTACAAAGTGAAAATAAAACATATAGCTATGTGGAAATGATCTCGTTGGGTTCCAACTTTGCTATTGCCCCTATGTCTTCGAACATCTCATCCCTTGCTGTCGAAAGAAGTTGATTGAGCTAATCTTTTGACTTTGGTAATAAAGATTGCATTAAGTCATCTAACAGGACATAGTCGTACGCTTTTAATCCATAGCTATTGCCTGGACCTCCCTTTCGGGTTTTCAGTCCACCGGGATATCCTTTCTTGCCCAAGCCAGAATTTTGACTTGCCGGGTGTACAATCTTTTATATATATCCCTAATTTTTGCTTAGGACAATCAACCTAGCGGGTCGTTTTCATGCGTAGTATCTTTTAATTATGTCCATGTTCACATGGTGCGGGAAATCTTTACCGTCCATGGTGGTTGTTATCATAGCACCGCCTGAAAACACTTTCTTGACAACAAATGACACTTCGTAGGTGGGAGTCCATTTTCCCCTGGGATCACCTTGTGGTAGAATGATGCACTTTATTACCAAGTCACCAGCCTGATATACCCAATGATGGATTTTCTTGTTGAATGCATTGATCATGCATTTCTGATACATCTAACCATGACAGATAGCCACAAGCCTCTTTTAGTCAATTAGATTCAACTAGTCTAGCCCGATATGAATCCACTCGTCTTCGTCTAAGTCCGCATCTTTCATAATCCTCAGAGAAGGAATCTAAACTTCGACAGATAGGAAAACTTCCATACTATAGACCAGAGAGAATGGGGTTTCCCCAATTGATGTCCGTGTTGAAGTGCGATAGCCATGAAGAGAAAATGGTAACATCTCGTGCCAGTCTTTGTAAGTCAAGACCATCTTCTGTATGATCTTCTTAATATTCTTGTTGGAGGCTTCCACTGTGCCATTCATATTTGGTCGATACGGATAAGTTGTGGTGCTTAATCTTGAACTGCATGCAGAGTTCAATGATCATAGTGTTGTTGAGGTTGATACCATTGTCTATGATGATTCTCTTGGTAATGCCATACCGACAGATAAGGTTATGTTTTATGAACCGAGCGACCACATTCTTATTAACAATGGTGAACGCGGCCTCTTCAACCCATTTTGTGAAGTAGTCAATGGAGACGAGAATGAAGTGATGCCCGTTAGAAGCAGTAGGCTTGATTTCTTCGATCATATTAATGCTCCATGTTTCGAATGGCCACAGAGCAGTCATGACATTCAAAGGTACCAGAGGCCCATGGATTTTATCAACATAAATATGGCACTCATGATAAGTTCTCGAGTGGTGGTGATAGTCAGTTTCCATAGTCGACCAATAGTAACATGCTCTCAATATTTTCTTAGCCATAATATGCCCGCTGGAGTGAGTACCAAAGATGCCTTCGTGCATATCCTCCATAATTTTTTCTGCTTCCTTCTTGTCCATACAATGAAGTAGAGTCGAATCATGATTACGCTTGTATAAAATTCCATTGCTCAAGAAGAACTTAGCCGAGAACCTCCATAGGATTTTCTTATCATTGATTGATGCCCCTTCAGGGTATTCCTGAGCTTCAAGGTACCTTTTCACTTCATGAAACCAAGGTTTTTCTTCTACTCCATCAGTATCAATTTCGTAGAAATGTGTCGGTTCGTCGAATCTTTCAATGGAAATTCTGGAAGCCTCATTGTCCCATCTGACCTTGAACATGGATGACATGGTAGCTAATGCGTCTGCCAACTGATTCTCTTCTCTTGGGATATGCTCAAAAGTAATCTCTTCGAAGTATGGAATCAAGGCTAGCACATGTTGTCGGTAAGGGATAAGATTTGGATGCTTCGTGTCCCATTCTCCCTTGACTTGACTGATTACCAAGGCTGAATCCCCATATACGCTCAGGAATTTTATTCTTAGTTCAATAGCAGCTTTAATACTCATGATGCACGCTTCATATTTAGCCATATTATTGGTACAATCAAAGTAAAGTCTGGCAGTGAAGGCTGTATGGCAACCTTGAGGAGAGATAACTGCAACACCAATTCTGTTTCCAAGTGCGTTAGAAGCTCCGTTGAAAACCATAGTCCATTAGGATCCTGGCTTAGGTCCTTCACATGGTCCAGGTTCTTCATAATCTGTAACTAGCATAATGTTCTGGTCCGAGAATTCGAAGTTCATAGATTGGTAGTCGTCTACAACTTGATGTGCCAAATGATCAACCATCACACTTCCTTTGATTTCTTTTTGAGTTGTGTACTGAATGTTGTATTCTGTTAAGATCATTTGCCATCGGGCTATTCTTCCAGAGAGAGCTGACTTCTCGAATATGTACTTGATGGTGTCCATTTTAGAAATCAATAGAGTAGTATGAGTGAATGTGTACTATCTTAGTCAGCGAGCAGCCCATGTAAAAGTGTAATAAGTTTTCTTGAGCATTGAATATCTTGTTTCATAGTCGGTAAATTTTTTTCTAAGGTAGTATATTGCATGCTCTTTTCGACCAGAATCATCATGCTGCCCCAGTACACACCCCATTGAATTCTATAGCACTGTTAGGTACATGATTAAAGGTCTTCCTTCAACTGGTGGCATCAGAATCAGAGGTTCTTGTAAGTACTCCTTGATTTTATCAAAGGCTATTTGACACTCGTCGTTCCACTTCACTACTTGATCTTTCTTCAGCAGCTTGAAGATTGGCTCACATGTAGTAGTCAAATGAGAGATGAATCGGGCAATGTAATTCAGTCGTCCTAAGAAACCTCAAACCTCTTTCTTAGTATGGGGAGCCGACATTTCTTGAATATCTTTAACCTTTGCGGGATCAACTTCAATACCTTTACCACTGACGACGAAACCCAGGAGTTTACGGATCTCACCCCAAAAGTGCATTTGTTCAGATTTAGCCTTTGCTTGTACTTCTTCAGCCTTTAAAATAACTTATGCAGATGATCAAGATGTTCTTCTTCAATCTATGACCTTGCTATCATGTTTTCGATGTAGACTTCTATCTCGTGATGAATCATGTCATGGATAAATTTACCATGGTACGCTGATAAGTTTCCCCGACGTTCTTCAACCCAAAGGCGTGACCTTATAACAGAAAGTCCCCCAATGTGTCACGAAGGTAGTTTTATCCACGTATTCAAGCGCCATATTGATATGATTATAACCTAAGAAACCACCCATGAAGGGGAATACCTTGTGCTGAGCGGTGTTGTCGACTAAGACATCAATATTTGGAAGTGGGAAGTCATCTTTGGGGCTTGCCCTGTTTAGATCCCTGTAGTCTACACACATACGTACCTTGCCGTCTTTCTTTGGTACCAGAATAACAATGGAAACCCATTAAGGATATGACGTCACTGCTAAGAACCCTGCATTGAATTGTTTCATAACCTCATCCTTGATTTTCTATGACATTTCCAGACGCATGCGACGAACCTTCTGCTTAATAGGAAAACGACCCCTTTTCATTGGCAGACGGTGAACCACAATATCAGTATCAATCCCTGACATGTTTTTCGTATGACCAAGCAAATACCTCAACATAGTTATGCAACATCTGAATCAATCTGTTCTTGACACTGCCCTCTAAGTTGCCGCCTATCTTGACCTCTTTTCTATCTGTCTCAGAACCCATGTTTACCACTTCGATTGGATCTTCACGCAATTGGATAGCCTTTTCTTCTTGTATTAAGAGTTTGGCAATTTCTCCAGGTATTTCACAATCTCCCTCACCTTCGTCCTCGGCTTGGTAGATCGGATTTTCAAAGTCATAAGCGACAATAGAAGAATCGTTATTAACGAGATCTAAAGTGGATGGGGATCTGCAATATAGTGTGTGGGTGTGTGTAAGAACACATAGCTATTTGAAGTGCAATAAAGTAAAAGAAAGACAAAGATCGCAAAATTTGAATGCAAAATGTTCAATGTTTTCATTACATGAAAATATGACATATGAAATGACAATCCTTAACAAATGAACCATTGTGCCCCGGGAAAGACACAAGGTTTAAAATCATTATTTTTAAAAGAAATTACATAACCAAACTTCTTAAAGCGATAGAACATAAATAGCTATTACTCCTGACTAAAGGAGATGGAGATAATGTCTTCTGCTTTCCAGTTGTTGAGTCTGTTTCCCATGGTAGGAAATATCTAGCTGCCGAAATCACAATCACTGTTAGAATCCTCTATAGCATTGACTCCATTATTGCTGACACAAAATTGAGGTCTTCAACCACGAGCGCGACGAACAGTCCTCTGGCCTTCTGCAGTAAAGCCCAAACCAAACTTGTCAGACTTGTAAGGGATATTAGGAAGCTGACCCCAAATTGTACAACCACCTTCTTCTATAGTTTCTTTGGCATCTTTTAAAGAATCCATCTTGTGCGGAACCCTGGTAGTATTCGGAATGGCAAAAACATCTTTAATAGCATAAGTGGAAATCACTTCAAAAGTTTGACAGGGAGTCTCGATGAATTCCCCGTCCATATCCACGTATCAGAATGAATTCAGGTGGCTGACCGTGTACTCCTCTTCTCTGCAGACAGTAACAATCTTCCCTTTCACATGATATTTTAATTTCTAGTTTATGGTGGAGGTAACAGCGCATGCCCAATGGATCCAAGGGCGTCCTAATAGACAAGAATAAGTTGGCCGAATGTCCATCACATAGAAGGTGGATTCAAAGATCTACAAATCCACTTTGATAGGAAGATCCACTTCTCCATGTACCATTCTCTTGGACCCATCAAAGGCTCGAACTATAATGTCATTGGGTTTCAGCACAACCCCTTCACAATCCAGTCTGTCAAGAGTGCCCTTTGGCAGAACATTTAAAGAAGAACTAGTATCAACTAACACATGAGCCAACATAATGCCCCTGCATTCAATGGAGACATACAAGGCCCTATTATGATTCCTTCCTTTCGGAGTCAGATTAGCATCATAGAAACCTAATCCATTGTCAGTCGCTAAGCTAGCAACATAACTTCCAAATTGATCAGCATAAATCTCTTGTGGTACATGAACAGTCTTCAAAAATTTCATTAAAGCTTGCGCATGAGATTTAGAAACATTAGTAAAGATAACATGGAGATTTTGGATGGGGTCTGCCCCAGCTGTTCAACAATTTTATAATCACTTCTATGAATGATCTTCAAAACCTCTTCCATTTCTTGTATGGAGGTGTCCTTGAGTGTAACTTCTTTTGGCACCTCCGTCTGGGCAGGCTCTGTCATTGGCTCTTTACCTCGATCCTTGGTAGTTGTCTTGGTAACTGTGACTTGAACAGGTGGAGAGATTTCCGGGGAGAAAATCCTTCCGCTTCTAATAATTTTGCTGGTCCCTGCAATATTACCAATATCGGGATCAACCTCTTCATCATCTTTGTCAGATAACTCTTGTTTAATGCTATGGTAATAGACGTCAGACCCATAATTCCATGGAATAGCCTTCTCTGAGGAATATGGGATGGGCCCATGTTTTGTAATGATTAAGGGAGAAACTTTTGGATTGGTAGTAATCCTTACAAGACCCTTGGAAGTGATCTTGAAAGGAGTACCAGATATGACTGACAAATCTCGGTACAAATTCTCAGCATACATAACTTTCTCAATCAAAATTATAGGTTCATCCACCAGGCGTTGAATGCCTTCCTTTAGTAACCCGCATCCATTGGGTTGAAATGCACATCAATTGAATTTTTTAAGACAACCCAAAAATAAATCGACTCGTAACAGATTCTTTTTGATTATTGAGAGAGGAGTAACCACATTGCTTACAGAGGTAACATACAAAACATCTTTAAGAGCACTTATACCTTTGTCATGCTTCAGCATAAGAGCAGTAATCACGTTCGGAGTCTCCGGGGGATCAAACTCAATTTCCTTGTTATTAATCATGTCTTGAATTTTGTTTTTCAAGGCCCAACAGTTGTTGGTGTCGTGCCCAGGACTATTCGAATGATAAGCACACCTCGTATTTGGATTGTACTTTGGAGAAGATGTGTTGGGATTAGGAGGAGGATCCCACAGTCAAATGAGTTCAGCCTTTAACAAATGTTGTAATGCTTGAGCCAATGGAATATTAATCATGGTAAATAGCCTCCTCGGAGCGTCTAACCTGTGCTGGTTGCCTTTTTGTGATTGTTGAACATGCATCGGATTAGAGATCAACACCACTCCCACAGACTGATGGCAGTCATTTTTACTACGACCCTTCTGGCCATAGACAGTGTTGGTTTCTTTCTTACCATTGAACGACTTCTTCACAACATTAGAAGTTCCAGCCATTGGAATCTTCCCACTCTTAATACCACTTTCAACTCATTCACCAGTCAAAATCAGCTAAGTAAACCCTACTGAAGAACTCCCAATCAGTAAATTAAATAATGAACCCTTCAGAGTGCCCATGAACATATCCACTAATTCCCGGTTAGTCAAAGGAGGTTGCACCCTTCCAGCTAGGTCCCTCCATTTTCGGGCATACTCCTTGAACCCTTCATTCGAGCCCATGGACATATTTTGCAATTGTACACGAGTCGGTGTAAGGTCAACATTATATTGATACTGCTTGTAGAAAGCAACAACCAAGTCTTCCCATGTGTGAATGTTGGTTCCCTCCAACTGATAGAACCATTGCAGTTGAGTGCCAACCAAACTTTCTTGAAAGAAATGGACCCATAATTTCCTGTCAACAGTATGAGTTTGGATTTTTCGAACATACGACCTCAGATGAAGTTTGGGACAAGAGACCCCATCATATTTAGAAAAGATAGGGACATTAAATTTGTGAGGGATGACCACCCCCGGTATCAGACCTAGCTCTCCAAAATCCAATCCAGGAACTTTCTAGATTTCCACAGCTTTGAGTCGGTCTTCCAACTGCTTATATTTGTCATCTGCAGGAGGATATTGTTCGTCGGAGTAGTCTTTATCCTTAGAAACCTGATTATTTCTATCTTCACCCCTGGCACTTATGCCATCCTCCTCTTGGTTTTCGTCTTCCTCAGAGGAAACATCATTCACTCGAATTGGTTGAGCATGACATTTGAATCTTCTACCCATGTTGAGGATAACAACCCGCTTCTTAGTCTTCTTTTTTGTGGTGAGGAGCACCATCATCTCTTGTTGCCATTTGGCCAGATTCAGAAGAGTCTCTTGAAATTGTGCATACTGAGTTTGCAGATCCTTGACAGTTTGTTCGAGGGCCATCTTATACTAAAATAAATAGTAAATAGATGAGAAAACCCATATTGGAAAACCTTCTTTATGAAATGATGCATTATATGTAGATGCAATATTTTCAAGGACTTTAAGAGATTTAAATTTTCTAGTCAAAAGGAAACAGAAACAAATATATCAGTAATAAGTTCAAAATTACAACTGCCTTCTAGGCTTACAAATAAAAGCAAAAGGGTCTCAAGGAGACAACAATATGAACTTCTAAAACCTAAGACTCAAGTCTCCCACAGACGTTTCCTCTTCGTGTCGATGTATGAATTAAGGCTTTGCTCCTTATGAAGTTGCTTTGTGAGCTCCAACACTTTCTTTTCACTTGCCTAGAATTGAGCTTCAATGGTGTCCCGTTCTTCCTTGAGTTGAATCAAGGACTTATGCAATTCTTTGAGGTCAGTGGGTATGTCTAGATGGAGGATGATGCGAGAAATGTCTCCTTCGACAACATGCTCTAAGATCATCGATAAAACAACTGGATATGGCATCATAAGGTTTTAAGCGCGGGCTCGTACCCACTTGAGATAAGGCTCCAAAGGGATATAATTCTTTTGTCTTAAAGTCTTTCCATCAACCTTGTTTACCATGCCCCAAGCACGTATAAACCTTTGATGATAACTTTGAGGATCATTTTCATAGTCGAACATAATACCCTGGATAAGTGCGCCATGAGGACCATCTCTTCGAGCATAACCAAATTGTCGTAGAGCTAGAGAAGTGTTGTAAGTAATACCCCCCCTAATTCCAAGGAATGGAACATTGGGGAATTCCCGACAACAGTCAATGACAGTAACATCTTCCAGAGATCAGGAACACTAATAGATATCTGAATGAGAGAGCGACATCATCCTTTGAGACCACCTTAAACCTTGTTTATTCCTCAATACTGATCGGGAAAGGTGTGAAATAAACCACCTAGATAGCAAAGGTATGCAACATATAAGAGTACCTCGCTTCCTCTTAGTACGAGTGTGAAGAGAATGTAAAATGTCTCCGAGCAAAATAGGCACAGAGTTATGAGAAAGAAATATTTTGATGGCATTCATATCTATGAGTTGGTATGGATTAGGGAATAGCACCAAACCATAGATCAACAAGGCCAGGATTCTTCGAAAGCTTGAAAAATCATAGCATCCAAAAATAGCTGAGCCTTCTCTAACAGAAACTTAGCAAGTAAACCCTTGACTCCACTTCTTGTTTCCCAATTAGAT
Source organism: Vicia faba (assembly GCA_948472305.1). Taxonomy (NCBI): domain Eukaryota; kingdom Viridiplantae; phylum Streptophyta; class Magnoliopsida; order Fabales; family Fabaceae; genus Vicia; species Vicia faba. The sequence goes on along the minus strand of OX451736.1, from coordinate 1,261,364,089 downwards.
ACTGTAATACGGTGGGAGAACTGACTTTTGGGTTTTGCGTTTTATTGCAAATGTTGTGGATAGCAAGAGTCGCCAATGACTTTTCTTTTATCCAATAAAGGAAAGGGTGAAAAGAACATGAAATACCTTTAAGAATTTTCTTGAGTTTGGGGGGTAGGTTATGAAAATGGAAGGTGTTAACACCCTTTTCATCCGTAGTTATCTACGAGCTATTAATTGCTAGATCACTTGAAAAATGCTTTGTGTTTGTGTATGTTTGAAAATATTTTGAAAATGCCTATGTGAGGAAATTTTATAATGATTCTCGTATCGTTGAGAATGCATATAAAATGTTTTCTTTGAAAATATTTGTGAAAGAAAGTCTTGTTTTGTGAAAAGATGTTTTTGGAAAATTCCAATGTGAAGTAGTTTGCTTTATAATAACCCTTGTATCAGTCCACAAGAGTGTTTATAAAGCATTTCGAAAGTAGTTATTTTGAAAGTGTGAGGTGTGGAGATTGTTTTATTTTGTGAGCAAGCGATTACGAGCGATCTACCTACTCAAAAAGTCTTTGTTCTTTTCCTCCTCCTTTAGATAGTGCTATCCTACCATTAGTTAGTAGGAAGCCCTATTATTGGATGTGAGGGACATGCGTGGGTCATCGTACAATGATAGAAGGGAACTTGTAAGACGCTTTAACAATTGTCTTAAGGGACTAAGATCGTTTATCGAAGGTAACATCGAAGGGTCATCGAGGGACTATGATCTTTTAGCCGAGGGTCATTGCCAAAACATCTCACATTCGAGGGACATGACTGTTTATATCCGAGGCAACAAGTGAGGTTAACCCTAGAGGTGCATGTGTGTAAAGTGTTTTGATTTCAGGTATTTGTCTTTGAGATTAGGTTTTCTAATGATTGATTTTAATCTTGCCATACAAACCCTAATTACTAACAGTAATAAGGAAAGCAGTAAATTGCAGAAATTAAATATCCTACGCTATTACAATGCTTCGGGGATGGGGGTACAAGTTTATGAATGAGGGAGAAAAGCAATAAACCCTAATTATCTATTACAAGCTTTGAGCAATTGCAATATTGGAAAATGTTAATGCGAAAGTAAAGTGTGCGAAAATTGTGAAAAGGGGAAATGTTTTAAGAAACCCTAAAAATATTTCTAATTATTAAGAAAATAATTTATTGTTTTTGTTTAGAAAATATTTGAAATGAAAATTGGACCTAATTCTAATTTTATTTGCAAATTAATTAATAAAACAAAGTGTGATCAAAAGAAATTTTTTATTCATAAATATTTAATTAATTAAAAAAAATAAATATAATTGATTTTTAATTTTATAAAAAAAAACAATTGTTAGAAAAATATTTTTAATGTTAATGTAAATTTAAACCCAATTTTAAATTAATTGGAAGTTAATTAAGTTAATAAAAAACTATGTCTAATTAATTTTATTTAATCAACAAAATAAAAATGTCAAAATATGGATTAACCTAAACCTAATTATTTTTTGTATTTTAATTAAATGAAATAAAAAAATAAAAGTAAAAAAGAAAATATAAAGAGTAAAAAGATTGGGCCTGGGTTTGTAAAGCAATTAGGGGGGTGTGAGAAACTGTTTTTGTCAGGCCCAAAACAAGTATTTTGTTTGAAGAAAATAATAAAAATAAGATGAAAATAGGCCTGATTTAGCAAACAGGAGGGGGGGGGGTATGGAAAGAAATTCGTCCAGGCCCAAAACAAAAGCCTAGACCCCTGTATGAGAACCAGTGGGGATGGCTCCCAGAAGTCCACCATGTGCTTGCTGATCTGGTGCGTTGGACCCAGTCTTGTGATGGTCAGAGGGTGATTGAGAAAGGCACACGATACACACACTGAGCTGGCATGCACACAATCTATAACAATTAAATATCTTAAATAAATAAAAGGGTACCACTGGGACTCGAGCCTAGGTCCCTGAGGTCAAATGCGCGTATGTTTTACCACCAGGGTGGCTGTTACATCCCGTTATGAAATGCCCCCCCATCAAATATAATATGAAATGAATCCTAAAAATTTGAAATTGTTATCTTCTTCTTCCTTGCCCGTGTAGATAACAATAACACCATTTTTTATTTCTAAAAGTTCATTTCTCAGCCTTTTTGAAAAGTGTAAACATGAAGCTTGCTTGAAATTTAATCAGGAATCCAACCATGTCATTAATTTTAGTTAAGACTCAAAGAATAATAAGAATTTTAATCATACCAAAAATGAACCCTAACTGGTCAGAGCTTCGACTCTCACTCCACAAGCAAAATTAATGAAAACTAATGATATGGTCAGCTTTAGAGGCATGTTATCTACATTTTTGCTTTTATATGTATGCACTAAAGATGCGTGAATAAGAAGTTCGAAGTTTGAGAAAACTTACCTCTTGAAGCAAAACTCAGAACGTGTATGACTGCTCCTAGGTGTAAATAAATAATTGATTAAGCTTCCTTGGACCTCCCTGAAGTTGTTTCAATCCTTACTTTGTACTGAAAGTGTTTGAATCTCTCCAACCAAGTCAAGTTACAAAGCTCTATTTTTGAGTTTGGAGGATGATGAAAATGGTGTTATAGTGATGAAACATGTCTTTAGATAAGTTCTATATGAGTTATATAAGCTTTGTAAATGATCTAGAGTGAAAACACACGAGTGGATTGAGTGTTTGGTGTTTAAGGTCAGAAGTTGCAACAAATGGAGTTTTAATGCAAATTCTGGTTTGAGAGAGTATGAGGGTGTTTTGAGGGCTATCAATTCCAATGTTGTCTTGAAAATGACATCTATATTTATAGAGAAATGGTTTTAGATGATGAGAGGGCTTGGCTTACAAGACCACATGTTATGGCTAGGTTACTTAGTTATGAAGCAACTTTGAAGAACATGGTTCCAATGTCTTGTACCATGTCTTCTAGAGTGGTTGAACACTTTAAACACATTTCTTCTGATTTGTTAGGTTGAGTATGATTAGAGGGAACAAGTTATAGGATCAAGGAGAGTTGACTTTGGTTTAAAGCTTGCTTTTCCAAAATGGAAGTGTTATCTTTTTCCCTTTAATGGCAAAATGGATTGGATAATGCTTGAATCAATTAGACCATAGCTCAAAAGCTTGTGTAATATTCTGATTATGGATAGATTTAGAGGTTAAAGTCCTGGAAAGTGGTATTATGCAGTATGGCTTGAAGATTGGGTTATGAACTTGTCACAAAAATGACCTATAATGCAACCTTAGATACCCAACTTTATCCTTCGATTCTCCTTGATCAAGCATGATAAAATTGTGTTCATGGACATTTTGGAAAGCTTGAAACATTTTCTAAAACTTTCATGTTGTGAGTTTTGGCTAAATCAAATGGGAACTTGGTGAAAAATGGCCATCAAGTTGGGACAAAAATCTGATCAAAACTTGTAAATTTTTTCTAAGTGTTGGATAAAAACATCCTAACTTCATGAGCTTATATATCTTAACCTAAGAACTTTTTGGAAATCAACCCTCAATGACAAAGTTGTATAATTCATCAAACCCTACAACTTTCATGTTAAAAGTTTTCTTTGAATCAACTTGCATCTTGAGGAAACTTGCTTGTGAAGTTAGGGTTTTTGTTAAGAACAAAAACACTTAGAATTTTTCTAAGTGTTTGAAAATTTTCCAAATTTGAATTTTGTTAAATTTTTTGATTTCTTGATGATAAAGTTTGATAGTTTTGAATATCTTGATGATTCTTGACTTTTAAATTCCAATGTTGACCAAAAAGTCAAAGTTTGACTTTTGAGTGACTGTTGATTTTTCATCAGTTGATTCAAATTCTTCAACTATCAATCACTTGCATCTTTGGAAATGTTTTGAGCCATGTAATTAGGTCAATATGTTGTGTTTTAGTCCTTGAGATTATGCTTCAAGCCATTAAGTCATGCACTAAGTCAAAAGTCAATGACTAGTCATTTTCATTCAAAACCCTAATTTTGCAATTCTCTGACCTTTGATGATTTGAGGGATTTCCTTGAGGAATCATGGTAAACCCTTTATAAAATGATGAATATCACCTCAATATGTTGACGTTGACAAAAAATCTTGAAGTTTGACTGTATATTTGACAATAGTTGACTTTTTACCCAATATAGTTGATTTTCAGTCATCTGAGCAATTGACTGGGAAAATTTGTGGTGCAAGGATTAAAACTTGCATGAGAATTATTGAGGACATATGATGAACCATGAAAGTAACTTGAGGCATTAGAAGTCCAATTTTCCTTGAGAAAACCAAAACCCTAGTTATAGGCCAATGCTTGGAAGGAGATTTGACTAGTAAACTCTTGAGAATCCTTGAGCATTTGAGAACCCTAAAAGAATGTCTTGGAGAAAATGGGAGGGGAAATTTTAGGGTACAAAATCTGCCCCTGTTCAATCTTCTTAAACCTTAAGAGTTAGATTGACATGTCTGCTATTCGTGATTTGAAGGTAGAAGATGATTGAACATTTACGTGTCCAAAAATTTGCACTGACATGTGCCCAAAGTAATGTTGTTAGTTGATTATACCGGGAATGGGCTTAAAGATGCCATTTGGAGAGGTGATGAAGAGTTGTTGGAGATGGGCTTATAGGTCCCATCTAAAGTAACTGTGGATAGAATTTAGACTAAGTCTAAACTCGACTTCAACTCGAAGAAGTATCAGAATAAATCTACGCTCAATTTAAACTTGATCCAGAAGAGGTCTTTTTGTCTTTAACTGGAAGAAGTATCAGAATAATCTTATGGTTGATTTAATATAAGCTAGAAAATGTATTTGCTTGTCTTTAACTGGAATAAGTATCAGAATAAATCTATGGTCGATTTAATCTGAGCCAGAAAAAGTCTACTAGAAGAAGTATCAGAATAAATCTATAGCTGATTTAATCTAAGCCAAAAGATGTCTTTTCCTGTCTTTAACTGGAAGAAGTATCAGAATAAATCTATAATTGATTTAACCCGATAAAAAAAAGTCTACTGGAAGAAGTATTAAAATAAATCTAAGCTTGACTTAATCTGAGTCAGAAGATGTCTTTGAAGGAAGTGTTCATCATGTAGATAGTCGCCCTGTCCTATTTTGGGAATTGATCTACAATCTGTTTTTGTTGGTAAACCCATCCTATTTCGGGAGTTCATACCACTCGGGGATAAAGATAGTCGCCCCGTCCTATTTCAGGAATTGATCTTCATTTGACCATAAATAAAGAAAGATAGTTTCCACGTCCTGTTTCGGGAGTTAATCTTTACTCGGTTGTATAGATAGTTTCCCCGTGTTGTTTCAGGAGTTAGTCTGGAACCTGCTTTTTGTTGGCTGTAGACATAATTGCCCCGTCTTGTTTCAGGAATTAATCTCTGACATGGTCACGTAGATAGTTTCCCCGTCTTATTTTGGGAATTAATCTTGGACCTATTTGAGAATTGTTCATGATATTTGTCTGTTGATTGATCTTTCCTAAAAAGGTAAAGAGTTAGCTATATGAAATGTCATGATGTTCTCAAAATAAATGAGATTGTGCTATATGCGTTTCGTATGTGTATGCTATGATATTGGTAAATGATGTATGAATGCGAAATTTGTTGGAAGTGTATCAACAACTCCGTATGATATCCTGCTGGGGAAAATGAATCCCTGACTGGCGCTGGGGATGAAGAACACGTGTAATCTTCAACCTTGTCTAGAAAGCTTCCGCTGGGGATTCCTGCTTTCTGTTTGAGGAAATTCCGCTGGGGAATGTTGACCTCTGTTTTGGGATAAGAGTTCAGGAATATTAGTTGTTCAACGCTCTAGTAAAGAGTTTAATTCTTATATACCCTGACTGGGGATAAAATAGATGGATAAACTTCTGACTCGTCTGGGGAGTTTAATTCTTATATACCCTAACCGGGGATAAAAGAGATGGATAACCTTCCGACTTGTCTGGGGAATATAAAGTTGATTGATATCTGGTCCAGTTCCAGGTGTCGTAGTAACTCTCTGGGGATAATGGTGTTTTCACTAGGGAGAGGAATTTGCTAGTGATTCATAACAATATGAGGAATAGATTCAAGTTGGGGAGAATGTAATTTGTTAGGAAAATAAACCCTGTTGACAAAGAAATATTCTGCTGAGGTAACAGACTCTCCTAGGGAAATTGAATTTTGCTAGAGAGAAGAAGTCTGCAGGGGTCTTACAGTTTTTAGAAGAATAACTCAACTGGGGAAGAGAACTTCCATGAATTATACTGATTGGAACTCTGCAGGTGGGTGATTTTGTTGGGAAGGAGATCAAATTCCTTTATCCTCCAGAGCGATTTGCCGGGGAAATTGCAGGGAATGTATTTTTATTGAAGATGAATTTGTGAATATTACTCTGTGGGGATAATCTCATGGAAGTGACTCTGTGGGGATTTGTGAATGGCTTGGACGTTATTCCAACTCCTAGAATATTTAGTAAATTCTTATTCCTATTCTTATGCATATATTTGTTAACAGTCAATCATGTTCATATGCATATGTTCATTCAACTTTAGCCATTGGACGTTTTTGCAAACAAAACAGAAAAATTAAAAAAACTGAATTTTGAAACTGTGTTTATATTGATAGTTTGCCTATAAACAGGCGATTTGTACAAAGAGACAGAAATCCTAGTAAGAGGAAATCGTCGTGAAATGAAAAGAGTACAAAGTGAAATAAAACATATAGCTATGTGTAAGTGATCTCGCCAGGTTTCAACTATGCTATTGCCCCTCCTATGTCTTCGAGCATCTCATCCCTTGCTGTCGGAAGAAGTTGATTGAATTGATCAGTACCATTCGAACTTGACGTTAGTAATAAACTTGCAGTAAAGTGATCCAATGGGACATAGTCGTATGCTTTTAATCCCTAACTTTTTCCTAGACCGCCCTTTCGAGTTTTCAGTCCACCGGGATACCCTTTCTTTCCCAAGCCGCCTTTTCATGTTTTTGACTTGCCGGGTGTACAATCTTGTATATATATCCCTAATTTATGTCTGAACCCTTTTGGCTCTCTGGGATGCACTTATTTTTGCCTAGGCTAGTCAGCCTAGCGGGTCATTTTCATGCATAGTATCTTTTGACTATGTCCGCATTCACAGGGTACGAGAAATATTCACCATCCATGGTGGTCAGTATTATGGCACTGCCCGAAAATACTTTTTTGACAACAAATGGTCCTTCGTAGGTGGGAGTCTATTTTCCCCTTGGATCACCATGCGGTAGAATGATGTGCTTTATTAGCAAGTCACCAACCTGATATACTCAATGCTTGATTTTCTTATTGAATACCTTGATCATACGTTTCTGATACATTTGACCGTGACAGACAGCCGTGAGCCTTTTCTCGTCAATCAGATTCAACTAGTCTAGCCTGGTCTGAATCCACTCGTCTTCGTCTAAGTCTATATCTTTCATAATCCTCAGAGAGGGAATCTAAACTTCGACAGGTAGGACAAATTCCATACCATAGACCAGAGAGAATGAGGTTGCCCCAGTTGATGTTCATGCCGAAGTGTGATAACCTTGGAGAGCAAACGGTAACATCCCGTGCCAATATTTGTAGGTCATAACCATATTTTGCATAATCTTTTTTATGTTCTTGTTGGAAGCTTCCACTACGCCATTCATCTTTGGTCGATATGGAGAAGAGTTGTGGTGCTTGATCTTGAACTGATTGCAGAGTTTAGTGATCATAGTGTTGTTGAGGTTGGTACCATTATTTGTAATAATTCTCTTGGGAATGCCATACCGACAGACAAGGTTGTGCTTGATGAACCAGTCCACCACATTCTTGGTAATGGAGGCAAATGAGACAGCTTGATCCCATTTTGTGAAGTAGTCAATGGCGACGAGAATGAAGCGATGTCCGTTAGAAGCAATAGGCTTGATTTCTCCGATCATATCAATGCCCCACATTGCGAATGGATAAGGAGAAGTCATGACGTTCAAAGGTACTGGAGGCACATGAACTTTATCAACATAGATCTGGCACTTATGACAAATTCTTGAGTGGTGGTGACAGTCAGGTTCCATAGTCGACCAATAGTAACCTGCTCTCAAGATCTTCTTAGCCATAGTATGTCCATTGGAATGAGTACCAAAGATGCCTTCATGCATATCCTCTATAATTTTCTCTGCATCCTTCTTGTCCATACAACAGAGCAGAGTTAAATCATGATTTTGCTTGTACAAAATTCCATTGCTCAAGAAGAACTTGGCTGAGAACCTCTGTAGGAATTTCTTGTCATTGATCAATTCCCCTTAGGCTACTCTTGAGCTTCAAGGTATATTTTCACTTCATGAAACCGAGGTTTTTCTTATACTCCATCAGTGTCAAGTTCATGGCAGTGTGCCGATTCGTCAAATCTTTCAATGGTAATTCTAGGAGCCCCGTTGTTCCTTCTGAGCTTGAACATGGATGACATGGTAGCTAACGCATCCAAAAAATGGTTCTCTTCTCTTTGGATGTGCTCAAAAGTAATCTCTTCAAAGTACGAAATCAAAGTTAGCATATGCTCTCGGTAAGGGATAAGATTCAGATGCTTTGTATCCCATTCTCCCTTAACCTGATTGATTACCAAGGCTGAATCCCCATATATTCTCAGGAACTTGATTCTTAAGTCAATAGCAACTTTAAGACCTAATATGCATGCTTCGTACTTAGCCATATTGTTGGTACAACCAAAGAAAAGTCTGGCGTTGAAGGGTGTATGACAACCTTGAGGAGAGATAACTACAACACCAATTCTGTTTCCAAGTGCGTTAGAAGCTCCATAAAAAACCATAGTCCATAAGGATCCTAGCTCAGGTCCTTCGTACGGTCCAGGTTCTTTGGAATTTGTAATTAGAATGATATTCTCATCTGGGAATTCGAAGTTCATAGATTGGTAGTCATCTACAGCTTGATGCGCCAAATTATCAGCCAATACACTTCCTTTGATTTATTTTTGAGTTGTGTACTGAATGTCGTATTCTGTCAAGATCATTTGAAATCGGGATATTATTCCGGAGAGAGCTGGCTTCTCGAATATGTACTTGATGGGATCCATTTTAGAGATCAATATAGTAGTATGAGTCAAGATATACTGTCTTAGTCGGTGAGCAGCCCATGCCAAAATGCCGCAAGTTTTCTCGAGCAGTGAATATCTTATTTCACAGTCGGTAAACTTTTTTCCAAGGTAGTATATTGCATGCTCTTTTCGACCAGACTCGTCATGCTGCTCAAGTACACACCCCATTGAGTTCTCTAGCACTGTTAGGTACATGATTAGAGGTCTTCCTTTAACTGGTGGCATAAGAATTAGAGGTTCTTGTAAGTACTCCTTGATTTTATCAAAGGCTATTTGACAGTCATCATTCCACTTTACTACTTGATCTTTCTTCAGCAGTTTGAAGATCGGCTCACAGGTAGTAGTCAGATGAGAAATGAATTGGGAAATGTAATTCAGTCGTCCTAAGAAACCTCTGACCTCCTTCTCAGTATGGGGAGCCTAAATTTATTAAATGGATTTAACTTTTGTAGGATCAACTTTAATACCTTTACCACTGACGATGAAACTCAGGAGTTTTCCAGACCTCATCCCAAAGGTGCATTTGTTTGAATTCGGCCTCCGTTTGTACTTCTTCAGCATTTCAAATAACTTGTACAAATGATCAAGATGTTCTTCCTCAGTCTGTGAACTTGCTATCATGTCGTCAATGTAGACTTCTATCTCATGGTGAATCATGTCATGAAATAAGGCTACCATGGCTCACTGATAAGTTTCCCCTGCGTTCTTCAACCCAAAAGGCATGACCTTGTAACAGAAAGTGCCCCATTGTGTGACGAAGGTAGTTTTTCCATATCTTCAGGTGCCATATTGATTTGATTATACCATGAGAAACCATCCATGAAAGAGAATACCTTATGTTGAGCAGTGTTGTCAACCAAGACATTAATATGTGGCAGCGGGAAGTCATCTTTGGGGCTTGCCCTATTCAGATCCCTGTAATCTATTCACAAACGTACCTTACCATCTTTCTTTGGTACTGGAACAATATTTTCAACCCATTAAGGATATGACGTCACTGCTAAGAAACCTACCTTGAATTGTTTCATAATGTCAGCCTTGATTTTCTCTGACATTTCAGGATGCATGCGACGAATCTTCTGTTTAATTGGAGTACAACCCTCTTTCATCGGCAGACGGTGAACCACAATATCAGTATCGAGCCCTGGAATGTCTCCATATGACCAAGCAAATACCTCAACATATTCATGCAACATCTGAATCAATCTGTTTTTGACACTGCCTTCTAAGTTGGCGCCAATCTTGACTTCTTTTCTATCTGCCTCGATACCCAAATTTATAACTCCGATCGACTCTTCATGTAGTTGGATAACCTTTTCTTCTTGTATCAAGAGTCTGGCAAGTTCTCCAGGTATTTCACAATCTTCTTCACCTTCATCCTCAACTTGGTAGATTGGATTTTCAAAGTCATAGCGGCAATAGCAGAATCATTACCAACGAGATCCGGAGTGGATGGGGATCTGCAATGTAGTGTGTGGGTGTGTATAAGGTCACATAGCTATTTTATAGTGTAATAAAGTAAAAGAAAGACAAAGAGCGCAAAATTTGAATGCAAAACGTCCAATGTTTCCATTAAATGAAAATATGACATATGAAATGACAACCCTTAACAAATGGACCATTGTGCCCCGGGCAAGGCACAAGGTTTAAAGTCATTGTTTTAAAAGAAATTACATAACCAAACTTCTTAAAGCAATAAAAATAAAAAATAGCAATTACTCCTGACTAAAGGAGATTGGTACAAAGTCTTTAGCCTTCCAGTTGTTGAGTCCACCACCAACGGTAGGGAATATCCAGTTGTCTAAGTCACCGTCACTATCAGTGTCTTCTATAATATTGACTTCATTATTGCTGATACAGAAAGGTGGTCCTCTAGCACGAGAATGAAGAACCGCGTTCGGAGCTTCTGAGGTGAAACCCAAACCAAATTTGTTGGACTTGTAAGGAATATCGGGAAGCTGACCCCAGATAGTGCAACCGCCCTCTTCTACCACAACTCTAGCATCCTTTAGAGAAGCCATTCCTGGTGGATCCTTGATGATCTTAGGAGTTGCAAGAGTAGCTTTAGCAATGAAAATCATCGTAGGGATTACTTCAAATGTATGGTAGGGAGTTTTAATGAATTCACCATCCATTTCATCATATTTGAAAGAATTCAAATGGCTAACCATATATTCTTCTTCTCCATAAACTATAACGATTTTCCCTTTCTTCAGATACTTCAATTTTTGATGTAAGGTAGAGGTAACAACGCCTGTCCCATGAATAAAAGGGCATCCAAGCAAGCAGGAATAGGCTGGATGAATATCCATTACATAGAAGGTGGAGTTGAAGACCTGAGATCCCACCTTGATTGGAAGATCAACCTCTCAGTGTACCATTCTTTTTGACCCATCAAAGGCTCTTACCACAATATCGCTAGGTTTCAGCACCAATCCCTCACTGTCCAGTCTATCCAGAGCACCTTTTGGTAACACATTCAAGGAGGAGCCTGTATCTACTAACACATGCGCCAAAGTAGTGCCCCTACACTCAATAGAGACATGCAGAGCCTTGTTATGATTCTTTCCTGCCGGAGTTAAGTCAACATCAGAAAATCCTAAACCATTATCAGTCGTTAAGCTAGCAACATAACTTCCAAATTGATCGGTAGAAATCTCTTGTGGTACATGAGCAGTCTTCAAAAATTTCATTAAAGGTTGTGCATGAGCTTCAGAACACAGTAGCAAGGATAACATAGAGATCTTGGATGGGGTCTTCCCCAACAGTTCAATAATTTTGTATTCGCTTTTATGAATGATCTTTAGTATTTCTTCCATATCTTATTTAGAGGAGTATTCAATTGTAACATCTTTTGAGGATTCCTCTATCTGGGCAGGATCAATCACTTTCTCTTTGCCCCGGGTTTCAGCAGTTGACCCAGCAACAGGAATATGAATAAGTGTTGTGATAATTTTTGGAGGAGAGATCTCCGGGGAGAAGATCCTTCCCGTTCGAGTAACTTTACTAGTTCCGACAATATTTTCGACATTGAGATTGGTAACTTCCAAATCTTCATCTTCGATAATCCATGGCTCTTGCCTAACACCATATTAATAAACTTATGCTTGATAGTGTTGTACCCCAATTTTTGTCCCTAATATTCCTCTATTATTTCATACCATCATAATGCAACAAGATCACACACTAAGGTTTGGTTCCTCTCCTTATCTTTGGCTTTGCTCATGGGGAATCACCAAGCATCTTGACTTGTATTTTTGTAATCATCTATGTTTGGTTTTGATTAACTTCTAGCTAATAAATACAATGAACGTTTTCCCTAATTGATGATGTTATAGGTGAGAGCACAACACTTTCCATCAAGTTGATCTACAGGTTCATGAGTCTATTTCCATGCCTTCTTCAACAAAAGCTTCATTGAGATTCAAGCCTCATCATTGAAGATGTTTTGAATTAATATCATGACAAAGTCAATTATGAGTCATCATGCCTCAAGTTGTCAAAGATAGTCAAAAGATAAAAGGTTTGATTGAAGAAGTTTGACCTAGTTGGATAAACTCTTGATTTCTTGATCACAAATACATATTTTTCTTAATTCCCAATATTTGGAAGTGGTTATGGTTGCTATGGTTCCTCATTATAATCCTAAATAACTTCTATTTACATTACAAAGATATTTGTTCAAGAAGGTTGGTCAAAATTGAAAAGGTTTCTCAAGGCATTTTGTTGCTCTAAGAGCTAGGGTTTTGAACTTCAAAGGGGTATATATTGCTCATATTTTGGTATTTTTGATTTATTCTAAAGACATGCTTCTCTTCAAATGGTTATCAAAAAATAATTTCAAAAGTTTCAAGGAAATTTTGTGTGAAAGGTACTTGATGATGAAGAAATATTAACAGTCCTCTAGATGAACCATCAATTTCCCTTATGTGACTTCAAAGGACCATAACTAGGTCAATTTTGATCTCCTTGAGCCCATTCTTTTTCCACGTTGATTTTAAGAATGTGAAATTCATCCCTTCTTTTAAGTACAAAGTGTGAAAATGGATAAAATATGCCCCAAGGATGCAAAAGATTATAGGTCATCTTATGAATTTTTTCCAACTTCAACAAGTCATAACTTTATCAATTTTTAGAGATTTTGAATGGTTCAAGTCTCAAAATTCCATTCAAGAGATCTACTTCATACCATATGTTTTGGTCAATAGAAAATTTCAAATGGATGACCATGTTTAGATACAAGACATTATAGGTCATTTTTGAAGAAAAACTTAGAAATTTTCTAAGTATAGAAAGTCAACCTATTTTTCTCAACTTTGAATCATTACAACTTCCAGCTCAGGCATCCATTTGATTCCATTCTTTTCACATTATAAAGCTTGTGATCTCATCTTTCTAAAGCTTCAAGAATCATGTCTTAAGACTCCTTAAGTTGAGAATGCCATTGGTTCAAAAGTGGTACCTTAAAACTGAAGTTTCAAATCAAGTTAGATTTGAAGTCCTTGATTTGGCTTCTAAACACAAGTTTTCTGCGCTCTTTTGCTTCTAATCATGTTTAATGAACTTCCAGAAGTGATTAGCACATTAAAACGCAAGGTTTGGATGAGTTTTAATCAAAATAGAAGTCACACTTTCCTTGTTTGCAACTTCACACGATTTCCCTCCAAATCCCATCATTCCACACGCTTGAGTATTCAACCAGCTTCTCTATAAATAGAGGACCATACATCACTCATTTTCTCAAGCTTAGAGAGCCAAAATCACCCCGCCAAACTCCCTCTTGAACTCAATTTTCTGCAATTTCGAATTTGCTCTTACAGCCTCTCTTAGTCTATTTTCTTTGTCAATTCACCTTCCTTGAACCTCACTGAAGCTAACAAAAGAAGAATTAAGCTCTAAGCCTCCCTAAATCATGCTAGCCAAGTTAAGTTTTAGAGCTCTGCAACTTAACTTCAATAGGTAGATTCTAGTCGTTATAAAGCTCTCAAACTTGGATACTGTTATGAAGCTCTCATCATCCTGATTCTAGTCGTAACGATTGTTTTCAACTAGAAGTACATTTTGTCCATGAAATTTCAAATCCATTTTCAAAACTTCTCTTCTAAAACGACTGAGCTCTAGCTTATATAGATTTTTCGTGAGGGTACCATTGGAATCGTCTTGAAGAGACGAAGCGAATGGTACCGGTCTTGTGTCCTAATTTTATAGTTTCAGGGACCTGTAAATCTCATGGCTGGAGGTTGAAGATGACCAACGTTTCATCCATCAGCCAATGAAAGCACGCCACGCCTTTTTTCAAAATCTGATTTAATTATTGATTCCATGCATCATTCAGTAAAGACCATGATATGCACAACGCACCTGATCCATTGGATTAGCTTACTAACGCGCTTTGACTCTCATCCATTGGTCCACATTTTTTGACTCTATTTTTTATTTCTGATTTTTTATATTTTAATTGTTTTAAACTTCCAAAATTCATTAAAAAAAATTATGAAAAAATTCACAAACATATTTTCAAATATTCTCTTTCTGAATTTTATTTTTTCATAATATTATTTTTAGATTTGGTATTTTTTATAATTTTTCTTTTTTTTGGTATGTTTTCAATTATTTAAGAAATACTTTTGAGCATTTTTAAATTCTAAAAAAAATTCATCAACATCATTTCCATTATTTATGACCTTCTGATATTTTTTTTAGAATTTTATTTTGACTTCTACTATTTTTGATATTTTTTCCACTTATTTGAGTAATTTTAATTAGTTTAAAAATAGTTTCCGACTTTAAAAAATCACCAAAATTTTTATATAAATATTTGAACTCATTTCTGATTTTTCTATGGTCTTATTTTGATTTTTCTTAGATGTTTTAGATATAGTTGCTATTTTCTCCTTTTATTTTTATTTTTATTATTAAATACAATTTTATTGTGCATATATTCTGGCTGATCTTGGACTATGAAATTTTGATCATGAGCTTTATTAACATCATTGGATCCATGGTGTTGAGTTTACTCTATAAAAATGGGATGAATGATTTTAATAATAGTTTGATTAAATTTTCGGTTCAAATGTGGTTTAATTCTAACCCATCCCTCTTCATCTTACCCCCTTTCTTTATTGTACTAAATGCTATTGGAGAATAATTTACATATCAATTCTCAAAACATATGGTACATAGATTGCTATTGTCCGACCTCAAAATAGGTGCGACTTCTACATAAGTCCACTTACGATTGCTTAACATAACACTAAATTTTGTCCCGATTCGAGAAATGATCACTCGTGGCCCAAACCCATGTTTGTAAGCCCAAGTATGTTAATTTAAATCCTTTGATCCAATAAATTTGAGATTTATTGTTAGGAGGCTTTGGTCTTATAAATCCTCTAATGAATCTTCATAAACTCTGGTCAAAGTAAATCACTTAAACATCATTGATCATTTAATTTTGCCTTGAGAATTTTAAATGGATGATATACTTGACAAAAAGCAAATGAAATTTGTTGTTGAGAGACTTTGATTTTATCAATCTTCTAATGAGTTTCAAATGCAATTTTCAAGATGGTCATTCAACTAACCTCTAACTTCTAACAATTGACTTTATTTTATGCTTTTACTTTATGATTTTTTTTTTACTTTAAGCACATTTATTTTAGCATTTACATTTCATGCTATTTTCATCTTTTCTCATTTGAGCATTTACTTTTATGTCATTTTCTTTATTTTGCTCATTTGAGCTTTCATTTTCTTTTTGAAGATACCTAATAACCAACTTGAACCATAAAAAACTTTAATGCTACTTAGACTACATGGTTACTATCCTTTGCATTATGGAGATTGTGGACTTCTTGGACTTAGGAGTAGAGACCTTGACCTATCTTGAGAACTTGTGACCTTAACTGTTATGTTGTCTGAAGTGCTTGGGGATTACCTCAAAACATTGGGTTATTTGTTTGTTTTATATGCAAGTTATTGTGATTACATGCTTTGTCTGTGATCTGGAATTCATCTGTATGCAACTGTTACTCTGTCCAATTTTTGTGAAGACTTAATGCAATTGAAGCTTGGTTTTCTTAAGAGGTTTATTATATTTGCTTGTTTGGTTTCAAATCCAAAGGATGAGAATTCTACATTGACTCATCATGTCAAGTGTTGGCTTATTGTTGGTTAGACGATTCTTTTCCCTAGCTTTTACCTTATGCTTCATGATCATCCCTTCATCTCCTCCCATCTTCTTTAATTTCAAAAATCTTCTCCCTCCTTTTGAAAACTCTTCTTGTTTTAAAACTTGAACCGCTTTCATAATAAACTTGGACTTAGGTCCATGCATTTTCAAATTTTTTTTTTCTTAATCAAACCTTAATGAATTTAATAATACTTTGACATTTTTGTGAGAAGACTAAAATCAAGGTGTACTTTTAGTTTAATAATACTTCCGTGCAATAGGAAATCAGGGTACTCGTAGTTCACCTTTAAAAATTTTAAAACACAAGTGTGTTGGTTGATTTTTAAGAGGAGTATTCTTTATCTGCTGGGTTTACCTATTACCCAATCATGTTCCTTTTACTGGTTTGGAAGGAGAGCCAAAATCCCATGAGATTGATGCTTTGATCCACTTTAGAAAATCTGAGGTTGAAGCCCACATGACTACTGTGATACGGTGGCAGAACCGACTGTTTATACTGGTTTTGCGTTTGTATTTGCAAATGTTGCGGTAAGTAAGAGTCGCCACTGAATTTTTTTTATCCAACAAAGGAAGGGTGAAAAGAACAGAAAAAGACCTTTTCGAGAATTTTCTGAGTAATTGGGGTAGATTATGGAAAGGGAAGGTGTTAGTACCCTTTCCATCCGTAGTTTTCTATGAGCTCTTAGATGCTTAGCTAATTTGAAAAATACCTTGTGCTTTGTGTGTTTTTTGAAAAGTATTTTTTTGAAAATGCCTTAGTGCGGCGATTCGCTTTATGATAACTCTTGTATCAGTCCTCAAGAGTGTTGATATAACGTTTTTTGAAAGTGTTTTTGAAATGTCTTGTGTAAGTGCAAAAGTTTGTTTTGAGCAAGCATTTAAGAACTATCTACTTATACTCGAAAAGGTTCGTTCTTTTCCTCCTATCCTTTAGACAATGCTATCCTACTATTAGCGAGTAGGTAGCCCTATCGTTGGATGTTTGAGGGACATTCGAAGGAACATACAGTCATAGAGGCAACATATACAAACTCTTTAGCAATTTTGTTTAAGGGACTAGATCATTTACCGAAAGGCAACACTGTAGGGTCATCGAGGGACTATGATCTTTTGATTTAAGGGTCTTTGCTAAAGCGTCCCCAATTTTGAGGGACATGACTGTTTTATTTTCCGAAAGGCAACCAAAGTAGGCGTACCCTAGAGGTGTATATGTGCAAGTGTGTTAGGTTCAGTTATTTTAGTCTTTTGTTTTAGGTTTGCTAGCATTTGATTTTATTCTTGCCATACAATCCTATTAGTCTAGCAGTTAATATGTACAAAAATTTTAAAGTGCGGAAAGTTAAATCTACACTATTACAATTCTTCGGGGAGGGGGGTATTTACATGTCAAAAAATGGGGAAAAAATAAAAAAAAGCAGTAAAGTAATGTCCTAGTTAATTCTATTACATTCCATCAGCAGATACATTAGTATAAAAAAGTGCGAAAGTAAATAACGCGTGCGAAATGGAAAGAGTCGCCTAAAACCCTAAAAAGTTCTAGATGAATAAAGAAATCTCTTTTTTTGTTTATTTTTTATTAAGAAAATAATTAAACTACCTTAAATCTAAATGTAATTTAAAAGATAATTATTAAATGAATTTAAGCCTAATTCCAATAGTTTTTTTTTGTATTTTTATTAAGAAAATATTGAATGAAATAAATCTAATTCTAATTGATAAAATAAAGTCAAAATAATTAATTTAATTAATTTAAAAAATTAAAATTAATTTAAGAAAACCTAAGTCTATTATTATTTTTTTCTTCTGATTTTATCATTAATTTTTTTATAGAAAATAATTAAATAAGTAAATAAAAAATGAAATGGATTGGACCAGATTGCCAAAGCAGAATATGGGGTGCGATTTGTAATTTCGCTAGGCTCACAAGTCAATAAGCCTAAGGTCCTGCATGATTAGGTGCACGTTGTGATACGGTGGTCAGAACCGAGACTGTTTATAGGATTTGCTGGTTTGCGTTTTGCGTTTGTGTTTGCAAAATGTAGCGGTAAGCAAGAGTCGCCACCAAATTTTATTTTATCCAACAAGGAAAGGGAAAAAGCACAGAAAAATTCCTTTTTCGAGATATTTCTGAGTACGGGGGGTAGATTATAGAAAGGGAAGGTATTAGCACCCTTTCTATCCGTAGTTATCTACGGGCTCTTAGGTACTTGCTCATCATTTTCAAAATTGCTTCTTTGTGTATTTGCGTGATTTGAAAAGTTTTTGACTTCGATCTAACTCTTCCTTCTGTTTTCAAGAGTGTTACGAAGTGTTTTTGAAAGCTTTGTTTAAAAGAGGTGTAAGTGTGAAAAAGTTTGTTTGGATTGAGCAAGTACTTAAGAACTAATCTACCTACTCGAAAAAAAGAATTGTTCTATGTTTGTTTCCTTTAGACAATACTATCCCACTATTAGTGAGTAGGTAGCACCGTCGTTGGAGTTTGAGGGTCAATTCAAAAGGGACGTACGATCACTAAAGCAATGCTAAGATGTCTTAGTAGTAACCCTAATGTCTCAGATCAATTATTCGAGGCAACAATATCCGAGGCAACCTTTCCGAGGCAACTTTGATCTTTGATACAAAAGGGCGACCACTAAAATAACATATACCTAATACTCGTTTACCAAAGGCAACCAAGTGGGAGTGTATCCTAGGAGTGCGCATGTGCGAGTGATTCAATTTCAAATTATTTATCTTTGCACATTTAGGGGTTATCTAACCATTTTAAAGTTTTACATACATTCTTGTCATGCATCCTAATATCATACATCTAATAGTTTAATATTTTGCGGAGTTCAAAATGCGGAAATTAAACTAGGCTATTACAAAGCTTCGGGTATTTACATAGCCAAAAACAAACCCTTTAAAAATAAAGCGATAAATGAAAGATAAAAGACCTAATTAAACTATTAAAACTTGTGGGCAGTTATATTAATAGGATAAAAATAAATAATAAAACGCGCGATGAAATTAAGATCGGGAAGAAATTAGGGTTTTGACCCTTTTTATCCTAATTTTTAAAAAAACATATTTTTGTTGTTTTTAATTATTTTTAAGAAAAAGGAATTAAGTTTTTAAATTGAATATACAATTAATTAGCTAATTAAATTAATTAATGAAGTTAAATAATGGCCTATTTTTGTGTTTTTGATTATTTTTAGGAAAAGAAAATATAATTAAGTTAGAAATAAAACCCTAATTGTTCTAATTATTTTTAAATTTATTTACAAAAAGAATTAAAGTTATCTAAAATTAACAACTTAATTAAATTAATTTAATTTTTGATAAAAAAATAAAATCTAAACCTAATTTGGTGAAAAATATTATTTTTATGATTTTTGATAAAAGAAAATAATTAATTATGTTAGTAAAATAAATAAACAAATTAATTAAATAAAATATAAAAATAAAAGGAATAAGAAACTTGGGCCTGCAATCAGTAGTTTGAGGGGGTGTGAGAAGCAATTTTCTGGCCCAAGACCAAAAGGTGTCCACGTTGACTGGCAAGATCACATGCTCTGCGTTGACTAAGCTTCATGTTGTTCTTCCATTGATGACCTTTGGATCTGGCCATCTGGCCACTTGGCAGGCTGGATGATGAGGTCCCATGATGGACCTTAGTCTTTGATGCACGCTGGATCCTGAAAAGGAAAATAATATAAAGAATAGGGGGACCTGGGATTCGAACCCAGGTCCTGAAGCATTTTGCACATACTCCACTATCATCTGCGCTGGATGTTTTGTTTGCATATGATATAAACAACAATTATTATATATAAAACAAACGAAATAATAAAGTATTCGCGCGAAAATTCAAATGGACGAGTGATGGCTTGCCACGTCTTCGTCTCCCTCCTTGCACTGTTGGTAAAAGTCCCAGACTTTTACCTACAGATGTTTGCCCGTCACTACAGGCCTGCGTATTCTCAAAATCAACTATAAGCAATATAAATCAAAACTAAAGCCATGGATAGCTTCTTCTGGACCTGCTGAGTTCAATGGTGGCCCTTTCATGGCCCAATTTTTCCTGCACGCAGAAATCCTAAATCGAGCCATGAAACCCTAGTAATGGTGGAATCTTATACAAGCCATAAAAATGCAATTAAGTATTATAAAAAGCTTGCAAATGTTATAAGGATCATGAATATATGATTAATTCGTGCTATCAATGTCTAAATCATAAAATTCGAATTCAAGAAAAGCCCAAGATCGTGGTTGACTTATAGTGAGTTTCAAGGCCTGGAAATGCTTGTTCCGGATTGCTTTTGCTTGCCTACACTCCCAAGAAGCGATTGAGATGGTCCAAGGATCTTGAAATTGCTTCAAAGTATGAATTCATGTTTGCACTTTTTCTTGCTTTTTCCAAGTTTTGTTCTTGATGCTGCACCTTCTTCTAGCCTTGCTTTAGGTCTGCAAACGATCCTTATGTACTGAGGAATGAATTAGGGTTGAAAGAATGTACTCAATCTTCCTCCATCATTGCATTTGATTTTGATTTGATTCCTTTGAATAACCTTCCAAAAATAGGCCTAATCCAATCTTTTTGTGCACACCATGCCTTTACACGAATTTGATCTCATGCTAGCTGGATATTAAGACTTGAAACATGTAAAAAATCTTGAGTTTTCAATATTTTGATTTTCTATGATTTTTTTTGATTTAAATTTATTAAATTCAAATAATATTCAAAATAAATAATAAAAACAAGATAATGACAGGTGGAAAAGGCTAGGGCTCGTGGACCATGTTGCCAAATCAAAACAAGTGTAAAAGTTTAGGCCCATTTGGCAAAATTTGCAATTTGAGGCATAGTTAACTTTTGGCAATTTTGCAAAAAGGGTCAACTTCACCAATGCATAACTTCCTCAATTTTGACTCTTTGAAGGTGTTATTGGACTTTTTAGAAAGTTTGATATGTCCTCCAAGCAACCCTTTTGGTCTCATATCAATTTTATATTCCATGCTTATGTATGAAGCTTTGACAAAAAAGGTGTTTTTGTTGACTTTTCAAAATGACCTATAATGTCCAAATTCATAACTTCTTGTGAGTGCATATTTTGAACTTGGGAGATGAATATGAATTGTAGGGAATTGCATCCTCTTCAAAATGAGCTTTGGATTGGTCATTTCTCATAAAGTATGAGAAAGTTATGCTTGGTCAAAGTTGAGTTGACATTTCCTGCACAACCATAATTTAGCAACTTCTGGTTCTTGATGAATTATGAGCAATCCTTGATGAATCATGATAAACCCTTGATAAAATGATGAAATATACTTAAAAATGAGGATGTTGACCAAAAATCTTGAAGTTTGACTGTATGTAGGCCACAGTTGACCTTTGCCCTAGCACAGTTGTTTTTCAGGCCTTTGAGCAATTGACTGAGCAAACTTTCTCTGTAGGGCTTGAAACTTGACATGGATGATCTTGAGAACATATTAGGACAATGGTGAGCATTTGGGATCCCTTGGACTCAATTATCTTGATGCAACATGAAACCCTAATTTGAGGTAGACTGCCTTAGGAGGGAGCTTGTCTGGTCAACCCTTGAGCTTCTTTGAGTAACTTGAGGATCTTTCTTGAAATGTTTTGAGAAATATGGGAGGGAAAATTTTGGGGAACAACAACTGCCCCTGTTCAATCTTCTTAAACTTGAGGATGTAGATTGGCTTGCGTGCCTTTCGTGATCCGAAGGTGGAAGAGGATTGAACACTAGAGTGCCCAGAAATTTGCGCTCGCATGAAGCGGTATCTATCTTGCAATGTCGGGAATGGGCTTACGGATGCCATTTGTAAATTTTTGATAGGGGATGGGCTTAAAGATTCCATTCGAAGAAGTGTCGATCGCATAAGAGATTCCTTAGCGAGAGCTGTATACCTGTTATTGAGGAAGATTCCGCTGAGGAATGCTGTTCTTTGTTGGGAGAAATAGAATTTTAGGAGCTTCAGTCATCCATTATTCTACTGGGAATTATCTCTGTTGAATTCTAGGAACTTCGGTCGTCCGTTATTCTACTGAGGAACCGTCTCTTAGTCGAGGAGGTGAAAATGAACTACTATCTGGTCGTGATCCAGGCTTCATGGTGATAAGACCGACTGCTATCTGGTCGTAATCCATGATTTACAGTGACTTATTAGGGAGATGAGATTATACTTTCTATTCGGTCGTAATCCAGGCTTCGTAATTTCTCGATTCTTATCTGGTCGTAATCCAGGCTTCAGAAAGAATTAAATTATTATCCGGTTGCATCCGGGCTTCAACTTGAACTTAGGGCACACTAATATCCGGTCGACTCCGGGCTTCTTAGTAACTGTCCATGTAAACTGCTATTTGGTCGAAATCCAAGCTTCACAGTGTCTTGTACCGTTATCTGGTCGTAATCCAGGCTTCACGATGTGTTATACCATTATCTGGTCAAATCCAGGCTTCATGGTGTTCTGTATTGCTATTTGGTCGTAATCCAGGCTTCGCAATACCTTACTTCTTACCTGGTCACAATCCAGGCTTCATAAGAAATCAAGTGGTTATTCGGTCGCATCCGGGCTTCCCTTTGACTGTTGGGCCGACTAATATCCGGTCGAATCCGGGCTTTATAGTAATTGGTCGGGTAAACTTCTATTTGGTCGTAATCCAAACTTCATAGTGTCCCTCACTATTATCTGGTCGTAATCCAGGCTTTACAATACCTTACTTCTTATCTGGTCGAAATCCAGGCTTCAGAAGGAATCAAGTGGTTATCCGGTCGCATCCGGGCTTCCCTTTGACTGTTGGGCCGAGTAATATCCGTTCGAATCCGGGCTTCATAGTATCTGGCCGGGTGAACTGCTATTTTGTCGTAATCTAAGCTTCACAGTGTCCCTCACTGTTATCTGGTCGTAATCCAGGCTTCACAGTGTCTCTTACCGCTATCTGGTCGTAATCCAGGCTTCGCGACGTCTTATACCACTATCTGATTGAAACCCAAGCTTCATGGTGTTCGGAGGAAATCAAGATATTATCCGGTCGTAATTCGGGATTTATAACTTGCGTTAAAGATATACCACTATCTGGTCGTAATCCAGGCTTCATAGTACTTGCTAAGCTGCTATCCGGTTGTAATCCGGGCTTCACGGCTTGTGTTTATGATATGCCATTATCTGGTCGTAATCCAGGCTTCATGGTACCTCGCACTGCTATCTGGTCGTAATCTAGGCTTCACAGCAACTTGTTGAGGTGTTATCCGGTCGTAATCCGAGCTTCACGGCTTGTTGGGGATTAAACTATTATCCGGTTGAATCCGGGCTTCATAGCTTAAAGATAAACCACTATCTGGTCGAATCCAGGCTTCACGGTGTTCGATACTGCTATCTGGTCGTAATCCGGGCTTCACAATATGCTGTAGAGATCAAGGTACTATCTGGTCGGATCCGGGCTTCATAGCTTGAACTTGGTGAGAATTTGATTGTATCTTTCCTGAAAGGTAAAGGTTAGCTGTATATAATGCATGATATGTATCAAGCAATGATGTTCTCAAAATAAATGAGATTGTGTTGTATCATGCGTATGCGTATGTCACGATGTATGGCCATGCAATGTTTTGTTCTCTAGCTGGGGAAAATAAATCCCGAATTACTGCTGGAGAGTGCAAGAAGTTGAATGCTTCGTTTCCGCTGGGGATAGTGAATGAAGATGATTGTGAGCATAATCCTGCAGGAGAGAATAACTCCACTGGGGAATAAACTGACGAGGAAATGACTCTATGGGGAGGACATACTCTGTTGGAGGATCTGTTGATTTGGAAGAATAACCTCAGCTGGGGATGAATTACCGTTGTTGGCGATAATGAAACCTGTTGGGGATTGAATTTCCGTTTGTTAAAGAAATGAACTCTATTAGGGATAATCTTCCAGACTCCACTGGGGGTGGTCTTCTAGACTCTACCGGGAATAATCTTCCAGACTCCACTAGGGATAATCTTCCAGTGCCGGTGATAGATATATTCTGTTTGGGGAGAATCTCACTGACTCATTCACGGTCGCGAGCCTCAGCTGGGGAGAGCTAACACCACTATCTTTTGGGTGTCTTTGACTCTACGGGGGAGTGTGTGTTACTGGGACGCATGCTGAGGATAAGACAATGACTTCGTATCAAGACTTTTCTGCCCCCCCTGTTTCTGCGGGAGAAGGTGCCTGCGGAGGCCTTGTGGATCGAGTGTTATCCCAACCTATGAGGTGCTTGGTAACTGCCAACCGGAATGCTAAGTCTTCTACTAATAGGAAAGTGACAAGATAATGGGACATAGTCGTATGCTTTAATTCCTAACTTTTGCCTGGACTGTCTTTTCAGATTTTCAGTCCACCGGGATACCCTTTCTTGCCCAAGCCTCCTTTTTAGGTTTTCAACTTGCCGGGTGTACAAACCTTTTTTTTTTATCCCTAATTTTTGCCCGAACCCTTTTGGTTCGCCGGGATGCCCTTATTTTTGCCTAGGCCAGTCAACCTAGCGGGTCTTTGTTCATGCGCAGTATTTTATGACTATGTCCACGCTCTCAGGGTGTAGGGAGTTGTCACTGTCGGTAACGTTGTGTCGCCATACTACCAAAAGATGTTCGTTTGATCATGCAAGATTCGTTGATGGAATTCATGTCCAATGCCCCAAGTGATTCAGATGGAGATTTGCCCCTGGCTATTTGGAATCTTTGAGAGATTCCTTGAATCTTGACTTGACTGCCCCAGATGATGGACAATGATCATGCCGTGCCCCTTGATTGGAAGTGTTTTGCCACTTGAGGTGATCCTCTTTATTGAGAAGGTTTTTGTTCACTAGATATTCGTCGTGCAAATTTATCTGCTGTTGAACAAATGGTCATATGCAAACAATGTTATTTTAAGAATGTAAAGCTTATATCTGTCTTGAAATTTTTGAAAATGCATTTTTTGGTAAAACAAGTTTTTTTGTAAAAGTGTGATGTCAACTCAGGATTTATAGCAAATCTTATAGGAGCCAGGATACCTTTTGTAACAATATGCTTTCAAACTAACCCATGCTTCAGCTAGGACTTTTAAGGGTTATAACGTGGCCTGGTTCACGGTTCAAGAAACAAAGGATAAAGACTCAAAATTTATTTGTACCCACCCGTCCTTCGTGATGTTCTTCGGTCCTAAACTCAGCTAATTGTGCATTTAGATCCCGTTTGAGTCTTTGCTCTGATATTCCAGTGATGGTTCGGATATTGACAATATATTTTGAACAGACAGTCATTTTTGTTGAGAATTTGTAGGACCTCTTTCTTTTTTGATTTTATTATCCCTGTCTATTGCCTGAACTATTTCTTTTGTGATTACAGTCAGCAGGATGCCCCAGTTTTTTCTTAAGTATCCTTCATAGGTTTTGACTTAATGGGCTTTTATTTTGAGAGATAATGAATGCCTGTCTTGACGATTATAGGGAACCATCACCGTCTTTTGTTTTGGAAGGACGTCTTTGAAGCCATTCATTGTGCCCCTGGATTAACTGAGAACACTACCCTCCCCCAGGTTGTGACTAAGGGTTTTAATTTGTGTGACAAGGAAAACTCCAACTTCTTTGGCTCAAAGGGGTTGACTAGGGATTATCTTCCTTATAACTCCACTGTTTAGGATTTGAAACAATGCCTGTACATCGTCAGCGGGGTCTGTTCAAAAGCATACTGTAGAGATTTTGATATCGTTTTTGTCATCCTCCTTCTAAGACTTAGATTTTTTTAATCGAGAGTTGAACATCACAAAAAGGAAAGCAATTTAAATATAGTGAATACGAATGGATTGATCCAAAACAGACATATGCAATGCATTGATGAAATAATAAAGTTTTGACATGACTAAATGTTCGAACAATCAAAATAAAATTACAAATTGAAAATTCTAATGAACAAAAAGTCTTCTTGTTAGAACTTGTCACTTCAAATGGTGGGCCTTGGAGGATTGACAGAAACATTCCAGTTGACCATCTTGTGTGAATTCCAAGGCTCCTTCATCAATCAGGTCTTGAATTTTGTACTTCAACTTCCAACAGTCGTCAGTATCATGCCCCGGACTGTTGGAGTGATATGTACACCTTGCATCAAGATTTTAGTTAGGCGATGAAGTCTTAGGATTCAGATGAGGTCCTATTAACGTCACCAGATTCATTCTCAACAGGTGGTGTAAAGTTTGAGACAGCGGCATGTTGAGCTTGGTAAACTGCCTCTTGGGTGTATCTGGCTTATTCTGATTAACCCATTGTTTTTGGAGAGGTTGTTGTTGGTCCGTGAGGTAGTAGCAACTTGGAGAGGTCCAGTCTTCACCAAACCAGACCCTTGTCTTCTTGGAGGCTGATTAATGACTTGGTCCCCGACCTCGACTGTTTGCTTCATACTGTTGTATTGGTCTTGATGAAGCTGGTTGATAATGGTTCTCAACTCTTCTTGTTCCTGGGCTAGGCCTTGAATAAGAGCCATCTGCCCTAGCATCTGGGTTCTCATTGCAACTACCTTAGCTTGCAGTTGTTCCAGCCGTTCGTCCTTATTGTCTTCAGGATTTTTCTTGACCAAATTCCCAACGAGGAGTGTTTTCAACTCTTCCTACCCCTTGGATAGGTTTAGGAATATTTCCCTGAACTGAGCTTCTTGAGTTTGAAGATCTCTGCTGCCTTGTTTGAGAGCCATTGCTGAAATAAACAGCGAGAACATGAGAGACCTGTACTGGAATATCTGTTATGCAATGATATGTATGATATATGTACGCAATATTTTCAAGGATCTCGCGGGGTAAACAAGAAACTGTTTGAATTTGATTGCAGCTTGATTGAAGAAACTTTGTGTCGTTAAGAGTCCTTCTTTAAGAGTCAAGCTCACCATATCGAGTGGGTCATAGCCACTGACTCAAGTTATCGTGTTTTAATCTCTAGACGATATTGGCTAGAGGAAAATAAATCCCGTCTGCCCTTTGCTAGACGTTTGATTTACCATAACCTGCATCACAAACCCTTGAGATCCTTGAAATGGTTAAGGAAATGTTAAGGCATGATGTTATGCTGTGTATGCTATGCGTTTAAGAAAAAGTGCGAGGTGATGTAAACAAGTAAATCCATCAAGAAATCCAAGTTATTAGATAAGGACTGTAAACAAAACCTGCAAGGAACTCATGTTGTCAGATAAAAATGTGCAAGTAGTTCAAGTTGAAAGCATACAAATCACACAAACAACCTTAGGTTTAGGCTTGCATGGGGTCTAGGTATTACCCTCTTGAAGTTAAGTTGGTTTCAACCTGTCCTAATAATAGTAATCGGGTTCTAGAGGTTCTCAATATCACTGACCATCCTCCATCGGTCATAGTTTCAGCTCACATAATCTTTTCTTGCAGCCGAACCATCTCGAGAGTATGGTCTCAATGAGTGTAGCATCTCACTACTTCCTATGGCCAAGTTGGTCAATTATAGGTTCTAAGGTCAGTTGATGCTTAATGACCCATGTAACAACCCCATACTCTCCTTGTTGCTCCACAAGGGATATCGGTACCAACTAATGTGCCACATCAACGTAGCTACTGCTTCAACCGTATCGGTCTACGCCATACAATTCCCTCACAGTCTATTGCTGCTTACCTAAAAGGTATCCCCCAGATCCGGGTTAGGATCTATAGTAACTCCGATACAAAGCCCACAAAAATAAAGCAATCAAATCAAACAAAAGAAAACAGTATGATGAACTAATCCTAAGGTACAACCCACTTATTAATTCCACAGCAGAGTCGCCAGTTCTGTGATACGGTGGCCAGAACCAGGACTATTTATAGGATTTACTGGTTTGCATTTTGCGTTTGTGTTCGCAAAATGTCGCAGTAAGCAAGAGTCGCCACCGACTTTTATTTTATCCAACAAGGAAAGGAAAAAAGCACATAAAAATTCCTTTTTTCGAGATATTTCTGAGTACGGGGGGTAGATTATAGAAAGGGAAGGTATTAGCACCCTTTCTATCCGTAGTTATCTACGGGCTCTTAGGTACTTGCTCATCATTTTCAAAATTGATTCTTTGTGTATTTGCATGATTTGAAAAGTTTTTGACTTCGATCTAACTCTTGCTTCTGTCTTCAAGAGTGTTACGAAGTGTTTTTGAAAGCTTTATTTAAAAGAGGTGTAAGTGTGAAAAAGTTTGTTTGGATTGAGCAAGTACTTAAGAACTAATCTACCTACTCGAAAAAAAGAATTGTTCTATGTTTGTTTCCTTTAGATAATGCTATCCCACTATTAGTGAGTAGGTAGCACCGTCGTTGGAGTTTGAGGGTCAATTCAAAAGGGACGTACGGTCACTAAAGCAATGCTAGGATGTCTTAGTATTAACCCTAATGTCTCAGATCAATTATTCGAGGCAACAATATCCGAGGCAACCTTTCTGAGGCAACTTTGATCTTTGAGACAAAAGGGCGACCACTAAAATATCCTATACCTAATGATGGTTTACCGAAGGCAACCAAGTGGGAGTGTACCCTAGGAGTGCGCATGTGCGAGTGATTCAATTTCAAATTATTTATCTTTGCATATTTAGGGGTTATCTAACCGTTTTAAAGTTTTACATACATTCTTGTCATGCATCCTAATATCATACATCTAACAGTTTAATATTTTGCGGAATTCATAATGTGGAAATTAAACTAAGTTATTACAAGGCTTCGGGTATTTACATAGCCAAAAACAAACCCTTTAAAAATAAAGCGATAAATGAAAGATAAAAGACCTAATTAAACTATTACAACTTGTGGGCAGTTACATTAATACGATAAAAATAAATAATAAAACGCGCGATGAAATTAAGATCGGGAAGAAATTAGGGTTTTGACCCTTTTTATCCTAATTTTAAAAGAAAAATGTTTTTGTTGTTTTTAATTATTTTTAAGAAAAAGGAATTAAGTTTTTAAATTGAATATACAATTAATTAGCTAATTAAATTAATTAATGAAATTAAATAATGGCCTATTTTTGTGTTTTTGATTATTTTTAGGAAAAGAAAATATAATAAAGTTAGAAATAAAACCCTAATTGTTCTAATTATTTTTAAATTTATTTACAAAAAGAATTAAAGTTATCTAAAATTAACAACTTAATTAAATTAATTTAATTTTTGATAAAAAAAATAAAATCTAAACCTAATTTGGTGAAAAATATTATTTTTGTGATTTTTGATAAAAGAAAATAATTAATTGTGTTAGTAAAATAAATAAACAAATTAATTAAATAAAATATAAAAAGAAAAGGAATAAGAAACTTGGGCCTGTAATCAGTAGTTTGAGGGGGTGTGAGAAGCAATGTTCTGGCCCAAGACCAAAAGGTGTCCACGTTGACTGGCAAGATCACATGCTTTGCGTTGACTAGGCTTCATGGTGTTCTTCCATTGATGGCCTTTGGATCTGGCCATATGGCCACTTGGCATGCTGGATGATGAGGTCCCATGATGGACCTTAGTCTTTGATGCACGCTGGATCCTGAAAAGGAAAATAATATGAAGAATGGGGGGACCTAGGATTCGAACCCAGGTCCTGAAGCATTTTGGACATACTTCACTACCATCTGCGCTGGCTGTTTTGTTTGCATATGATATAAACAACAATTATTAATATAAAACCAACGAAATAATAAAGTATTCGCGCGAAAATTCAAATGGACGAGTGATGGCTTGCCACGTCTTCGTCTCCCTCCTTGCACCGTTGGTAAAAGTCCTAGACTTTTACCTACGGACGTTGGTCCGTCACTACAGGCCTGCATATTTTCAAAATCAACTATAAGTAAGATAAATCAAAACTAAAGCCATGGATAGCTTCGTCTGGACCTGCTGAGTTCAATGGTGGCCCTTTCATGGCCCAATTTTGCCTGCACGCAGAAATCCTAAATCGAGCCATGAAACCCTAGTAATGGTGGAATCTTATACAAGCCATGAAAACGCAATTAAGTATTATAAAAAGCTTGCAAATGTTCTAAGGATCATGAATATATGATTAATTCGTGCTATTAATGTCTAAATCATGAAATTCGAATTCAAGAAAAGCCCAAGATCGTGGCTGACTTACAGTGAGTTTCAAGGATGCGATTGAGATGGTACAAGGATATTCAAAGAAGATATGAAAAAAATGGAAAATTCAAAACCTGGGATCGAACCCAGGTCCTCCAGCATAAGACACGCGCTTCTCACCACCAGGCCATCTGTTCATTCGTTAATTATAACAATATAATAATATTATATGGAAAAACAAATAAGAGAAATATTTAGATCAAAAAACACACACACTGAGTGGGTCCTATATTATTTAAAAGAACTAATCATAAAGAGAGATTGTGACACACAAGCTCCGGGGGGTCTAACCACCATCCACGGTGGTTGACCACCTTCTTCTCCGGCCAGTCAAAAACTCCAACCTGCGAAATAGTGAGATTCGAGATCAGAAATTTGGTCTACCCCCCTAAGCCCTAGGTTGCGAATCAACCCTTGGTGTTGGTTTGTACTGAAAGTCTCTGCATCATGCCAATCTAGCGTTATCTCTGAATTATGCCCTAACAATGGCAACCTTTGATTCCTGCATCAAACCTTAACAAAAAGGATCCTAACATGTCCCTAACATCAGTATATATATATATATATATATATATATATATATATATATATATATATATATATATATATATATATATATATATATATATATATATATATATATATATATATATATATATATATATATATATCTGTGTGTGTGTGTGTGTGTGTGTGTGTGTGTGTGTGTGTGTGTGTGTGTATTTGCAATCAATTTGTAACGTAAAGAAATAGAGTTTTGAGATCATGATACTATACCAAACCGGAGTGACTGAAACTGGTGGTCCTTGTGGGCGTTGGGCTTATGCAAGGTGTGGAAATGATCCCTGGAGACCTCAGGAACACGCTTAGGCACTTGGCTTTGACTGAAAATGGTTGGGAGTTAGGTTTTGGATTTTCACGATTTTGATATTTTTTTCAAATTTTGTGGAGCTTTTCTCAGGCTATGTATGCATCCATAATGCTTGCACATGGCTCATATAAATAGAGGAGAGGAGGGAGCAGGGTTATAAGGAAAGAGTCCAAGGCATTAAGGTCATGTTTAAAGCCATTATTCAAATTTTGAAAACATGATAAAAATGAATATTCCATGCCATTTCCATCCTTGAATGTACCTGGACATCTTGGCACAAATTCTTGGGCCTTAAGACAAAACAAAACATTAGCCCAAGCGCCAAAGCCCATCTCTAAATATTTTATACAATTTACTTTGTATTTATTTGAAATAAATCAAAATAAATATGAATAAAATAGATAAAAATGGTAAGGCAATGTAAAATGAGATTAGAGGTCCTCTATAAGTTTAGGAAGATATTTTAAGTCCAAGAAATTACACCATTGACCTAAAAGTTTAAGTTTTCTCAATGCATAGTTCTTGAAATTTTCCAAATTTTCCCAACTTGGGCAAGTCATAACTTGCTCAATTTTTATCCCATGATGATGATATTAGACTTTTTGGAATTCCCAAGATGTCTACTTCAATCTCTCTTAATCAATTTTTCATTTGAAGATTTTATCTTGATGTAAAAGGTCTTGGAAAAAAGTGTCTTTTGTTGACTTTCTGAAAATGACCTGTAGTGTATGAACTTGTATCTTTCAAATGGTGCATTTCTTGGACTTGAGGGCAAAAGAAAGTTGTAGGTAATTGGATTATCTTCAAAATAAGTTTTGGTTAGGTAAAAATGGATGATGTATGTGAAATTTATGCTTGGTCAAAGTTCTGTTGACTTTTCATATAGAAACCCTAATTTAGTAATTCTTGGCTTTTGATAGATTAGGAGAATTTCTTGAGGAATCGTGATCAACCCTTGATCAAATGATAGACATCACTTAAAAATGTTTATGTTGACCAAAAATATTGAAGTTTGACTGTACATGGGCCACATTTGACTTTTGACCTAGTATAGTTGATTTTCAAACATTTGAGCAATTGACTGAGCAAACTTGTAGTGGAAGGCATGAAACTTGGCATGGACAATCTTGAAGACATATTATGACCATGGAAAACATTTGAGACCTTTGGAATTCACACATCTGAGTGAAAAGTGAAACCCTAGTTAGAGGTTCATTGCTTAGGAGGAGAATTTGTCTGATCAATTCTTTGGTCAACCTTGAGCAATTGAGGACCTCAATGAGCATGTCTTGAGTAAAAATAGGATGGAAAATTTTGGGGTACAACAGCTGCCCCTGTTCAATCTTCTTAAACCTGAGGATTTAGATTGGCTTGTCCGTCTTTCGTAATTTGAAGGTGGAAAATGATTGAACACTAGAGTTCCCAGAAATTTACACTCGCATGAAACAACACTGTTGGTTGATAATATCAGGAATGGGCTTACAGATTCCATTTGGACAAGATGACAGAGAGTTGTCAGAGATAGGCTTAAATATGCCATCCAAAGTAGATGCTGATTTATAAATGGTCCCTTTGTGGGGAATTCTTGCTCCTGCTGTCAGAGGAGGACTCCGCTGGGGAATGCGGGTTTCTGTTGTTATCCCGCTTGAGGAAAACTCTATGGGGAATAAAGTATAGGAGCTTCAATTATCCAAGACTCTACTTAGGAGTTATCTCTATACTAGAGAGATGATAGTTTGCCGCTTTCTGGTTGAAATCCAGGTTTCACAGTAACTTGCTTGGGATAATGCAATTAACCGTTACTTGAAAATGTATTAGAAAGAGCCTGTGTAGGGCTGTTTCAGGATGAGTCCATGTTAGTCTGCATCAGAGATATATGAGAAGGAGCCTGTGTGGGACATCTTCAGGATGAGTCTGTGTTAGACTGCATCTGGAGATATATGAGAAGGAACCCGTGTAGGGCTGCTCCAGGACGAGTCTGTGTTAGACTGCATCTAGAAATATATGAGAAGGAACCCGTGTAGGGCTGCTCCAAGACGAGTCCGTGTTAGACTGCATCTAGAAACTGCAGGAAGGAATCCGTGTAAGATTTCTTCAGGATGAGTCCGTGTTAGACTACATCTGGAAATATATGAGAAGGAGCCTGTGTAGGGCTGCTTCAGGATGAGTCCGTGTTAGACTGCATCTGGAGATCATGAGAAGAAACCCGTGTAAGATTGCTTCATCCGGTCATGTAGATAGTTTTTCTCGTCTGGTTCCAGGTGTTAATCTATAAATCAGCTGTTCACAGATAGTTGTCCTGTCTGGTTTCAGGTATTAATCTGGAACTTGAAAATTGTTGGTCATTGAGATAGTTGTCCTGGCTGGTTTCAGATATTAATCTCTGACCCGAGAAAGAAAGATAGTTTTCCTGGCTTGTTACAGGTATTAATCTTCAATCTCCTTATGTAGATAGTTTTCCTAGCTTGTTATAGGTATTAATTTATAGTCAGTCATCCACAGATAGTTATCCTGGCTTGTTACAGGTATTAATCTGGAACTTATTTTTGTTGTTCGTTGAGATAGTTGTCCTGTCTGGTTTCAGGTATTAATCTTTGACCTGAGAAAGAAGGATAGTTTTCCTGGCTTGTTACATGTAGTATTCTTCAATCTCCTCATGTATATGGTTTTCCTGGCTTGTTACATGTATTAATCTACAGTTGGTCGTCCACAGATAGTTGTCCTGGCTTGTTACAGGTATTAATCTGGAACTGTGTTTTTGTTGGTCGTTGAGATAGTTGTCCTGTCTGGTTTCAGGTATTAATCTCTGACCTGAGAAAGAAAGATAGTTTTCCTGGCTTGTTACAGGTATTAATCTTCAATCTCCTCATGTAGATAGTTTTCCTGGCTTGTTACAGGTATTAATCTACAGTCGGTCGTCCAGAGATAGTTGTCCTGGCTTGTTATAGGTATTAATCTGGAACTTGGCAACATTGGTCACATAGATAGTTCCCCACCTGGTTTTGGGCATTAATCTGTGGCCTGCTATATTTGTTGGTAAACTCGTCTTGCTTCGGGAGTTCATACCACTTGGTCGTGTAGATAGTTTCCCCGTCTGGTTTCGGGCATTAATCTTTGACCTGCTGCATAAGTTGATAGTGTTCGTCTATCTGCTAATTTAACCTGAAAAGGTGTGATGCGGTGGGAGAACTGACTTGAGGTTTTGCATTTTATCGCAAATGTTGCGGTTAGCAAGAGTCGCCACCGACTTTTATTTTATCCAAAAGGAAAGGTGAAAAAGCACAGGAAAGACCTTTGAGATGTTTTCTTAAGTTCGGGGGGTAGATTATGAAAAGGGAAGGTGCTAGCACCCTTTTCATCCATGGTTTTCCATGGGCTCTTAGTTACTTTCTTAGATCACTTGCTTTGGTTTGTTTGAAATGGTGTTTGGTGTGGTTTTGAAATTATTTTGTAAAAGAGGCCATTCGTTTAGGCAATCTTTGTAATGATTCTCGTTCGTAAGAATGTATACAAAGATGTTTGTCTTTTGAAAATGTTTTTAATGTTTGTAAGATGTTTTTGAAATATGTGTGTGTTTGTTTTGAAAAAAATAGCAAGGATTGTTGTTTGAAAGGGAGCAAGTAACTAGGAGCTATTTACCTACTCAAATGTATTTCTTGTGTATTTTCTATTCCTTTGACATTGTTGTCTTACCATTGATTTGGTAAGCAACCCTATCTTTGGATGTAAATGGGACGGGCGTGGGTCATCGTATAACCATGATAGCAATGTTGCAAAGTATCTTAGCATTTTTGAGGGACTAAGATCATTTTGTAAGGCAACTTTTGAATAGCGTCATCGAGGGGCTATGATCTTATATTTGTTTTTTTTTTGCCAAGATACTTCACATGCGTAACATGGCCATTTTATTTTAGGCAACCAAGTGGGAGAAACCCTAAGGGTGCTTGTGTGCAAGTGTATCATTTTCATGCTTTTGATCTTGCATTTAGGGTTTTCTATTTATTTTGTTTCGTTCTTGTCATACAAATCCTAATTACTAATCATGGCATATGAAAGCAATAAATTGCGTAATGTAAATATAATAAGTTATTACAATAATTTTATGGGATGGGGGAATACAAGTTTGAATGGGGATTTGCACAAATATAAAGCTAAATATATTATTACAACCAAATCGAATTTGCGCGAATTAAGGTAAATATAATACAATATTTAAAATGTAATGCAATGTGTATATAAAGAAAAGATGTTTTATGTCTTGCTTTTGTGTAAAATAATATTTAATTTAAACCTAAAAAAAAAGGAAAAATATTTAATTTTTGAAAGGGATTAAACCCTAATTTTTATTTAAAAGAAAATAATGTTTCTATATTATTATTTTGTGCATTTTTTGTATAAAAAATAAATAATATTATACATAAATATTAAAAATTAAAAATGTGCAAAAAATAAGTATTTGTAAGTAGGAAATGTAGAATAAAAATAATAAGTATATTTAATTACATTTATAAGTTTATTAAGAAAACAAATTAAATCCTATCAAAATAAATAAAATTTTTATGTGAGAAATAATAAAAAAATAAAATAAAAGTGTAAAAATAATTAAGTCATTTTTAGGATTTTTTTATCATTAAAGAAAATAAATAAAAGTATTAAATATAAAATGAAAAAAATATAAAAATATGAAAGAGTTAGCAGGGGGTGGAAAAGCAAAACAGTGGTGATGATGCTAGCAAAAACGAGCCCAGGAAGCCAAAAAAGCCCAAGACAACTTCATCCCTGTCCTGCCTTCTTCTTCCTCACGCCTTGGCCAGTTCAACCTGTAACTTCCTCATGCTTGCATAAAAGTGAAAACTTATAACATGAAAAATGTAGCATTTGAGCTCACGATTCCAACCATATAAATTATGTAATCTAACTATCAAAGATCAAAGAGAATTTTGAAATCCCTAAATTGTGACCTAAAATATTCAGAGATTTCAAACTCCAAATTCTCTTAGCACAAGTAATATAAATACAAGACAATGATATGTACAACTTCGTTATGATGAGAACTACATTTTTCATTCACAGATCGTGGCCCAAGGTTGCCTGTACAAGGAGATAGAGTTTGAAAAAATAGCTCCTTCAGCCGGAATCGTGTATGGAAATGTAGGGACTTTAATGGATGCCTGATGATTGCTTGAGCTTCCTTGAGCTTCCCTGAATCTATTCCAACCCTTGCCTTGCTCTGAAAATGGCTAGAACTCCCTGACCAAGTCCAACTGCAAGCTTCAAAGTTAACAATGGCAGGTAGTGAAACAGAGGTTACAGAACAGGGATGATGATTTGGATTGACTAGGTATCAAGTATGCAATGTGTTTGAATGCTCTAAACACAAAACGCACAAGCCAAATGAGAGTTGGATGTGTTTGTGCAGAAACTGTGTGTTTTGGACAGATTTTGGTGCTTTGCTACTTGAGAGAGTTTCAGGTCCTTGCCAAGCGTGTTATGTGTTGCATATTGTTTGCATATTAGTATTGAAATGATCTAAAGTCAGCTCTCTATCAGTTGTGCAAGCCCTAACCTTTTGCAACTTTTATTGTACTTGAAGCAAAGTGACAAGACAAAACCCACATGCTTGTACCAGCTTGCTTTAGGGTAGGTATGAGTTTGTACAAGTTGCTTGAGACCTGTGTGGTTTGTATGCATCAAGGGGACAGGTTCAAAGCTCCAAGTTGACAAGTTTGCAAAAGTGTTTCTTTATGAAAATGGCAATGGAGCCTTTTTGCCCAAAATGGAATTACAAGTTGTGTAAAAGTTCAAAAGCATGGATAGAGGCTTTGTCAACTAAGTATGCATTTAATTAAGGAGTATGTAGCAAGTTTAGGACATGTAAAGCATGACATAGCCAACATAGGTTTGATTTGCAACTTGGTTCTACATAAAAATGGCTTGAACAAAAAGTGAGAAAATGCCAACTTCCTCTCTTCGATTCTCCCTACTAAAAAATGATCTTGAAGAGTTCTTGGATATTTTGGAAAGCTTGCAATATGATATACAATCCTTCTTTGAAATGCATTTTGAGATACCTCTTGGAACTAGGTGAAAACTTGCCATGAAGTTGGGTCCAAAACCTGCCTAAATTAGGGCAAAATTTCACTAAGTTAAGAAGTTCATGACCATGTATTCACAAATTTATATCTTGAGATCCAAGCATCTTTAGGGAAAATTTTATGAAGAAAAGTTGTAGATTTCATGGAGATATACAACTTTCAAGTTGGGAACTTTATTTGAATCAAAATGCATCATGGTGAAAAAATGGTATAAAGTTGAGAAAAAATAAGAAAATATTTATACTTAGAAAATTTCTAAGTTATGAAAAATTTCAAATTAAAACCCTAATTTTCAAATTTGGTTTTCTTGGTGAACAAGTTTCACATTTTGACATATCTTGATGAATTATGACCCTAGGCACTTGATTTTGACCAAAAAGTTAAAGTTTGACTTTTCAGTGTACAGTTGACTTTTGATCAGTTGACTGTAAATTTCATCTATCAATCCAATGAACTTGAGATGTTTTGAATCATGTAATTAGGTCAAGGTGATGCCATGGAATCCTTGAAATCACTCTTGAACTCAACTGGTCATTGGCTAGGTTAAATATCAGAAATTGCCCTTTCTCAGTCAAAACCCTAATTTTGACCATTTTGCCCTTTTGATGATTTGATCAAATTTCTTGAGGAATTGTAATCCAAACTTGATCAAATGGTACATATGAGTCTAAAATGTTGAGGTGGATAAAAAATTATGAAGTTTGACTATAAATTGGCCATGGTTGACTTTTTCCCTAATACAACTGATTTTTAGGTCAACTGTCCAATTGATTGATCAAAAATGTGGTTCAAGGCTTGAAACTTATCATGAGCAATCTTAGGGGTCCAAAATGATGTATGAAAGTCACATGAAGCATTTATGGTCCAAAAATCCTTGTGCAACTCAAACCCTAATTTTGGGTTATCAGTGCAAGATGAGATGTCTTGAGCTGACCAAACCCTAATCTTATCTTGAGTCAAAGAAGTCTTGTGACAAAAGTCTTGATAAATGAGAGGGAAAATTTTGGGGTACAACAACTTCCCCTGTTCAATCTTCTTGAACCTGAAGAGTTAGATTGGCGAGCTTTGTCGTTCGTGACTCGAAGGTAAAAGATGATTGGACACTAGAGTGCCCATAAATTTGCACTCGACAAAGTGCAGTTGAGGGAATGGGCTTAAAGATGCCATTTGGAGAAGTGATAGAATCTTGTTGGAGATGGGCTTGTAGATGCCATCCAAGAATGTTTGTTGAATTGTAAGTTGTAAGTCAGAAGAATAAGTATCAGAATGGTGTCCACGTCTGGAACGTATCTGAGCTGTATCTGTACTTGAAATCTGAATAAGTATCAGAATGGCATCCGTGCCTGGAGCGTATCTAAACTTTGGAAATCTGAATGAGTATCAGGATGGCATCCGTGTCTGGAGAGTATCTGAACTGTATCTGAATTGGAAAACTGAACGAGTATCAGAATGTCATATGTATCTGAAGCGTATCTAAACTGTATCAAAAGGTTGAATCTGAATGAGTATCAGGATGGCATTCGTATCTGGAGCATATCTGAACTGTATCTGATAGTTTAACTCTGAATGAGCAACAAAATGGCTTCCGTGTCTGGAGCGTATCTGGACTGTATCAAAAGGTTGAATCTGAATGAGCAACAGAATGGCTTCCGTGTCTGGAGCGTATCTGGACTGTATCATGATTGCATATTGTTAGCGGTAGCTTATTAATCTTATCCTGAAAAGGGTAAAATGTTAGCTGAAACACACAGTTATGTTGCATGAAATGTATGATGCAATATATGTGTTTTATCAATGTTTATGATATGTGGATGTAATGTATGCGCATGTAAGCTGATTCGCTGTATTGCTGAGGAAAATAAATCCTTGACTACCGCTAAGGATATGTGGATTCTTCATGTCTTGAAGTTGGAGTATTTACAAAAATTCTGTTGGGAGCAATTCCATATACTGCTTGAGTAATTTGCTTGGGGAATCCAGAGAATTTTGATGACTTCTACTGGGAATTAATAATGGGAATCTTCGTTCTGTTGGGGAACAATGAAAACTCTGTGGGGAAAAAGCTTATTTCTGTTTTGGGAAAAAGTTCAGGAGTTTCAGTCGTCTGTCACCCTACCGGGGAGTTATTCTAGGCTGGGGAGAAACAGAAGTTAGCTATTGTCCGGTTGATTTTCAGGCTTCAAGATAACTTGCTGGGGAATTTGGAGAAACTGGATGTTTTCCAATGGGGATTAATAGCTTGAAGTTTCAGCTCCGCTGGGGATCTTAATGACATACTGTAGGGATTGCTCATGGAATAGCCTAAAGACGTTTTCCTATTCTTTCAACCTGTCAGTAATTGTTCTTTTTTCATTTTGATTATTTGTAAATGGTAATTATGTTCAAATGCATATGTCCATTAATGAATCATTGGACGTTTTTGCAAATAAAACACAAGTGTAAAGGAAAAAAGACAAACAATTTTCTGTACTTTAAAGAGATATTTTGAATAAGTATTTTGTACAAAAGAGACAAACATCATAGTAAGAGGATGGTGCCATAAAAGTAAGAAAAAATTTATACAAAGAAAGACAGCTATGTGTGATAATCCCATGGGGTTCCCATTCTGCTATAGCCTCTGTATCTCTGAATATCTTGTCTATCTGTTGCTTCGTCCAAAGATGATTGGATTGATCAGAAGCCCCGAGTTTGTCAGTGAAGAGATTATCCTCAAAGTGATCCGACGAGACATAGTCATACGCTTTAATTCCCTAACTTTTGCCTGGAACGCCCTTTCGGGTTTTCAATCCATCGGGAAACCCTTTTTTGCCTAAGTCGCCCTTTCGGGTTTTCAACTTGTCGGGTGTACATATTTTTTTTAATTTTATCCCTAATTTTTTCCTGAACCTTTTGGTTCCCGGGATGCCCTTGTTTTGCCTAGGTGTGTCAACCTAGCGGGTCTCTTATGCGTAGTATCTTTTGACTATGTCAACGTTCGCAGGGTGTGGCAGGTCGTCACCGTCCATGGTGGCTAAGATCATTGCCCCACCGGAGAAGATGTTCTTGATTACAAATGGTCCCTCATAGGTAGGAGTCCATTTTCCCCTGGGATCACTTTGTGGAAAGATGATGCGCTTGATCACTAGATCTCCAACTTGATTTACTTGGCATCAGACTTTCTTGTTGAAAGCCTTGATCATCCGCTTTTGATACATATGACCATGGAAAATAGCAGTAAGTCTCTTTTCATCAATTAAGTTCAGTTGATCAAGTCGGGTCTGGATCCAATCGTCCTCACTCAAACCTGCATCCTTCATAATTCTCAAGGAGGGGATTTGAACCTCGATAGGCAAGACAGCCTCCATGCCATAAACCAAAGAATAGGGTGTTTCCCCAGTTGATGTGCGAGCCGTGGTACGGTACCCGTGGAGAGCAAACAGTAGCATCTCATGCCAGTCCTTATAGGTGACTGTCATTTTATGTATGGTCTTTTTAATGTTTTTATTATCAGCTTCGACTGCACCATTCATCTTTGGCCGATAGGGGATGAATTGTGATGTTGAATCTTGAACTGCTCGCACAAGGAGGTGATCATAGTATTGTTAAGGTTTGTACCGTTATCAGTGATGATCCTTTCTGGGATACCGTACCGGCAAATAAGATTCTGTTTGATGAAGCGGGCAACAACATTCTTAGTAACAGATGCGAAAGAAGCTGCTTCAACCCACTTTGTGAAATAGTCAATGGCCACTAGAATGAAGCGGTGTCCATTGGAGGCTGTAGGCTTGATCTCTCCAATCATATCGATTCCGCACATAGCGAAGGTCCAAGGAGCTGTTAAGACATTTAGAGGAACCGGAGGCACGTGCACATTGTCTGCATAGATTTGACAGTTATGACATGTCCGGGAGTGTTGATAGCAATCTGCTTCCATGGTAGACCAATAATAGCCTGCCCTTAGGATTTTCTTCGCCATCGTATGTGTTGCACCCCAAAATTTGCCCTCTCATTTCTCAAGGGATCATCCTGGATGTGTTCCTTCATCAAGTCTCCAGGCCTTGAATTACCAATTTTTCCAAGTAAACCATTCACAAAGGCAAAATGGTCATTTGCACGCTGAAAAAGTATGACTTTGACTTTTGGATCAAAATCAAATCAGAAAAAATCATATTTCATCAAAACATGTTGGAATATGAAGTTTTCTTCATCAAGAGTTTCAAAAGTCAAATCTTACTTTAGAAGTATCAAATTTTAAAGACTTAGAAATTTTTCTAAGTATTTAAGAAACATAACAATTTCAGAACTTCTGAGCCATTGTTCACAGTCATCAAATTCTGGATGTTCTCAAGACAGAGTTTAGTCAGAACTTCTGAGCCAACGTTCATAACGGTCCAGTCAGAGTTTGCAGAGTTTAAGTCAAAAAAGGTAACAAAGTGTGCTGTAAGTATACTGGAAGTTCTGAAGGATCCCTTAGAACATGCTGAAGTCAAAAGATAAGAGGACCAGAAGATGAGATGCCGCGCTGAAGCAGAACTTCTAAATCCAGAGTCAAGAAAGGATCCAGAATATCACATGGGAACTCATTTAATACTCACAAACTGCCTCTGAGTCTTTATCCAAGGGAGTCTTTCCACGTGTACCCCTACTGTCTTGGGAAGACAAATTTTTGTGCAAAAGTATACTAGGCCAATGTGCTGTTTATACTTTTCCTTAATTCACGCTGCTAAATCCAGCTGAGGCGCTGTTAACCATCCAACTTGAATGCAATGAACCACCACTTGTTTAAGCTTACTTCAAGAGTAAGTCATCATCAAGCAGGTGATGTTGGTGCCACTTGACCGCCCCAACTGCAAGAATTTCCCTATAAATAGAACATCATTTGCACACTGAAGTCTCTCTCCCCTTTTACCAGAAAATTTGTGAAAGAGACGAAAGAATTGAGAAAGAAAGCTTTAAGCCACTGCAAAATTGCCAAGAACCCAGGAAACTATAAACACAAAATACCAAAATATTAGCATTGATACATTATATTCAAACTCCATTTTTCCTCAAGTGTTCTTGATTTAAGCCATCCCAGATTCTGTAATCAAATAGTAACACATTCTCCATTCACTTTCACCACAAAGGAGTCAGAATATCACCCCTCTGCCTGCTTCAGAAGTTACAAACTTCCATCCTGCTGAATAC
Organism: Vicia faba; assembly: GCA_948472305.1. NCBI lineage: Eukaryota > Viridiplantae > Streptophyta > Magnoliopsida > Fabales > Fabaceae > Vicia > Vicia faba. The sequence continues at coordinate 1,261,321,585 of OX451736.1, read as the reverse complement.
GTGAAGAAGCTACTCAGAACATCACCAGAATTCAAGAACAACCTCCAATTTACAGAATCCTTTCAAAGTTGCAAGGTAAGTTTTGCTGACTCTCTACATAACTGATTAAGCATTGTCATATTTTTGCATATTCAGCACAATGTAGATATTCTGATCCTGAGGATGCACATATTCTGAAAGTTCATGCATTTGCTTGCCTGAGTAAAAGAAATCCCAGTTCAGAGTTTCATAAAGAAAATAGGACTCAGAATTAGAACTAGCAAATACATGCTGCCTCTGATTCTTGCTTCTGATATTTCCTGAAATATTGTCATAACTATTATGCATGCAACTTATGTTCTTTAAATGACTAAACTGCAGATGTTCTGATTGGCCAGGAGAGAGGAAAAGTTCTGACAGTTGCGTTAGAACTTCTGAAAACTTCTAAATTTTCAGAAGGTTCAGAACTTCAGAACTTCCATATTTTGCTAACATGTTTCTGTTTGTGCAACAAGCTAACGTCAGAACTTCTGACCTCTTCTACTTTGCATTGGTTATGTTTTCTTCTCTTTTAATCTTTGCCATTATATTATATTTTATTTCTAATCAAAAACAAAAACACCAAAAATATTTTACATTTGCATGATATATTTTCTTTTAATATAATATAAAAAAGACAAAAAATATATTCTTAAACAAAAGTTATTTTCTTTTTTAAACAGACAAACATTTTACATTTCCTGTACATTCTTGTCTATTTCAATATGGTTGTAATAAGTAACCTAGAATTTTAACTTGCAACCCCCACTCATAAAATATGTACCCCCATCCCCTTAAATGTTGTAATAGCATAGGACTTTACCTTTCCGCACTGTTATTGCTTTCAATATATGCTAGTAATTAGGGTATATGACAAGATATAAAAATTGACAAATAGATCACCCTAGTCAAAGACAAATTATGCATGCAATCAAACACACTCGCACACTTACACCTCTAGGGTAATTCCACTTGTTGCCTTACAAAAATGGCCATGTTATGCATATGGGATGTCTTAGCACAAACAAATTGAAAAAGATCATAGTCCCTCGATGACGCTATCAGAGTTGCCTTTCAAAATGATCTTAGTCCCTACAGAAAAGTGCTAAGTCATTTCACAACATTTCTATCATGGTCATACGATGACCCAGCGCTCGTCCCTTCACATCCAACGACGGGGCTTCTTATCAAATCAATGGTAAGGTAGAAACATCTAAAGGAGGAGGAAAAACACATCTAAAACCTTTCGAGTAGGTAGATTACTTTTAGTTACTTGCTCAATTTCAAAAACAAACATCCTTGCTATTTTCAAAACAATCACATACACTTTCAAAACACTTTCCAAACATGAAATATTTTCAAAAGCTCAACACTTTGCATACATTCCTACGAACGGGAATCATTGCAAAGTTCGCCTAAACAATGGCACCTTTTCAAAATACTTTCAAAACCACACAAAAGCACGACTTTCAAACAAAAAGCAAGTGATCTAACAAGTAACTAAGAGCCCATGGAAAACCATGGATGGAAAGGGTGATAATACCTTCCCTTTTCATAATCTACCCCCCAAAATCATGAAAACATCTCGAAAGGTCTTTCATGTACTTTTTCACCTTTCCTTATTGGATAAAAGAAAAGTCGGTGGTGACTCTTGCTAAACTGCAACATTTTGTGAACACAATCGCAAAACCCTAAGTCAGTCCTCCCACCGTATCACAGAACTGGCGACTCTGCTGAGGATTTATCTAAAGTGGGGTTACCTTAGGGTTAGATCATATTTACTTGCTTATATTGTTTGATTTGCTCGCTTTATATTTTGTTTCCTTGTTTGGGTTACTGTTAAAAAAATCCTACACCCGAATTTAGGGACACCTTTTAGGTAAATAGCAATAAACTGTGAGAGAACTGTGCGGGGTATACCGACACGGTTGAAGCAGTAGCTACGTTGATGTGGCACTTTGGTTGGTACCGGTAACCCTTGAGTCAATCAAGGAGAGTACGGGGCCACCGCGTGGTGTCATAAAGCATCAACTGACCTTAGAACCTTACTTGACCAACTTGGTCATTAGGACGTAGCGAGATGACCGACTTTGGTGCAGTCCGAAGTTGGTTGATACTCGATGCTACACTCATTGAGGTTGGACTCTTGAGTTTTGTTTGGTTGCGAGTCAATCGCTTATCGAACGAAAATTGGGGGAAAGATTAATGATATTGAGATCCCTTAGAACCCGGTTACTTTTAACTAGGACAGGTTGAGCCAACTAAAACTTCAAGAGGGTACTTACCTGAAACCCCATGCAAGCCTAAACCGAGGACTTGTTTGTTTATATATGCACTTGTACATAAACATCATAAACATCATAAACATCACTAACCATTTCAAGGATTTTTGGATTTATCTTTGTACTGTTTTGTAGGACATGGCCTCCGCTCGTAGGAACACTATCCAAGTAAGTCTCGTGAGGGTACCTCCACAAATCAAGGATTTAGTATCAAGGGTCCCTGAAGATTCCCCGTTCACCAAACGACATGGACGACTCCTTAATTTAGTTACCTTAAGTATTGAAGAAGAGATGATAAAGGTGCTTGTCCAATTCTTCGACCCTTTGCATCATTGCTTCACTTTTCCTGATTACCAACTTGTGCCCACTTTGGAGGAATTTTCTCAACTCGTAGGGATCCCTGTTCTCAATCAGTTACCTTTCAACGGTATCGAAAGAGACCCCAAACCTGAGGAAATCGCTCGAGCTCTACATTTGCAACCATATGACATAGTAGCAAATAGGGTAACAAGGAGTGGTGTTAAAGGGTTACTAGCAAAGTTTTTGTTGGAGAAGGCTTAAGAGTGTTGGAACCTTTTGGATCTACAAGCCTTTGAGGAAGTTCTGGCTCTTCTCATCTATGGATTGGTTCTATTTCCAAATCCTGACCAATTTATAGATGTGAATGCGATTAAGGTTTTCATATCTCGTAATCTGGTGCCTACGTTGCTTGGAGATATATTGCATTCTCTTCACTCTCGCACTTTGAAGAAAAGGGGGGCTTTGATGTGTTGCACTCCTCTGTTGGCTAGGTGGTTTATTTCGCACCTACCTCGATCAGTAGTGAAGAACGAATAAGGTATGAGATGGTCTAAAAGATTGATGTCACTTTCACATGCTGATATCCGTTGGTATTATCGCTCCTTAGAAGACATTACCATTATTGACCGCTGTGGGGAATTCCCTAATGTTCCTCTACTTGGCATTAGGGGAGGTATTACTTATAACCCGTGTTTAGCTTTGCGACAATTTGGATATGCTAGAAGAGATGGCCCTCATGAGGTACTCATCCAAGGAATTGCATTTGACTACGAAAGCAATACCCAAGGTTACCGTCAAAGATTTATATGAGCTTGGGGTATGGTTAACAAAGTTGATAGAAAGACATTGGGGCGTAAGAATTCCATTCCTTTGGAACCTTATCTTAAATAGGTAAGGGCTCGCACTCAAAGTCTCAAGATGCCTTATGAAGCCGTCTTACCTAGTATCATGGAGCCAGTAGTCGAGGGAGACATTCCACATACGATCCTCTATCCTGATATGCCTACTTCTCTTGAAGATTTGCAAAACGCTTGGATTCAGTTCAAAGGAGAACGAGACACCTTCGAAGCCAAGTTTTATGAAAGTGAGACGAAGATATTGGAGCTTACGAGGGAACTTCATGAAGAAAGGAGCTTAAACGCCTACATTGCGCCAAAGAAGATGCGCACAACTTTTCTGTCTTAGGAGTTTACTTTATGCTTATTTCTGTTGTTGTAAGCCCAAGAGGCATGTTTGTATTCAAATCAAGGATTATTTAATGCAAGTTAACGTTTGTTCACTTTTTGTCTATACAAAGTTAAATTCTTTAAATCCTTGAAATCATTTGCATACTGCATATTAATGCATCATGACATGATAGGTGTCCGCATAACAGGTTTCCTTATCTCTCCGCTGTTTATTACAGCAAGATGGATCTAGAGAAAACCGTGACAGAACTTCAGGCCCAAAACTCTCAATTTCAGGAAGCTTTACTCGCCCTTGCCAAGGGACAGCAGGATATGATGGCCTTGTTGGCCGCTAAGAAAAAGCCAAAGAAGAAAGCTCTGCTCAACATGGGTAAAAGGTTCAAAGAGACAATCTGTCAAATTCCAATAGAGGAAGATTCATCCGAAGAGGACGAGAACCAAATTGGTGAAGTCAAGAGTACTCAGGCTGACTGTATCAATGACCAAGAATCTGATGATGATTATTTCAATGAACAATATCCACCCGCAGACATCAAATACAAGCAGCTAGAAGATAGATTGAAAGCAGTTGAAATCCAAGCTATTCCCGGTTTGAATTTTAACGATTTAGGATTAATCTCTGGGGTAGTCATTCCCCACAAGTTCAAAATACCAACCTTTGCAAAATACGATGGGGTTTCTTGCCCAAAGCTCCATTTGAAGTCCTATGTGCGCAAGATACAACCGCACACTGCTGATAAAAAACTATGGATTCACTTTTCCAAGAGAGTCTGGCTGGAACACAACTTGAATGGTTTTACCAGTTGGATGGCTCTCGTATCAATACTTGGGAGGGACTAGCTACTGCCTTCTACCATCAATATCAGTACAACGCCGACTTGGCATCGACGAGGGTTCAATTGAAAGGTATGACCATGGGGAAGGATGAAGGATTTAAGGAGTATGTGCAGAAGTGGAGAGACCTTGCAAGTAGGGTCCAACCTCCCTTGACTGATAGGGAACACATTGACATGTTCATGAGCACATTATCTGGTCCTTTCTTTAATCTGTTGGTTGGCTGCTGTTCTTCTGGTTTCACCGAATTAATCCTAACCAGCGAAAGAGTAGAAAGTGGCATTAAGAGTGGAAAGATCTCTGTGGCGTCTACTTCCACTCCCAATCCTGTCAAGAAACCTTTTGCCGCGAGGAAAGAAGTTAATGCCGTGTATAGAGAAAAGGCCAGTACCAAAATGAATAATCATACGTCTATCAATGCTGTCCAAATCTCCAATTCGACTGCTACTCAAAGACCATCTACCAATCATCAACGGGTTGAAACTCCAAGAAGACAGTTCACAAGGTTAGGCATGTCCTTATCTCAAGCCCTTCAGCATCTTGTCAGGATCAATTGCGGGATCCTCTTGCCAATCCTGACACCTCGTCACCGAGATATAATCCAAATGCAAAATGTGATTATCATTCAAATAGCCCAGGGAATGAGACTGATCAGTGTTGGGCTCTGAAGAACAAAATACAGGATTTAATCGACAACAAGACCGTTGAATTTGATCCTCCTCCAACGCCAAATGTAATTACCGCTCCAATGGCGAAGCACGACAAATGTGTTAATGCCGTCAAAGATACAACTTTCATTGCCTCTGTCAAAGGGTTAACTACCCCATTGAATGTAATAAAGAGCAATCTATTGAAAGCTGGGACTTTCCCCAGCTGTGAAAAAGACTGTGTGGGCTGTATGAGACAATCTGATGGGTGTGAAAAACTGAGGAAAGGTATACAACGCCTAATGGATAGCCGTGAAATTCTATTCGAAAAGAATCCAACCATCAAAAATTTAGTCGACAAAGCTGAAGACTTGGCCATAATAACAATTTCAAACAAACCTCTTAGGATCTCATCCAAAGGTCCTATCAGGATTTCAAACGAACCAATCGTTGCTCCTCTCATAATCAGTGTTGCCGGACCCGTTCCATACACCTCTGATAAAGCGGTTCCATGGAATTATGGTGTCAATGTTTATTAGCATGGGGTAAAACAAGATTCTTGGATTGATGATAATGAAGCAGGTGTTACTAATATCACTGGTTCTAGTAAAGTCACAAGAACAAGAAGAGTCTTTTCCCCTGATATCTCACCACCAACCACTACCGCAGTTCCAATCCGCATAACCAACGACAATGCTGGTGCCAGTACTAAAGGGAAAGAGAAAGAAAGTGAGCCTTCCAGAGAAGAAGCACTTGCTAGAAAGACTGTTATGGAAGAACCATCCACTCAAGAGATGGAGGAGATTCTGAAAATCATCAAGAAAAGCGACTTCAAAATAGTAGAGCAATTGGGACAAACCCCTTCTAAAATATCAATGTTGTCCCTATTGCTATGTTCCGACGCCCATGCAAAAGCTCTGATTAGTTTCTTGAAAAAGGCTCACGTGCCTCAAGAAACCACAGCCGACCAGTTTGAGAACTGTGTAGCAAGTCTGACAGCTGACAATGGTCTGGGATTCTCCGACGCAGATTTAACCCCAATGGGAAAGAATCACAATAAATCCTTGCATGTTTCTGTTGAATGTAAGGGGACCACTCTGGCACATGTTTTGGTGGACACAGGCTCATCTTTAAACGTGTTACCTAAGGGCGCTTTAGATCGGCTAGACTGTGAAGGTTTGGTTTTGAAGCCAAGTGACATTGTTGTAAGGGCATTCGATGGGTCGAAAAGGATGGTTCACGGACAGGTGTATCTCCCAATTAAGGTTGGTTCACAGATTTTTAACTCCACATTCTACATAATAGACATACGGCCTGCATATTCTTGTTTGCTCGGGCACCCATGGATCTATGGGGCAGGTGCAGTCACTTCTACTCTTCACCAGAAGTTAAAATACCCAGTTCAAGGGAAGGTTGCCACTGTTTGCGATGAAGAAGAATTTATGGTAAGCCACCTCACCTCTTTCAAGTATGTAGAAATGGAGGGTGAATTCATAGAGACTCCTTGCCAGACATTTTAAGTTGTGGCCACCACCAAAATCTCCTCTGACACTCCAAAGGCCGATAAAGTTATTCCCAAGATGGTTTCTCTTAAAGATGCCCATGCGGTAGTAGAAGAAGGAAACAATGAGATGTGGGGTCAGCTCCCCGACATCCCGTTCAAGGCAGATAAGTTTGGGATAGATTTCACCTCCGAAGCTGGGAAAGAAATTAGAGATGCTCGTACGGGAAAGCCGTCTCTCCACCTCATGAGTCATGAAGTGAACGCCGTAGAGGATTTCGATAATGAGTATGCTTTTGAAGACTGGACCTACCCAACAACCGAGGGGAAGCCCAACAATTGGCATGCGAAGGACTTTGTGCCCATATCCTTCATTGAGGAGTAATCTACTTGTTTTTGCTTTTAATCAATTCAAGAACTCGTTGTCTGTAATATTTTGATATTGACTTTTAAGCCATGTACCTAGCATGGGGCACTTTGGTTCTTTTGTCAATGGTTTTATATTTTGTTCATCTAATCATATGATCATTCAATACATTGGACTCTTTTGCATTCAAATATTTGTGTTCATTGTATTTCTTTTCTTTTAGATACATCTCCAAAAGATAGCCATATATCTTACACACACACACACACACACACTCTTGCAGGTCTACATCCACTATGGATCCTATTGCCAACAACTCTATTATTGCCAACTATGACTTTGAATGTCCCATCAACCAAGCCGAAGACGAAAGCGAGGAAGATTGTGACATACCAGGAGAACTAGCCAGACTTTTGTTACAAGAGGAAAAGGCTATTCAACCACATGAAGAGTCAATTGAGGTTATCAACCTGGGTACTGATTCAGATAAGAAGGAAATCAGGATCGGTGCTAATTTGGAAAGCAGTGTCAAAAGCTGTTTGGTTCAGATGTTGCGTGATTATATGGAAGTATTTGCTTGGTTGTATGAATATATGCCCGGGTTGGATACCGACATTGTGGTTCATCGTCTGCCAACTAAAAAAGACTGCCCTCCTGTTAAACAAAAAGTTCGTTGCATGAGACCTGACATGTCTGAAAAGATCAAAGCCGAAGTAATGAAACAGTTTGATGCAGGATTTCTAGCTGTAACATCCTATCCTCAATGGGTGGCTAATATAGTGCCGGTGACAAATAAAGACGGGAAAGTTCGCATGTGCGTAGACTATAGGGATCTGAATAGGGAAAGCCCCAAGGATGATTTCCCTCTACCACACATTGACGTCTTAGTCGACAATACCGCTCAGCATAAAGTCTTCTCATTCATGGACGACTTCTCGGGCTATAATCAAATAAAGATGGCTCCCGAAGATATGGAAAAACTACTTTCATTACACAATGGGGCACTTTCTGCTACAAGGTCATGCCGTTCGAATTAAAGAATGCAGGGGCAACATATCAAAGGGCTATGGTGGCTTTATTTAATGACATAATTCATCATGAGATAGAATTATATGTGGATGATATGATCGCCAGATCACAAACCGAAGAGGAACATCTCGGTCACCTGCACAAACTATTTGAGAGACTAAAGAAATATAAACTGAGGTTAAACCCTAACAAGTGCACATTCGGAGTACGCTCTAGAAAGCTTCTAGGATTTGTTATCAGCAATAAAGGCATTGAAGTTGATTCCGCCAAGATAAAGGCCATCAAGAAATGCCAGCCCCTCGTTCTGAAAAAGAAATCAGAGGATTCTTGGGTCGTCTCAATTACATTGCCCGTTTCATATCACACTTAACTGCTACCCGTGAGCCACTCTTCAAACTCTTAAAGAAAGACCAGGTAGTCAAATGGAACGATGAATGCCAGATTGCCTTTGACAAGATCAAGGAATACCTGCAAGAACCTCCTATTCTCATGCCTCCGGTTGAAGGAAGACCGTTGATCATGTACTTGACAGTACTAGAGAATTCTATGGGGTGTGTTTTGGGCCAACATGACAAGTCTGGCCGAAAAGAGCATGCAATTTACTACCTAAGCAAAAAGTTTACCGACTGTGAAACCAGATATTCACTGCTCGAGAAAACTTGCTGTGCTTTAGCGTGGGATGCTCGTCGGCTAAGGCAGTACATGTTGACTCATACCACTTTGTTGATTTCTAAAATGGATCTGATTAAGTGCATCTTCGAAAAACCTGCCCTTTCCGGACGAATAGCCAGATTGAAAATGATCTTGACTGAGTACGACATTCAATACACAAATCAAAAATCCATCAAAGGAAGTGTACTAGCAGATCATTTGGCCCATCAAGCTGTGGATGATTATCAGTCAATGAACTTCGACTTCCCTGACGAGAATATTATGCTGGTAATCGACTGTGCAAAACCTAGACCGTATGACGGACCTGAACAAGGATCCCGATGGACTATGGTATTCGATGGGGCTTCCAACGCCTTAGGTAATGGAATTGGTGCTGTGATCATATCTCCTGAAGGATGTAACACTCCATTTACTGCCAGACTATGCTTCAATTGTACAAATAACATGGCCGAGTATGAATCATGCATCTTAGGTCTAAGAGCTGCTATTGACTTAAGGATTAAGCATTTGGATGTGTTTGGAGATTCCGCTTTGGTGATCAGCCAAGTAAAAGGATATTGGGACACTAAACACCCTAATCTTATCCCTTACAAGGAATGTATGCTATCCCTAATTCCTCACTTCGAAGAGATCGCTTTTGAACATTTCCCTAGGGAAGAAAACCAGTTGGCTGATGCTCTGGCAACCATGTCCTCAATGTTCAAAGTTAGATGGGACAACGAAGCCCCTATGATTACAATTGAAAGATTTGATGAACCTGCACATTGCTATGAGCTTGACACTGATACAGAAAATCCGTGGTACCATGAGGTAATGAGATACCTTAAAGCGCAAGAGTATCCAGAGGGAGCATCTATCAATGACAGAAAGTTCTTAAAAAGATTTGCAACCAAATTCTTCCTAAGTAATGGGATATTGTACAAGCGCAACCACAATTCAACTCTACTCCGATGTGTGGATAAGAGGGAGGCAGAGGAAATCATGGAAGACATGCACGATGGCCTTTTCAATACTCACTCAAGTGGACATACAATGGCTAAGAAAATCTTAAGAATTGGCTACTGTTGTTCAACGATGGAGACAAATTGCCATCAACATTCAAGAACTTTCCACAAATGCCAAATCTATGCTGACAAGATCCATGTACCTCCAATCCCTCTGAATGTCATGACCTCTCCGTGGCCCTTTGCAATGTGGGGTATTGACATGATCAGAGAGATTAAGCCCATGGCTTCCAACGAACACCGCTTCATTCTTGTTGCTATCGACTATTTCATTAAATGGGTCGAAGCCGCCTCATTTGCCCCAGTCACCAAGAATGTGGTAGCCAGATTCATCAGACATAATCTCATTTGTCGTTATGGTATCCCCGAAAGGATCATCACCGACAATGGGACTAACCTCAACAATGCCATGATCAGGGAATTGTGCACTCAATTCAAGATCAAGCATCACAATTCTTCTCCGTATAGACCGAAAATGAATGGTGCAGTCGAAGCAGCCAACAAGAATATGAATAGGATTGTGCAGAAAATGGTAGTAACCTATAAAGATTGGCATGAGATGCTACCATTTGCTCTACATGGTTACCGTACTTCAGCTAGAACATCAACTAGGGTAACTCCCTTCTCTCTAGTCTATGGCATGGAAGCCGTTTTGCCAGTGGAAGTTCAAATCCCTTCGCTGAGGATTATGATTGAGGAAGGCCTAAGTAAAGACGAATGGATTCAAACGAGATTGGATCAGCTGAACTTGATCGATGAGAAACAATTAGCTGATATCTGCCATGGTCATACGTATCAAAAACGGATGATCAAAGCTTTCAACAAAAAGGTCAAGCCTCGAATATATCAAGTTGGTGACCTGGTGATAAAACGCATCATTTTACCACAAGGTGACCCCAGAGGAAAATGGACTCCCACCTATGAAGGACCGTTTATTGTCAAGAGAGTTTTCTATGACGGTGCCATGATACTGGCCACCATGGATGGTGAATGTTGTACCCCAAAATTTTCCCTCTCATTTATCAAGATTTTTCTTAAGACTCCTTGGACTCAAGACAAGATTAGGGTTTTGCTCAACTCAAGACATCTCCTTGCACTGATAACCTGAAATTAGGGTTTGAGTTTTCACGAGGATTTTTGGACCATCAATGCTTCATGTGACTTTCATACACCATCTTGGATCCCTAAGATTTCTCATACCAAGTTTCAACCCTTGAATCACGTTTTTGTTCAGTCAATTGGACAGTTGACCTAAAAACCAACTGTATTGGGGAAAAAGTCAACCATGGCCAATTTATAGTCAAACTTCATAATTTTTGATCCAAAACAACATTTTAGACTCATATGTACCATTTGATCAAGTTTGGATCACAACTCCTCAAGAAATTTGATCAAATCATCAAAAGGGCAAAATGGTCAAAATTAGGGTTTTGACTGAGAAAGGGCAATTTTTTATTTTTAACCTAGACAATGACCAATTGGGTTCAAACATGATTTCAAGGACTCAATGGCATCATCTTGACCTAATCACATGGTTCAAAAGATCTCAAGTATATAGGATTGACATATGAATTTTGCAGTCAACTGATCAAAAGTCAACTATGCACTGAAAAGTCAAACTTTGACTTTTTGGTCAAAATCAAGTGCCAAGGGTCATAATTCATCAAGATATGTCAAAATATGAAACTTGTTGATCAAGAAAACCAATTTTGAAAATTAGGGTTTTGAATTTGAAAATTTTCATAACTTAGAAATTTTCTAAGTATGGAAATTTTCTTATTTTTCCCCAACTTTTCACCACTTTTTCACCATGATGCAATTGGATTCAAAGAAAACTTCCAACATGAAAGTTGTATTCCTCCATGAAATATACAACTTTGTTTCACAAAGTTTTCCCAAATGATGCTTGGATCTCAAGATATGAATTTATGAATAGGGGTCTATGAACTAAATAACTTAGTGAAAATTTGCCCTAATTTAGGCAGGTTTTTGACCCAACTTCATGGAAATATTTCACATAGTTCCAAGAGGTATCTCAAAATTCATTTCAAAGATGGATTTTAGATAATGTTGCAAGCTTTCCAAAATGTCCAAGAACTCTCCAAGATCATTTGTGGTTAGGGAGAATCGAAGAAGAGAAAATGACATTTTGTCACTTTTGTTCAAGCCATTTTTACAATGCTTCAAGTTGCAAATCAGATCCTAGCATGCTTGTACCTTGCATTACAGGTCCTAAATCCATTCTACACTCCATAATTAAATGCTAACTCAATGGATAATGGCTTTTTTTTGGCCTTTGAAGCATTGCACAAAGAATAAATCCATAAATGGCATAAAGGGCACATTGTTATTTTCATAAAGCATGCTTTTGCAAACTTTATCAGCCTTGAGCCTTGGACTTGTTCCTTTTGTGCAAGCATTGTCCACAGATATCAGGCATGGTTTACCAACTCTTGCAGCTCACAAGATAGCCAAGTACATGCCTTTAGCATAGTCACTTCAACCTTTCTTCAAAAACAAGAAAAGTGGCCAAAAGTAAAAAACTTGTACAAGTTGATAAAGGGAGGGCTTGGACTCATTCAAAACGACTTCACAAACTTGTTGCAAGCTAGCACACAAAGGCATAACCTCTGAAACATTCAAAATCTCCAAAAATACAAATTTCTGCCCAAACAGGGCAGCTTCTACAAAACTCTTGCCAATTCAATATTTGCTCGTGCGTTTTGCCTTGTAACACTTCAAACACCTTCCATACATCACATCCAAACCATCCAAGCCTTTGCACTGCAACTGTGTGCCCAGTTTCAGACATCACCATTTTCAAACTTGAAGGTTTCACGTTGACTTCTACAAGGAGTTTCAAGCATCCTCAAGGAAAGCTAAGCATTGGAATAGCTTGAGGGAACTTCAAGGAAGCTCACACGATCCTCATGCCTCACTCAAAGTCCCCACATTGCCATATCCAAATCCAGCTGAAGAAGGTATTTTTCAAAACTTTATCTCTCTATTCATGCATCCTCAAGCCACGATTTGTGAAGCAAAAATGTAGTCTCTAGCATGGTGAAGCTGTACATATGCATAGTTGTCATTTATTTTAACTGAGCTAAGAGAATTTGAATGTTGAACATGCTGAAAAAACTAGGTCATAAATTAGGGCTACTGAAATTCTCCCTGGTCTTTCCGAGTTAGATTATGAATTTTATATCATTGGAATCGTGAGATTCCAAGCTACATTTTTTATGTTGCAAGTTTTTTGTTTTTGTGCAAAGAATAGAGAGTTACAGGTTGAAGGAAAGAACACGCACAAATGAGAGAAGCTGGAGGACAGGGACGCTGTCCTGGGCCTGGCGCGCCTGGTCCTTGTCATTTCTACTTTCCACACCCCCTGATCCACTATTTGCACCCCTTTGCTTATTTTGTATATTTTTTATATTTTATTTTTATTGATTTTATTTATTTTTCTGAACCATAAAAAATCATGAAAAATATTTTCTTTATTTTTTTTTGCATTTTATTTTATTTTTTTGTTTTATTTTTTTTTGCATAAAATAATAGTTTATTAGGTTAATATACCTTATTTTCTTATTTATTTGTAAATACATCTAATAAATACCATACTTTTTTTTATTTTATTTTATTATTTCACACGTAAAATATTATTTTTATACACATTTTAATTTTTAATATTGTATATAATATTACTTATATTTTTCTTATACAAAAAAATAGACAAAATAATAATAGAAAGCATAATTTTCTTTTAAATAAAAAAACTAGGGTTTTACCCCTTTCAAAAATAAAAATATTATTTTTCTTATTTTTAGGACTTAAATAATCTTATTTTCTCATACATAAAACAATTACAAATTTTTTTCCATAAATACATTTTATTTGCATATTTAAATAATTGTGTATTTATTTATTTATTGTACAATAATTCAATTGGGTTGTAATAGTATTTTAGGGTTTTATTTTGTGCAAATATCCCCATTCAAAAACTTGTATCCCCCCTCCCATAATAATTGTTGTAATAGTTTAGTTTACTTTTACGCAATTTATTGCTTTCATATACCATGATAGTAAATTAGGGTTTGCATGATAAGACAAAAATCAAACAAATAGAATGACCTAATCCAAGACAATCAAAATGCATGAAAATGACAACACATTTTCAAACATCTTTCAAAACATTGAAACATTTTTCAAAAGACAAACATCTTTGTATACATTCTTACGAACGAGAATCATTACAAAGATTGCCTAAACGATGGCCTCTTTTCAAAATACTTTCAAAACCACACAAATCACCATTTCAAACAATTTCAAAAGTAAAGCAAGTGATCTAAACAAGTAACTAAGAGGCCATGGAAAACTATGGATGAAAAGGGTGCTAGCACCTTCCCTTTTCATAATCTACCCCCCGAACTCAAGAAAATATCTCAAAGGTCTTTCCTGTGCTTTTTTACCTTTCCTTTTGGATAAAATAAAAGTCAGTGGCGACTCTTGCTAAACTGCGACATTTGCAAACACAAACGCAAAACCTCAAGTCAGTTCTCCCACCGTATCACAGAACTGGCGACTCTGCTGGGGAAAATTATAAAAATGGGGTTACCGTAGGGTTTAGATCACCTTTATTTGCTTACAATTGCTTGACTTGTTTGCTTTACACTTTGGTTCTATTGTTTGGGTTTGAATCCTGTGATCGGTGGAAATAGAACTGACTGTTTTGGAATGCTGGTTCATGAAATGTCGCGGTAAGCAAGAGTCGTCACCGTCTTTTATGTTCTCTAACAAGGAAAGGACAAAAGCACAGCAAAATTCCTTTTCGAGATGTTTCTCGGTTCGGGAGGTAGATTATAGAAAGGGAAGGTGTTAGCACCCTTTCTATCCGTGGTTATCCACGGGCTCTTAGGTACTTGCTCACTATGTTTTCAAAAATTGTTTGCTTTTCTTGTGTTTGTGGGTTTTGAAAAAGTTTCGTTTTGAAAACTTCTAGGTAACTCTTGTATCAGTCCTCAAGAGTGTATGAAGTATTTGTTTGAAAACTTTTTGAAAGTGTAGGTGCGAAAAGTTGTTTTTGTTTTTTGAAAGAGCAAGTACCCAGGAGAAATCTACCTACTCTAAGGAATTAGGCTGTGTAAGAGTCCTTTAGACAGTACTATCTCACTATTGAGAAGTAGGTAGCACCTTCGTTGGAGTTATTCGGGTTAATTCGATTATAGGGACATGTGTGGTCACCAAAGCAATAGTAGGACGCCTTAGCGGTAACCCTAATGTCCTAGATCCTTTTTATCCGAGGCAACCATTTCGAGGCAACTGGATCTTTAGACAGGAGGGCGACCTCTAAAACACCCTATACTTAATGACCACCTCGAGGAAACCAAGTGAGGCGTACCCTAGGAGTGGCATGTGCATGTGTGTCAGGATTCAGTTTATATTATCTTTGCACATGTATCATTGTGAGCTACATTTTGATTTTATTTTTCATACAAGTCTTGTCATGCATAGTTAACAGTTAATAATTTGCAGAAAATAAATTGAGGAAAATGAATCTACGCTATTACAAGGCGTCGGGTATTTACATCGCCAAAAACATAACCCTTGAAAATAAATGCGGGAAAGTAAAGAGAGCGATAAAAGAGGTCCTAATTACGCTATTACATTCTCGGAGCAGATACAAAAATATAATCAAAATAAGAATTAAAAATAAATATGCGCGTGAAAGAATTGAATCGGGACGTCCTTAGGGTTTTGACCCTTTTTGAGAAAAGAATGGAATTTGGTCCTTTTTTGCATTTAATTAAATATTAAACCTAGAACTAATTAATTAAATAATTACAAGAAAAAAAGTATTTTTTTAGTTTTTTATGCTTTTTAATGAAAATAAAATAAAATAAAATAAAGTCAAAAGTTAGTGAAAACCTAAGTCTAATTTATTTATTTATTTATGAAAAAGTCAAAATTAAACCTAATTAGACTAATTAATTTGTTAGTATTTATTTACAAAATAATTAAAGGTGAAAATAATAATAATAATATAAATATTCACATTTTTTATTATCTGAATTTATTATGAAAATAATATTAATTATGTTAGTTAAATAAATAATAATAATAATAGTTAAAAATTAGTAAAAGAAAAATAAAAGAAAAAATATTTAACCAGGGGGGTGTTGGGCCAATAATGGAGTTATGTTAGCAATTCCAGCCCATTAAGCTTCCAGGCCTGTTTGACTTCTGGGATTGTCTGCACGTTGCTTTGACTGGGAGTATGGTGTTCAGCACCTTATGGCCACTAGATCAATGCTTGAGGACACATGGTGCCTGGGATGTGGGAGTCCATGGTGGAATGTTTTGGATAGCCTGCACACAATCACGTTAAACAAAATAATATGGAACTTTGGGTGGACCTGGGAATCGAACCCAGGTCCCAATGATACACAGCCAACGCATACACCACTGAACCACTTGCCTGCATTTGTTAGTATGATAATAAGTGAAAATAATATATAAAAATAATCACATGTGCTGTACAAACAAAATCGCGCGCGTATTATTTGAACTGCCCAATGATATGCTTACATGCCTTCATCTTCTTCGCCATGTACCTGTAAAAATAAATGGATAGCGGGGGTTTTTAACCCCCACAAAGCAAAACGACCAATAATAGCGAATAGGCATAGGATTAATATAAATTGTTCACGAGGGTAGATTTAGGTTCGTCTGGACGCAACAATCTCAACCATAGGTCCCATGAAGCCTAATTTTTCCTGGGCTGTAAAGCCCTAATTTGAAAGCTTCGAAACCCTAAATTTCATCAATGGAAATTTATGATTATGGACACCATAATGCAATTCACCTGTACCATTAGCTTCAGAGAGGTTCTAGCAATGTAAAGCACACAAAAAATCACGTTAATGTTGCATGAATAACGAGTTACGATTATAGAAAAAATCACCAAACCATGAGTCTGTTCTGGGCGATTCCTATAGCTTTAGCACGTGGTTTTGATTCCAAAAGGTTTCTGAGAGGTCCAACAATGTGTTTGAATCCTTAAATTTCTTTGAAAGGGCCTGTGAGTGAGAAAACAGTTTTGAGTTTTCTTGATTTTTTTTCAATATGGTAATGACCTTGTGCAGCAATTCTCACGTTCCATGCTTTAGGGTTAGCTTGTGCATATATAGTAGAATGGATTTAGGTTAAATCTTGCACAAGAAATCCATTGCATTGATGTTTCAATATTTGATTTTCAATCATATCTTTTTGCATCTTTTTAATTGAGAAAACTTGCCAAACATGGAGATTCTTGTCTCCTTGATGTGTACACGAATTTGCCAGCACATATTGGTCATATTTGCTTCATGAAAAGATTGAAAAACCATGTCTTGATATTTTCCTACAATTAAATGAATTAAATGAATTAAAAAATTCAATTAATTAATAAAAAATAAGAAAATAATTCAATTTAATCTCAATGGGTCGTGCATAGGCCTTGGACAAAGTTTCAAGAAGAAATTTGAGGCCCATTAGCAAAAACAAGGTGTTTTGGGCAAAGTTGACTTTTGCAAATTCCCAAAAATTTCCCAACTTCTCCAATGCATATCTTGCTCAATTTAGATCCTATGAACATGTTCTTGAACATTTTGGAAAGGTCTTGAAGTACTCTAACCAATGCCTTTGGTCCCATGTCATTTGGATTTACCAATCTCAAGTTATGGTCTTTTACTTAAAGTGCATTTTTGTTGACTTTTGAAATTGACCTATAATGTAGAAATTGATAACTTTTTGTGAGAGCATTTCTTGGACTTGGAATGTGAAGATGAGTTGTAGGAAATGTCATCCCCTTCAAAATGAGCATTGGATGGGATTTTTCTGATGAACCATGAAAAAGTTATGCCTTGGTCAAGATACAGCTGACTTTTCTACTGTCCAAAAATAGTAACTTTTGCATCTTTAATGATTTTTGAGCCATGCTTGTGGAATCATGATCAAGACTTGATCAAATGATGATTGTGTGCTCAAAATAAGATGTTGACCAAAAATTCTGACTTTTGACTGCCAAATGACCATTTTACCCCTGCAGTTGATTGTGAACCAAATAGGGCTTTTGACTGTGGATTTTGGCACTGTGAGTCTTGAGACTTGACATATAGATGCTTGAGGATGTATGTAGGCACATGAGGCTTGATTGAGCTATAAAAAACCTCAAATTCATTGAAGGAACCAAAACCCTAATTTGGACTGGCTTAGGAGATGTTTGGACTGTGCAATCCCTTGAGAAATCTTGAACCATTTGAAGATGATTCTTGTCAAACCTTGAAGGATATGGGAGGGCAAATTTTGGGGTACAACAAATCCTCTACCCGGATTTGGGAAACATTCATAGGTAAATAGCAATACGTTGGGGAAACTGTGTGGGGTATACCGACACGGTCTAAGCAATAGCTATGTTAGTGTGACATATTTGTGGGTACCGGTAGCCTTTGAGTTAATCAAAGAGAATAAGGGGCCGCTGAGTGATGTCATGAAGCACTAACAAACTTCTAGAACCTTTACCTGACCAACTTGGCCTTTTAGGATGTAGTGAGATGACCGGCTTTGGTACAGTCCGAAGTTGGTAGATACTCGATACTACACTCATTGAGGGTTGGTTCCTTGGAATATTTTGGTTACTAGTAAAGAGGCTGAATTGAAACAATGAACAAGGAAACAATCCAGTGATATTGAGCTCCTTAGAACCCGGTTACTATTTCTAGGACAGGTTGAGCCAACTAAAATTCAAGAGGGTACTTACCTATGAAACCCCATGCAAGCCTAAACTAAGAACTTGTGTGATTTTCTTGTACATATATACTTGTGCATAACATCATGGACATCATGAACATCATTTGCATCCACTAACCATTTCAAGGATTTTGGAATTTCATCTTTGTTCCTGTTTTGTAGGTTATGGATTCACTTTGCAGGAAAACTATCCAAGTCAACCTTGTAAGAATTCCTCTGCAACTCAAGGAGATAGCTTCAAGGATTCCTGAGAATTCTCCATTCACTGAAAGACATGGCCGTCTACTCAACCTAGTCACTTACAACACAGAGGAAGACATGATGAAAGTTCTCTTCCAGTTCTTTGACCCTTTGCATCACTGCTTCACATTTCCTGACTACCAGCTTGTGCCCACTTTGGAAGAATTCTCTCAACTTCTGAGGATTCCTATTCTCAATCAACTACCTTTCAACGGTACAGAAAGAGACCCAAAGCCAAAAGAGATTGCTCAAGCCCTGCACTTGCACTCATCTGATGTCACAACCCATTGGGAAACTAGAAGTGGTGTCAAAGGCTTCTTGGCAAAGTTCTTGTTTGAGAAGGCCCAAAGCTGCTGGAACTCCTTAGACTTGCAAGCTTTTGAGGAAATTGTAGCTCTTCTCATCTATGGGATGGTCTTGTTCCCTAACCCTGACCAACTCATAGATGTGAGTGCTTTCAATATCTTCATGGCTCGCAATTTGGTGCCTACATTGCTTGGGGATATCCTACACTCTTTTCACACTCGAACAATGAGGAAAAGAGGTGTTCTCATGTGTTGCACTCCTCTCCTGGCAAGATGGTTTATTTCTCATATTCCCCAATCAATTTTGAAGAATGAGCAAGGTTTGAGGTGGTCACAACAGTTGATGACCCTTACACATTCAAATATTCATTGGTGTTCTCGATCCAAAGAGAATGTTATCATCATTGACCGTTGTGGGGAATTCCCTAATGTCCCTCTACTTGGAATTGGGGGAGGCATCACCTACAACCCCTGCTTGGCTCTAAGACAGTTTGGTTATGCCCGAAGGGATGGCCCACATGATATACTAGTGCAAGGTTTGGTTTTCGAATTCGACAACAACGATCAAGGACTTCGACAAAGGTTCATCCGAGCTTGGAGGATGCCCAACAAGGTAGACAGTAAGACCTTGGGACACAAGAATTCCATCCCTCTTAAGCCTTACCTCAAGTGGGTACAAACCCGTGCCCAAAGTCTTATGATGTCTTACCCCTCTATTCTCCCAGTGATTATAGATCCTGTTAAGGAAGGAGAGGTTCCATACACCCTCCTACATCCTGACATGCCAACATCACTCGAATATCTACAAAGGAGTTGGATACAGCTCAAGGGAGAACGCGATACTTTTGAAGCCCAATTCTACGCAAGCGAGAAGAAGGTTTTGGAACTCACTTGGTTACTTCACGAAGAGCAGACTCTCAACACCTACATTGCACCAAAGAGGATGCGCAATGTCTTTTTACCTTAGAATTTTGTATTATTTTTCCAAAGGGGCATTGATGTACTAACAATTCTATATTATTAATATGATGTGTGTTCTTTTTTTTGTTTAAAATAAATTTGAATTTCTGAATCCTTGAATGCATTGCATGAATACATATCATTCATCATATTCATAAACAGGTCTTTGCAAGAAGTTTCCTAGTCTCTCTGCTGTTTATTTCAGCAAGATGGATCTTGAACAAATGGTGAAAGACTTGCAAGCTCAGAATTCACAATTTCAACAGCTACTCTTGACCTTAGCCAAGGGGCAGGAGGAGCTCAAGACTCTGCTAGAGAAAGAGAAAGAGAAAAAGAAGAATAAGCGAGCCGGTGTGGTTATCATGGGAAGAAGGTTTAAAGGACAAGCCAGACGGACCTTGGAATTTCCATCAACCTCTGAGGAAGGGGAAAGAAAAGGAAAGGAGACTGCAGTGCCATCTGATTCTGAAGCAAAAGAAGAAGAGGACGAGGACTACTCTGAACAACAATACCCTCCGGCCGATGACAAATACAAAATCTTGGAAGAGCGTCTAGCTGCTATGGAGATACAAAGAGTACCTGGGCTAGACTTTGAAGAGTTAGGTTTGGTTTCTGGAATAGTAATCCCTCCTAAGTTTAAAGTGCCACTGTTTGCTAAGTATGATGGGGTGTCTTATCCCAAGATGCACCTACGATCTTATGTCAGGAAAATTCAACCATATTCTGCTGACAAAGACTTGTGGGTTCACTTTTTCCAGGACAGTTTGTCAGGAACACAACTTGATTAGTTCTACCAGTTGGAGAGGTATGATGTTAATAATTGGGAAGACTTGGCAGCGGCCTTCTATAAATAGTATCAATACAACGCTGACTTGGCGCCAACCCGTACTCAGCTACAGAGTATGGCTATGGCTACCAATGAGGGCTTCAAAGACTACGCCCAAAAATGGAGGAATTTGGCCGGAAGGGTGCAACCACCTTTATCTGAAAGAGAGATAGTGGACATGTTCTTAGGGACTCTGTCGGGTCCTTTCTTTAATCACCTGATTGGAAGCTCCTCTGCAGGTTTCACTGAATTGATTTTAATTGACGAGAGGGTGGAAGCCGGTATTAGAAGCGGGAAAATTCAGAAAGATGCGTCTACCTCTGCTCTGTAAAAAAGCCCTTCACTGGAAAGAAGGAAGTGTCTACTGTCTATGCACAGAGAAATCAGGGAAGAACCGAGCGACGACCAACAGTGGGGGCCATTATGATTCAAAAGTCTGCATCAGACCAGCCAAGAAACAATCAGCCGAGAAATAACCAGCAAAGGCTGGAAAGGCCAGTTAGGCAATTCACCAAGATTGACATGACTCCAGCTCAAATCCTACCGCATCTTCTGAATTTGAATTTGGCCATGCTAAAAGAGGCCCCTAAAAATCCTAATACTGCTTCTCCACACTACTATCCGAACACCAGGTGCGCGTACCATTCTGAAAGTCTAGGGCACGACACCAACAACTATTGGGCTATGAAGAACAAGATTCAAGATCTGATTGACGCAAAGGAAGTTGAATTTGAAGCTCCTGAGAAACCGAATGTTATCTCCGCTCCGATGCCTAGGCATGGACACAATGCTAGTTCTGTTGAGGAAGACCTATTTGTTGACACTGTGGATGAACTGTTAACTCCTCTCCTAACCATCAAGTTAAATTTGTTGAAAGCTGGGGTGTTCCCAGGTTGTGACAAAGATTGCCATGTCTGCCTATCCTCGTCATTTGACTGCCCTCTATTGAAGAAAGGTATCCAACAACTGATTGATAATCAAGAATTTTTGTTTGAGAAAGCTCCTGCTTCACCCATTCCAGTTCAAGAAGTTTCAATAATAACCATATAGGCCAATCCTTCCAGGGTTCCTAAAAAACCCGTTAGGATTACATCCGCTCCAGTGACTACTCCATTGAAGATAACAATGCCCGGGCCAGCCCCATACAAATCAGATAAAATGGTACCATGGAACTATGGTGGAGAAATCTACTACCATGGTGTCAAACAGATTGAACAGACTGCCGAAGACGAGAGCTCCGAAGAGGACAGTCCCGATATCGGTAACATTGCCGGAACAAGCAAGGTTACCCGTAGTGGGAGGATTTTCTCTCCAGAGATTTCTCCTCAAACAACAGTCTTTGGACCCGTGGCCGTTCCGAAGATTACAGCTGTACCAGTGATTACACCTGCAAGTGTACCCACCAACAATGACAATGTAATTCCAATCCATACTTCCGCTGCTGAGAATAAAGGAAAGAATGTTCAAGAGGAGCCTGTCCTGACGAAGGCTCAATCACTAGTTATTCCTGAAACATCCAAGAAGGAGATGGAAGAAATCCTGAGGATCATTAAGAAAAGTGATTATGATGTGGTAGAACAACTGGGGCAGACCCCCTCCAAAATCTCTATGTTAGCCTTGCTGCTGTGCTCTGAGGCACATGATAAAGCTTTGGTCAAGTTTTTGAAGACAGCGCACGTGCCGCAAGAGACTTCAGCTGATCAATTCAAAGAGTGTGTGGCCAGTTTAACAGCTGACAATGGCCTGGGTTTTTCCGATGCAGACTTGACCTCCAAAGGGAGAAAACATAATGACGTGCTATATGTCTCGGTGGATTGTGAAGGCCTAACCCTGAAACCCAGAAATATAATTGTGAGAGCTTTTGATGGCTCTAAAAGGATGGTCCATGTGGAGGTGGACATCCTGATCAAGGTGGGTACCCAGACGTTCAATTCAACATTCTACGTGATGGACATCCGTCCTTCTTACTCTTGCCTGTTGGGACACCCCTGGATTCACAACGCCGGTGTTGTCACCTCGACTTTGCATCAGATGCTGAAGTACCATGTCCAAGGGAAAATCATAACTGTCCATGGGGAAGAGGAATACATGATTAGTCATCTGAATTCTTTCTGATACGTAGAATTGGATGGCGAATTCATCGAAACCCCTTTCCAACATTTTGAAGAAGTCTCTCAGGAAATAGCGGCGACCAAGGCGGTATCCTCAACTCCTGTGATAACAAGACCTCCTCCTCGGATGTCTTCTCTAAAAGATGCAAGGGCAGTAGTGGAAGAAGGCGGATCCACTATATGGGGTCATCTCCCAGACTTTCCTTTCAAATCAGACAAGTTTGGCCTGGGATTTACTTCGACTGCTCAAAAGGCCGTGCGCCGCTCCCGTGCCGGAGGGCCACCTGTGAAGATCAGCCACCAAGGGGTTAATGCACTAGAGGACAGTGAAGAAGATGGCAGCTTGGAAGACTGGATATTCCCTACTGTCGGCGGAGGATTGTGCAACTGGGAAGCAAAAGAATTTGTTCCGATTACTTTCATACCGCAGTAATTTATCTTTTCCATTTCTGTTGGACTATAATAATTCACAAACAATTCGTACTTTTTCAACCTTGTGTTTTACCCGAGGCACAACGGTCCATTTGTAAGGGTTTTTTATCTTCATTTCATATGTCATCTAATGAATCATGGACGCTTTTCATATATAAATCTTTTGTGCTCATTGTCTTTCTTTTACATTTTGTTGTTTTGAGATGGCTATGCCCTTACACACACCCACACTCACAAATGCAGGTACCTTTCCATTCTAGAACCCATGGGTAACGATACTGCTATAGCCTTCAGTGACTCTGAAGATCTGATCTACCAAGATGAATACGAAGGTGAGGAAGATTGTGAGGTGCCCGGGGAATTGGCCAGACTATTACAACAAGAAGAAAGATCTATTCTGCCTCATGAGGAGCTATTGGATACAATCAACTTGGGTACTAAGGAAGACAAGAGAGAAATCAAAGTGGGTGCCAATCTAGAGCCGAGTGTCAAAGCACGCTTAATTCAGCTGTTGCATGATTATGTTGAGATATTTTCCTGGTCATACGAAGACATACCGGGACTTGATACAGACATTGTGGTACACCGTCTACCCACAAGAGAAGACTGTCCACCAGTGAAACAAAAAGTCCGCCGCATGAGACCTGACATGTCAGAGAAGATCAAAGCAGAAGTTATGAAGCAGTTCAATGCTGGATTTCTGGCTGTTACTTCCTATCCATAATGGGTTGCTAAGATTTTTCCCGTGCCTAAAAAGGACGGCAAAGTGAGAATGTGCATGGATTATAGAGACTTAAATAGGGCCAGCCCTAAAGATGACTTTCCACTTCCGCACATCGACATCCTGGTTGACAATACAGCTCAACACAAAGTATTTTCTTTCATGGACGAATTCTCAAGCTATAACCAGATCAAAATGGCACCTGAGGACATGGAGAAAACTACACTTGTTACACAGTGGGGTACGTTCTGCTACAAAGTGATGCCATTCGGACTGAAGAATGCTGGGGAAACCTATCAACGCGCCATGGTAGCTTTGTTTCATGATATGATACATCATGAGATAGAGGTCTACGTAGATGACATGATAGCCCGATCAAAAACTGAAGAAGAACACCTTGATCACTTGCAAAAGCTGTTTGTCAGGTTGAAGGAGTACAAGCTAAGATTGAATCCAAACAAGTGCACATTCAGAGTCCGGTCTGGTAAGCTCTTGGGTTTCATTGTCAGCCACAAAGGCATCAAGGTTGATCCTGCCAAAGTCAAAGCTATACAAGAAATGCCTACTCCTCGCACTGAGAAGGAGGTCAGAGGCTTCTTGGAATGCCTAAACTACATTGCAAGGTTCATTTCTCACCTAACATCTACTTGTGAACCAATCTTCAAGCTGTTGAAGAAAGATCAGGTAGTTAAATGGAATGATGACTGTCAAATTGCTTTCGATAAAATCAAGGAGTATTTGCTAGAACCTCCTATCCTGATGCCACCCGTCGAGGGAAGACCGCTAATCATGTATCTGACCATCCTAGAGAATTCAATGGGGTGCGTACTGGGGCAGCATGATGAGTCTGGCCGAAAAGAGCATGCCATTTATTACCTTAGCAAAAAGTTTACCGACTGTGAAACCAGATATTCACTGCTCGAGAAAACTTGCCGCGCTTTGGTATGGGCTGCTCGCCGGCTAAGGCAGTACATGTTGACTCATACCACTTTGCTGATATCTAAGATGGATCCAATCAAGTACATCTTTGAGAAGCATGCTTTATCTGGAAGAATAGCCAGATGGCAGATGATCCTGACAGAATACGATATACAGCACACGACCCAAAAAGCTATAAAGGGCAGTGTGTTAGCTGATCATCTGGCCCATCAAGCTGTAGAAGATTATCAATCCATGAAGTTCAACTTCCCTGACGAAGACATCATGACATTGGACAATGTTGAAGAGTTCAGACCATATGACGAACTTGAACAAGGATCCCGATGGACCCTGTACTTTGATGGGGCTTCCAATGCGCTTGGTAACGGTATCGGTGTTGTACTTATATCTCCAGAAGGATGCCATACCCCTTTCACCGCCAGACTTTGCTTCAACTGTACGAACAACATGGCAGAGTATGAAGCATGCATCTTTGGACTCAAGGCTGCCATAGACTTGGGAATCAAATCTTTGATTGTGTTTGGCGACTCAGCTTTGGTCATCAGTCAGATCAAAGGAGAGTGGGACACTAAGCATCCAAACCTCATCCCTTACAAAGAACATGTCTTGACATTGTTACCACATTTCAAGCAGATTACCTTCGAGCACTTCCCGTGAGAAGAAAATTAGCTAGCAGATGCTCTAGCTACAATGTCATCCATGTTTTAACTTAAATGGGATAATGAGGCTCCCCAAATCACCATTGAACGGATGGACGAACCGACACACTGTCATGAGATTAATACCGAAGAAGTAATGGACCAGCCTTGGTTCCATGAAGTCAAAAGGTATCTCGAGGCTCAAGAAAACCCTGAAGGAGCTTCAGTCAATGACAAAAAGTTCTTAAGGAGATCCTCAGCTAAGTTCTTCTTGAGTAATGGCATCCTGTACAAGTGCAATCATGATTCTATTCTGCTCCGTTGTGTGGACAAGATTGAAGCTGAAACGATTATGGCTGAATTGCATGAAGGTACTTTCGGCACTCACTCTAGCGGGCATACGATGGCTAAGAAGATTCTAAGGGCAGGCTATTACTGGTCTACCATGGAAGCTGACTGCTATCAACACTCCCGGACTTGTCATAAATGTCAAATCTATGCAGACAAGGTGCACGTGCCTCCAGTTCCTCTAAATGTCCTAACAACTCCTTGGCCGTTTGCTATGTGGGGAATCAACATGATTGGAGAGATCAAGCCTACATCATCCAATGGACACCGCTTTATTCTAGTGGCCATTGATTATTTTACAAAGTGGGTCGAAGCAGCTTCCTTCGCATCCGTTACTAAGAATGTTGTTGCCCGCTTCATCAAGCAGAACCTTATTTGCCGGTACGGTATCCTCGAAAGGATCATCACTGACAATGGTACAAACCTTAACAATACTATGATCACCGCCTTGTGCGAGCAGTTCAAGATTCAACACCACAATTCATCCCCCTATCAACCAAAGATGAATGGTGCAGTTGAAGCTGCGAACAAAAATATCAAAAATATCAAAAAGATCATACAAAAAATGACAGTCACCTACAAGGACTGGCATGAGATGCTACTGTTTGCTCTCCACGCGTACCGTACCACGGCTCGTACATCAACTAGGGTAACACCCTATTCTTTAGTTTATGGCGTGGAGGCTGTTTTACCTATTGAGGTTCAGATCCCCTCTTTGAGAATCATGAAGGATGCAGGTTTGAGTGAAGAAGATTGGATTCAAACCTGACTTGATCAGTTGAACTTAATTGACGAAAAGAGACTTACTGTTGTTTGCCACAATCAGACGTATCAAAAACAGATGATCAAGGCTTTCAACAAGAAAGTCAGATGCCAAGCATATCAAGTTGAAGATCTAGTTATCAAGCGCATCATCTTGCCGCAAAGTGATCCCAGGGGCAAATGGACTCCTACCTACGAAGGACCATTCGTAATCAAAAACATCTTTTCTGGTGGGGCATTGATCTTGACCACCATGGACGGTGATGACTTGCCGCACCCTGCAAACAAAGACATAGTCAAAAGATACTACGCATAAAAGACCCGCTAGGTTGACATACCTAGGAAAAACAAGGGCATCCCGGTGAATCGAAAACCCGAAAGGGCGGTTCAGGCAAAAATTAGGGATAAAACAAAAAAATCTGTACACCCGGCAAGTTGAAAACCCGAAAGGGCGACTTGGGCAAAAAAGGGTTTCCCGGTGAATCGAAAACCTGAAAGGGAGGTTCAGGCAAAAGTTAGGGAATTAAAGCGTATGACTATGTCTCATTGGATCACTTTAAGGACAATCTCTTCACTGAAAAACCTGGAGCTTCTGATCAATCCAATCATCTTCGGACGAAGCAACGAATGGACAAGATATTCGGAGATATGAAGGCTATAGCAGAATGGGAATCCCATGGGATTTTTTACACATAGCTATCTTTCTTTGTATAAAATTTTCTCATTTTTATGACACCATCCTCTTACTAGGATGTCTGTCTCCTTTGTACACAAACACTTATTCAAAGTAAATACAAAGATATCTCTTCAAAGTACAGAAAATCATTTGTCTTTTTATTTTTACACTTGTGCTTTATTTGCAAAAACATCCAATGATTCGTTAATGAACATATGCATTTGAACATAATTACTGTTTACAAATAAATAGAAAGGGAAAAGAACAATTACTGACATGTTGAAAGGATAGGAAAACGTCTTTAGGCTATTCTAGGAGCAATCCCTACAATACATCATCTAGATCCCCAGTGGAGCTAAAATTTCAAACCTTTAACCCCCATCAAAGTTAAAACTTCAAACTCCCAATCCCCAGGGAGCCAGAACTTCTAACCATCAATCCACAACAGAAACCATGCAGTTTCTCCAAATTCCACAACAAGTTGTCTTGAAGCTTGGAAATCAACTAGATAACAGTTAACTTTTGTCTCTCCCCAACCTAGGATAAATCCCCAGTAGAGTGGCAGACGACCGAAAACTCCTGAACTTACTCTCCAGCAGTAAGCCTTCTTCCCCACAGAGTTTTTATTTTTCAACAGAATGAAGATTCTCATTCTCAATTCCCCAGTGAAGTCGCCAAAGTTTTCATTACTCCTCAACAGAATGAAGATTCTCATTCTTAATTCCCCGCAGAAGTCATCAGAGTTTTCTCTATTCCCCAGCAGAACAAGGATTCCCTTTGTGTAATCCCCAGTAGAAGTCAGCAAAATTCTCTGGATTCTCCAAGCAGATTACTCAAGCAGTATATGGCATTACCCTCACAACGGAATTTTTTGTCAATACTCCAACTTCAAGACATGAAGGATCCTTACATCCCCACATAAGTTGCCAAGGATTTCTTACTCTCAGACATCAAGGATTTTTTAATCCGCAACAGTCGTCAAGGATTTTTTAATCCCCAACAGTCGCCAAGGATTTCTTATCCTCAGCAGTCAAGGATTTATTTTCCTCAGCAAAACAGCTAATCAGCTTACATGCGCATACATTACATTCATATATCATAAACATTGATAAGACACATTTATTGCATCATACAATTCATGCAACAATAACTTTGTGTTTCAGCTAATATTCTCACCCTTTTCAGGATAAGATTAACAGCTACCATTAGCAATGTTCAAAGATTTCAGATACAGTTCAGATACACTCCAGACACAGAAGTCATTCTGATACTTATTCAGATTTCAAGTCAAGATACAGTCCAGATACGCTCCAGATACGGATGCCATTCTGATACTCAGTCATATTCAACTTCAAGATACAGTACAGATACACTCCAGACACGGAAGTCATTCTGCTACTTATTCAGATACAGTCCAGATACACTCCAGACACGTAAGTCATTCTGCTACTTATTCAGATACAGTCCAGATACTCTCTAGACATGGAAGCCATTTTGTCGCTCATTCAGATTCAGACTCCAGATACAGTTCAGAGACGCTCCAGATACGGATGCCATTCTGTCACTTATCCTGATTCTCCCCAGCTTAGATACGCTCTAGACACGGATGCCATTCTGGCCCTCGTTCAGATTTCACATCCTTGATACAGTACAGATACGCTCCAGACACGGATGCTATTCTGTTTCTCATTCAGGTTTCAAGTCTCCAGATACGGCTCAGATACGTTCCAGACACGGACACCATTCTGATACTCATTCTTCTGACTCACGACTGCAATTCAACAAACATTCTTGGATGACATCTAAAAGCCCATCTCTAACAAGATTCTATCACCTCTCCAAATGGCATCTTTAAGCCCATTCCCTCAATTACACTTTGTCAAGTGCAAATTTACTGGCACTCTAGTGTCCAATCATCTTTTACCTTCGAGTCACGAACGACAAAACTCGCCAATCTAACTCTTCAGGTTCAAGAAGATTGAACAGGGGCAGATGTTGTACCCCAAAATTTTCCCTCTCATTTATCAAGATTTTTCTCAAGACTCCTTGGATCAAGACAAGATTAGGGTTTTGCTCAGCTCAAGACATCTCCTTGCACTGATAACCTAAAATTAGGGTTTGAGTTTGCACAAGGATTTTTGGACCATCAATGCTTCATGTGACTTTCATACACCATCTTGGACCCCTAAGATTGCTCATACCAAGTTTCAAGCCTTGAATCACATTTTTGCTCAGTCAATTGGACAGTTGACCTAAAAATCAACTGTATTGGGGAAAAAGTCAACCATGGCCAATTCACAGTCAAAATTCATAATTTTTTATCCACAACAACATTTTAGACTCATATGTACCATTTAATCAAGTTTGGATCACAACTCCTCAAGAAATTTGATCAAATCATCAAAAGGGCAAAATGGTCAAAATTAGGGTTTTGACTGAGAAAGGGCAATTTCTGATTTTTAACCTAGCCAATGACCAATTGGGTTCAAAGATGATTTAAAGGACTAAATGGCATCACCTTTACCTAATCACATGGTTCAAAAGATCTCAAGTATATAGGATTGACAGATGAATTTTGTAGTCAACTGATCAAAAGTCAATTATGCACTGAAAAGTCAAACTTTGACTTTTTGGTCAAAATCAAGTGTCAAGGGTCATAATTCATCAAGATATGTCAAAATATGAAACTTGTTGATTAAGAAAACCAATTTTGAAAATTAGGGTTTTGAATTTGAAAATTTTCATAACTTAGAAATTTTCTAAGTATGGAAATTTTCTTATTTTTCCCCAACTTTTCACCACTTTTTCACCATGATGAAATTGGATTCAAAAAAAACTTCCAACATGAAATTTGTAGTACTCCATGAAATCTACAACTTTTATTCACAAAGTTTTCCCAAAAGATGCTTGGATCTCAAGGTATGAATTTGTGAATAGGGGTCCATGAACTAAATAACTTAGTGAAAATTTGCCCTAATTTAGGCAGGTTTTTTGACCCAACTTCATGGACATTTTTCAAAAAGTTCCAAGATGTATATCAAAATGAATTTCAAATATGGATTTTAGATCATGTTGCAAGATTTCCAAAATGTCCAAGAACTCTCCAAGATCATTTGTGGTTAGGGAGAATCGAAGAAGAGAAAATGGCATTTTGTCACTTTTGTTCAAGCCATTTTTACAATGCTTCAAGTTGCAAATCAGATCCTAGAATGCTTGTACCTTGCATTACAGGTCCTAAATCCCTTATATACTCCATAATTAAATGATAACTCAATGGATAATGGCTTTGTTTTGGCTTTTGAAGCATTGCACAAAGAATAAATCCATAAATGGCATAAAGGGCACATTGCCATTTTCATAAAGCATGCTTTTACAAACTTTATCAGCCTTGAGCCTTGGACTTGTTCCTTTTGTGCAAGCATTGTCCACAGATATCAGGCATGGTTTACCAACTCTTGCAGCTCACAAGATAGCCAAGTACAGGCCTTTAGAATAGTCACTTCAACCTTTCTTCAAAAACAAGAAAAGTGGCCAAAAGTAAAAAACTTGTACAAGCTGATAAAGGGAGGGCTTGGCCTCATTCAAAAAGAATTCACAAACTTGTTGCAAGCTAGCACACGAAGGCATAATCTCTGAAACATTCAAAATCTCCCAAAATACAAATTTCTGCCCAAATAGGGTAGCTTCTGCAAAACTCTTGCCATCCAAGCCTTTGCACTGCAACTGTGTGCCCTATTTCAGACATTACCATTTTCAAACTTGAAGGTTGCAGGTTGACTTCTACAAGGAGTTTCAAGCATCCTCAAGGCAAGCTAAGCATTTGAATAGCTTGAGGGAACTTCAAGGAAGCTCACACGATCCTTAGGCCTCACTCAAAGTCCCAACATTGCCATATCCAAATCCAGCTGAAAGAGGTATTTTTCAAAACTTTATCTCTCTATTCAGGCATCCTCAAGCCACGATTTGTGAAGCAAAAATGTAGTCTCTAGCACGGTGAAGCTGTACATATGCATAGTTGTCATTTATTTAAACTGAGCTAAGAGAATTTGAATGTTGAACATGCTGAAAAAACTAGGTCAGAAATTAGGGCTACTGAAATTCTCCCTGGTCTTTGAGAGTTAGATTATGAATTTTATATCATTGAAATCGTGAGATTCCAAGCTACATTTTTTATGTTGCAAGTTTTTGTTTTTGTGCAAAGAATAGAGAGTTACAGGTTGAAGGCAAGAACGCGCGCAAATGGGAGAAGCTGGAGGACAGGGACGACTGTCCTGGGCCTGGCGCGCCTGGGCCTTGTCATTTCTACTTTCCACACCCCCTGATCCACTATTTGCACCCCTTTGCTTATTTTGTATATTTTTTATATTTTCTTTTCATTTTTATTTTTATTGATTTTATTTATTTTTCTGAACCATAAAAAATCATGAAAAATATTTTCTTTATTTTTTTTTGCATTTTATTTTTTTTATTTTTTTATTTTTGCATAAAATAATAGTTTATTAGGTTAATATACCTTATTTTCTTATTTATTTGTAAATACATCTAATAAATACCATACATTTTTTTATTTTATTTTATTATTTCACACGTAAAATATTATTTTCATACACATTTTAATTTTTAATATTGTATATAATATTACTTATATTTTTCTTATACAAAAAAATAGACAAAATAATAATAGAAAGCATAATTTTCTTTTAAATCAAAAAACTAGGGTTTTACCCCTTTCAAAAATAACAATATTATTTTTATTATTTTTAGGACTTAAATAAACTTATTTTCTCATACATAAAACAATTACAAACATTTTGCATAAATACATTTTATTTGCATATTTAAATAATTGTGTATTTATTTATTTATTGTACAATAATTCAATTGGGTTGTAATAGTATTTTAGGGTTTTATTTTGTGCAAATATCCCCATTCAAAAACTTGTATCCCCCCTCCCATAATAATTGTTGTAATAGTTTAGTTTACTTTTACGCAATTTATTGCTTTCATATACCATGATAGTAAATTAGGGTTTGCATGATAAGACAAAAATCAAACAAATAGAATGACTTAGTCCAGGACAATCAAAATGCATGAAAATGACAACAAATTGCACACAAGCACCCTTAGAGTTTCACCCACTTGGTTGCCTAATAAAATGGCCATGGTATGCATGCAAAGTACCTTGGCAAAATAATACAAACAAATAAGATCATAGTCCCTCGATGACGCTATCAAAAGGTTGCCTAAAAACAAATGATCTTGGTCCCTCAAACAAGCTAAGATACTTGGCACCATTGCTATCATGGTCATACGATGACCCACGCCCGTCCCGTTTAACATCCAAAGATAGGGTTGTTTACCAAATCAATGGTAAATCAACAATGTCAAAGGAATAAAAATGTATAGGAAAGACATTTGAGTAGCTAGATAGCTTCTAGTTACTTGATCAATTTGCAAACAATCCTTGCTATTTTCAAAAACAAACACACACATTTAAAAACATTTTCAAACATCTTTCAAAACATTGAAACATTTTTCAAAAGACAAACATCTTTGTATACATTCTTACGAACGAGAATCATTACAAAGATTGCCTAAACGATGGCCTCTTTTCAAAATACTTTCAAAACCACACAAAGCACCATTTCAAATAATTTCAAAAGCAAAGCAAGTGATCTAAACAAGTAACTAAGAGCCAATGGAAAACCATGGATGAAAAGGGTGCTAGCACCTTCCCTTTTCATAATCTACCCCCCGAACTCAAGAAAACATCTCAAAGGTCTTTCCTGTGCTTTTTTACCTTTCTTTTTGGATAAAATAAAAGTCGGTGGAGACTCTTGCTAAACCGCGACATTTGCAAACACAAACGCAAAACCTCAAGTCAGTTCTCCCACCGTATCACAATGAAGATTTCCCACATCCTATAAACGCGGACATAGTTAAAAAATAATACACATAAGAGACCCGTTAGGTTGACACACCTAAGTAAAAAAGGGCATCCCAGCAAACCAAAAGGTTTGGACAAAAATTAGGGATATATACAAAAGATTGTACACCCGACAAGTTGAAAACCCGAAAGGGCGACTTGGGCAAAAAAGGGTATCCTGGTGGACCAAAAACCCGAAAGGGCGG
The DNA here is from genome assembly GCA_948472305.1 of Vicia faba. Lineage (NCBI taxonomy): Eukaryota > Viridiplantae > Streptophyta > Magnoliopsida > Fabales > Fabaceae > Vicia > Vicia faba. The sequence goes on along the minus strand of OX451736.1, from coordinate 1,261,287,870 downwards.
TTCAGGAAAAAATTAAGGATTAAAAGCGTACGACTATGTCCCATGAAATCAACACGGTCAATACTATCACCAAGGTCCAAGTTCAAATGGTCCAGGATCAATCCAATCAACTTCGATCAACGGTAAGGGACGTTCAAAGACATTGGGGCAATAGTAAAGCTGAAAGGCAATGAGATCATTTCACATGGTTTTTTTTTTCATTCTCAATTTTGTTTTCTGTTCGACGATTTCCTTTTACTAGGATTTCTGTCTCAATACAATACACTTTGAAGTACAAATTTTTTTGTCTCTGTTTTTGAATGCAAATTTGTCCGATGACTAAAATTGAATGAATATATGCATATGAACATAATTAAAGCTATTTGGAACATGTGTCCTGCTAAGCAGCAGCCTCAAACAGGGCATCGGTGCACAACTGCAGTAAGCATCCCTTTAATGAATATGGAGTAGCCCTACAGAGTTATCTCACCATCATTATCCACACCAGGGCGTTGGCAATAAACCTTTCCCAAACGGAGTTGCCCGCAAAATATCCTTGCACGGGATGATCCTTGGCCAGAGTCTCAATCTCTTGACAACCTTTTTCCAGCTAAAGCCTAGGGGATCTCTTCTTAAAGGGAATCCATCTCCTTAGCAGATTTTATTCCCCACAGAGTTATCTCGTCATCATTATTCCTATAGGAACGACCCCAATGCAACCTTTCCCCAGCGGAATTGCCTACAAAAATTTCTTCACAAAGGATAAACCCCCTGCCAAAGCCTCAATCTCTCGACAACTTCTACAAATTTGAAGCTTAGAGGTCTCTGTCTAAAAGAAATTCATCTCTTCAGCAGGATTTATTTCCCCAACAGAGTTATTTCCCCAGGCCAAGTGCAAATTCCTCAAACGTACAAGACACCCGATTTCCCCAGTCGAGTAAGCACTTCCCGTTGAGTCCAAAATTGCCCAGATAATCCCATTATCCCCAGTAGAGTATATCTCCTAACCAGGGTTTTCTGTCCCCAGTGGAGTATATCTCCCAACTAGGAGTTTTTATCCCCAGTGGAGTATATCTCCCAACCAGGGTTTTCTGTCCCCAGTGGAGTATATCTCCCAACCAGGAGTTTTTATCCCCAGTAGAGTGTATCTTCCAACCGAGATTTTATTCTCCAAGTTGAGTCTAGCTGAATAAACACTCCCCACTGAATCCATCTTCCCCAGCGGAATACATCTTCCAACCAAGATTCTATTCCCCCAGCGGAGTACAAATCCCTCAACGGAACCCAAATTTCCCATTTGAGTCTGAATCGCCCAGCTGAGTACATCTTTTCCCACCAAGGTTATTTTCTCCAAAACAGAATCTATCCTCCCCAGATGAGTCCATCATCCCCAGCTGAGTATATCCTCCCCAAGATAACTCGACCTCTCCTAACTGAGTCTATACTCTCCAATTAGAATTTTCCCTTCAAATAACCGCAAATCACAGGGCCACAACCCCTAATACCTAGTAAAGTATTCAACAAAGCCTTTATTATTACCCAGAAATGCTATGAAGCCTGGATCCGACCAGATATTAGCACAATTTTCAAGTTATATTGAAGCCTGGACCCGACCAGATAACAGTTTGACTTCTTGAGTTACTGAAGCCTGGATCCGACCAGATAACAATTGATCTCATTTCTCAAAAAGCTATGGAAACTTGGACACGACCAACCCAACTCTTCAAAGATATAGAAGAACCTAAACTTAATCCAACCAAGGTTTTAACTACTTATTCCCAGTAGAGTTTCCTCTTTATTCCCCGACAAAGGACTGAGAAACCTGGATCCGACCAGATATCATTCCTCATTTCCATATTTTCAAGAAAGTCATTGCGAAGCCTGGATTCGACCAGATAGCAATCATCCTCAGAGATTCGTTGTGAAACCTGGAAACTGACTAGATAACAACTAAATCCCCAAGCAGTTCATTTTGAAGCCTGGATCCGACCAGATAATAATTAACTTCATCAGAAATCTGCAAAGCCTGGACCCGACCAGATACCAGCTTTTCAACCAATTTATTGTGAAGCCCGGACCCGACCAGATAACAGTTTTCGAATGATATATTGTGAAGCCTAGACCCGATCAGATAACAGTTTTCGAATGTTATATTGTGAAGCCTGGACCCGACCAGATAACAATTGACCCTGATCCCCAGAAAGACACTATGAAACCTGGATTCGACCAGATAATAGTACAACTTTCCAAAATACCATAAAGCCTGGATCCGACCAGATAACAGTCTTCGAGAAGTTACCGTGAAGCCTGGATCTGACCAGATAACAGTTAATTCACCCTTACCTCCAACAAGTTACTGTGAATCCTGGATCTGACCAGATAACAGTTAACCTCTGAATCCCCAACAAGTTATTATGAAACCTGGACCCGACCAGATAACAGTTTTCAAGAAATTTTCTGCAAAGCCTGGATCCGACCAGATAACAGTTAATTCATCCCTTCCCCCAGTAAGTTGCCATGGAACCTGGACCCGACCAGGTAGCAACCGACTACTTCATCCTCAACAACTGTGAAGCCTGGATCCGACCAGATAACAACTGATCTTTGAGTGATGCCCCCCCAGCAAAAGCAACTTTTCAATAGAATTTGAAGATATGCATATTCTTCATTTCCAACAGGCAATCAAGGATTCAACCTCCGAAGATTTCCTCAGCAGTAGTCAGGGATTTATTTTCCCGGATGAAAACACGCATTTTGCATTCATACATCATATCATGTACATAACAATGCATTTAGCATGATACCATATCTAGTAAGCATCATGTGAGCATCTGCATTTTCCTAACCCCTTCCTCACATGTAAAACAACAAGTTTAGTATGGATCAATATGAGATTTGTGCTGATACTTCTTCCAGAGTTTACCAACATTCCTCCAAATGGCATCTATAATCCCATTCACCGTCCATCTTCGAGTGCAAATTTCTTGGAACTCTAGTGTTCAAACTTCTTTCACCATCAAGTCACGAATGTCGGACCCGCCAATCTAACTCTTCAGGCTCATGAAGTTTGAACAGGGGCAGCTGTTGCACCGCAAAATTTTCCCTCTCATTTCTCAAGGGATCACCCTGGATCCTCAAGTGTTCCTTCATCAAGTCTCCAGGCCTTGAATTACCAATTTTTCCAAGCAAACCATTCACAAGGGCAAAATGGTCATTTGCACGCTGAAAAAGTCTGACTTTGACTTTTGGATCAAAATCAAATCAGAAAAAATCATATTTCATCAAGACATGTTGGAATATGAAGTTTGCTTCATCAAGAGTTTCAAAAGTCAAATCTTACTTTGGAAGTATCAAATTTTAAAGACTTAGAAATTTTTCTAAGTATTTAAGAAACATAACAATTTCAGAACTTCTGAGCCATTGTTCACAGTCAGCAAATTCTGGATGTTCTCAAGACAGAGTTTAGTCAGAACTTCTGAGCCAACGTTCATAACGGTCCTGTCAGAGTTTGCAGAGTTTAAGTCAAAAAAGGTAACAAAGCGTGCTGTAAGTATACTGGAAGTTCTGAAGGATCCCTTAGAACATGCTGAAGTCAGAAGATAAGAGAACCAGAAGATGAGATGCCACACTGAAGCAGAACTTCTAAATCCAGAGTCAAGCAAGGATCCAAAATATCACATGGGAACTCATTTAATACTCACAAACCGCCTCTGAGTCTTTCCACGTGTACCCCTACTGTCTTGGGAAGACAAATTTCAGTGCAAAAGTATACTAGGCCAATGCACTGTCTATACTTTTCCTTAATTCACGCTGCTAAATCCAGCTGAGGCGATGTTAACCATCCAACTTGAATGCAATGAACCACCACTTGTTTAAGCTTACTTCAAGAGAAAGTCATCATCAAGCAGGTGATGTTGGTACCACTTGACCGCCTCAACTGCAAGAGTTTCCCTATAAATAGAACATTATTTGCACACTAAAGTCTCTCTCCCCTTTTACTAGAAAATTTGTGAAAGAGACGAAAGAATTGAGAAAGAAAGCTTTAAACCACTGCAAAATTGCCAAGAACCCAGGAAACTATAAACACAAAATACCAAAATCTTAGCATTGATACATTATATTCAAACTCCATTTTTCCTCAAGTGTTCTTGATTTAAGCCATCCCAGATTCTGTAATCAAACAGTAACACATTCTCCATTCACTTTCACCACAAAGGAGTCAGAATATCACCCCTTTGCCTGCTTCAGAAGTTGCAAACTTCCATCCTGCTGAATACGTGAAGAAGCTACTCAAAACATCACCAGAATTCAAGAACAACCTCCAGTTTACAAAATCCTTTCAAAGTTGCAAGGTAAGTTTTGCTGACTCTCTACATAACTGATTAAGCATTGTCATATTTTTTCATATTCAACACAATGTAGATATTCTGATCCTGAGGATGTACATTTTCTGAAAGTTCATGCATTTGCTTGCCTGAGTAAAAGAAATCCCAGTTCAGAGTTTCATAAAGAAAATAGGACTCAGAATTAGAACTAGCAAATACATGTTGCCTCTGATTCCTGCTTCTGATATTTCCTGAAATATTATCATAACTATTATGCATGCAACTTCTGTTCTGTAAATGACTAAGCTGCAGATGTTCTGATTGGCCAGGAGAGAGGCAAAGTTCTGACAGTTGCGTTAGAACTTCTGAAAACTTCTAAATTTTCAGAAGGTCCAGAACTTCTGAACTTCCATATTTTGCTAACATGTTTCTGTTTGTGCAGCAAGCTAACGTCAGAACTTCTGACCTCTTCTACTTTGCGTTGGTTATGTTTTCTTCTCTTTTAATCTTTGCCATTATATTATATTTTATTTCTAATCAAAAACAAAAAACACCAAAAATATTTTACATTTGCATGATATATTTTCTTTTAATATAATATAAAAAAGACAAAATATTTTCTTAAACTAAAGTTATTTTCTTTTTTGAACAGACAAACATTTTACATTTCCTGTACATTCTTGTCTATTTCAATATGGTTGTAATAAGTAACCTAGAACTTTAACTTGCAACCACTACTCATAAAATATGTACCCCCATCCCCTTAAATGTTGTAATAGCATAGGACTTTACCTTTCCGCACTGTTATTGCTTTTAATATATGCTAGTAATTAGGGTATATGATAAGATATAAAAATTGACAAATAGATCACCCTAGTCAAAGACAAATTATGCATGCAATCAAATACACTCGCACACTTACACCTCTAGGGTAATTCCACTTGTTGCCTTACAAAAATGGCCATGTTATGCATGTGGGATGTCTTAGCACAAACAAATCGAAAAAGATCATAGTCCCTCGATGACGCTATCAGAGTTGCCTTTCAAAATGATCTTAGTCCCTACAGAAAAGTGCTAAGTCATTTCACAACATTGCTATCATGGTCATACGATGACCCAACGCTCGTCCCTTCACATCGAACGATGGGGATTCTTATCAAATCAATGGTAAGGTAGCAACATCTAAAGGAGGAGGAAAAACACATCCAAAACCTTTCGAGTAGGTAGATTACTTTTAGTTACTTGCTCAATTTCAAAAACAAACATCCTTGCTATTTTCAAAACAATCACATACACTTTCAAAACACTTTCCAAACATGAAATATTTTCAAAAGCTCAACACTTTACATACATTCCTACGAACGAGAATCATTGCAAAGTCCGCCTAAACAATGGCACCTTTTCAAAATACTTTCAAAACCACACAAAAGCACGACTTTCAAACAAAAAGAAAGTGATCTAACAAGTAACTAAGAGCCCATGGAAAAAACATGGATGGAAAGGGTGCTAATACCTTCCCTTTTCATAATCTACCCCCCGAACTCATGAAAACATCTCGAAAGGTCTTTCCTGTGCTTTTTCACCTTTCCTTATTGGATAAAAGAAAAGTCGGTGGCTACTCTTGCTAAACCGCAACATTTTGCAAACACAATCGCAAAACCCCAAGTCAGTTCTCCCACCGTATCATAGTATGCCCACTAGAGTGAGTGCCAAAGGTACCTTCATGTAGCTTAACCATGATCTTCGCAGCCTCAATCTTGTCCACACAACGGAGCAGAATAGAATCATGATTACGTTTGTACAAGATGCCATTACTTAGGAAGAACTTAGCAGAGAATCTCCTTAAGAACTTTTTGTCATTGATTGAAGCTCCTTCTGGATATTCTTGAGCCTCGAGATACCTTTTGACTTCATGAAACCAAGGTTGGTCCACTACTTCTTCAGTATTAGTCTCGTGACAGTGTGCTGGTTCGTCCATTCGTTCAATGGTGATATGGGGAGCCTCGTTATCCCAATTAAGTTTAAACATAGATGACGTTGTGGCTAGAGCATCTACTAGCTGATTTTCTTCTCGCGGGAAATGCTTGAAGGTAATCTGCTCAAAATGTGGTAAAATGTCAAAACATGTTCTTTGTAAGGGATGCGGTTTGGATGCTTAGTGTCTCATTCTCCTTTGATCTGACTGATGACCAAAGTTGATTCTCCAAATACAACTAAATATTTGATTCCCAAGTCTATGGCAGCCTTGAGATCAAAGATGCATGCTTCGTATTCCGCCATGTTGTTCGTACAGTTGAAGCAAAGTCTGGAAGTAAAAGGAGTATGACACCCTTCTGGAGATATGAGTACGGCGCTGATACCATTACCAAGTGCATTGGATGCCCCATCAAAGAACAGGGTCCATCGAGATCCTTGTCCAGGTCCGTTATGTGGTCTGATTTCTTCACAATTGTCTAATGTCATAATGTCTTCGTCTGGGAATTCAAACTTCATGGACTGATAATCTTCTACAGCTTGATGAACAAGATGATCAGCTAGCACGCTCCCCTTTATAGCTTTTTGGGTAGTGTACTGTATGTCATATTCTGTTAGGATCATCTGCCATCTAGCTATCCTTCCAGACAGAGCAGGCTTCTCAAAGATGTACTTTATCGGATCCATCTTAGATATCAGCAAGGTGGTATGAGTCAACATATACTGTCTTAACCGGCGAGCAGCCCATACCAGAGCACAACAAGTTTTCTCGAGCAGTGAATATCTGGTTTCACAGTCGGTAAACTTTTTGCTCAGGTAGTAAATAGCGTTCTCTTTTCAGCCAGACTCGTCATGCTGCCCCAATACACACCCCATTGAGTTCTCTAAAACGGTCAGATACATGATCAGTGGTTTTCCCTTGACTGGTGGCATCAAGACAGAAGGATCTTGTAAATACTATTTGATTTTGTCGAAAGCAATCTGACATTCGTCATTCCATCTGACTACTTGGTCTTTCTTCAACAGTTTGAAGATTGGTTCACAAGTAGATGTTAGGTGAGAAATAAATCTGGCAATATAGTTTAGGCGTCCCAAGAATCCTCTGACTTCCTTCTCAATACAAGGAGCAGGCATTTCTTGTATCGCTTTAACCTTGGCAGGATCAACCTCGATGCCTTTGTTGCTGACTATGAAACCTAAGAGTTTACCGGACCAAACTCCGAATGTGCACTTGTTTGGATTCAACCTTAGTTTGTACTCCTTCAATCTCACAAACAGCTTTTGCAAGTGATCAAGGTGCTCCTCTTCAGTTTGTGATCGGGCTATCATGTCATCTACGTAGACCTCTATCTCATGATGTATCATATCATGAAACAAAGCTACCATGGCGCGTTGATAGGTTGCCCCGACATTCTTCAGTCCGAATGGCATCACTTTGTAGCAGAACTTTCCCCACTGTGTAACGAATGTAGTTTTCTCCATGTCCTCAGGTGCCATTTTGATCTGGTTATAACCTGAGAATCCATCCATGAAAGAAAACACTTTATGATGGGTTGTATTATCAACCAGGATTTCGATACGGGGAAGTGGAAAATCATCTTTAGGGCTGGCCCTGTTTAAATCTCTATAATCCCTACACATTCGTACTTTACCGTCCTTTTTAGGCACGGGAACAATGTTGGCTACCCATTGAGGATAAGAAGTGACAGCCAGAAATCCAACATTGAACTGTTTCATAACTTCCGCTTTGATCTTTTCTGACATGTCAGGTCTCATGCGGTGAACTTTTTGTTTCACTGGTGGACAATCTTCTCTTATGGGTAGACGATGTACCACGATGTCTGTATCAAGTCCCGGCATGTCTTCGTATGACCAGGCAAAGATCTCAACATAATCATGCAATAGCTGAATTAGACGCTTCTTAACACTCGGCTCTAAATTGGCACCCACTTTGATTTCCTTTTTATCCTCCTCGGTACCCAAATTGATTGTATCCAACAGCTCCTCATGAGGCTGAATAGCTCTTTTCTCTTATTGTAAGTCTGGCCAATTCCCCTGGCACTTGACAATCTTCCTCACCTTCGTACTCGGCTTGGTAGATTAGGTCTTCAAAGTCACTGAAAGCTATAGTAGTATCGTTACCCATGGGATCCAGAATGGAGGGGTACCTGCATTTGTGAGTGTGGGTGTGTGTAAGGGTATAACCATCTTTAAACAATAAAATGTAAAAGAAAGACAATGAGCACAAATGGTTTATATGTGAAAAAGCATCCATGATTCATTGAATGTCATATGAAGATGAAATAAAAACCCTTACAAATGGACCATTGTGCCTCGGGTAAGACACAAGGTTTTTAAAGTGCGAATTGTTTATGAATATTACAAGTCCAACAGAAATGTTAAAGATAAATTGCTGAGAGATGAAAGTTATTGGGACAAAGTCTCTGGCTTCCCAGTTGCGAAGTCCTCCGTTGACAGTAGGAAATATCTAATCTTCCAAGATTCCATCCTCTTCATTGTCTTCTACTGCATTGACTTCTTGGTTACTAATCTTCAAAGGTGGCCCTCCAGCACGAGCACGGTGCACAGCCTTCTGAGCATTTGAAGTAAACCCTAAGCCAAACTTGTCTGATTTATAAGGGATGTCCGGAAGCTTCCCCTAGATGGTGCATCCACCCTCTTCCACTACTGCCTTAGCGTCCTTAAGATATGACATCCGCAGTGGAGGTCTTGTGATCTTAGGAATCGAGGATACTACCTTGGTTGTCGCTACTTCTTGAGAGACCTCCTCGAAATGTTGGAAAGGGGTTTCAATGAACTCGCCATCCAACTCCACATATCAGAAAGAATTCAGATGACTAATCATGTACTCCTCTTCTCCATGGACAATTATGATCTTTCCTTGGACCGGGTATTTCAGCATCTGATGTAATATGGAGGTGACAACACTGGCATTGTGGATCCAGGGACGTCCTAACAGACAGGAATAAGAAGGACGAATGTCCATCACATAGAAGGTTTAATTGAAGTATGAGTTCCCACCTTTATCGGGATGTCCACCTCCCCGTGGACCATCCTCTTCGAGCCATCAAACGCTCTCACAATTATGTTATTGGGTTTCAATGTCAACCCTTTGCAATCCAATCTATCAAGAGCTTTCTTTGGTAAGACGTTCAAAGATGAACCAGTGTCTACCAAGACATGGGCTAGGGTTGTTCCTCTACACTCCACAGAGACATGCAATGCCTCGTTGTGCTTTCTCCCTTTGGGTGTCAAATCAACATCAGAGAAACCCAGGCCATTATCGGCTGTCAAACTGGCCACACATTCTTGGAATTGGTCAACAAACGTCTCTTGCGGCACATGAGCTGTCTTCAGAAATTTTACCAGAGCTTTCGCATGTGCCTTAGAGCACAACAACAATGCTAGCATGGAGATCTTGGAAGGGGTTTGCCTCAACTGTTCAACCACATCATAATCACTCTTCTTTATTATCCTCAGGATTTCTTCCATTTCCTTCTTGGATGTTTCAGGGATAGCTAGTGATTGAGCCTTCGTCCGGACAGGCTCTTCTTGAATGCTTTTTCCTTTATTCTCAGTAGTAGAGGTGTTGGTAGGGACAACAGCAGGGATCGTGTCATCTTTGTTGGTAGGTACACTTGCAGGTATAATCACTGGTGCAGAGGTAATCTTCGGAACGGCTACGGGTCCAAAAACTGCCTTTGGAGGGGAAATCTCTGGAGAGAAGATTCTACCACTACGGGTAATCTTGCTAGTTCCGGAAATGTTACTGATGTCAGAATTTTCTTCTTCGGAGCTCTCTTCTTCGGCAGTCAGTTCACCTTGTTTGATACCATGGTAGTAGATTTCTCCACCATAATTCCATGGTATTGTTTTATCTGACTCATACGGGACCGGCCCGAGCATTATGATCTTAAGTGGAGTAGTTTTTGGAGCAGGTGTAATCCTAACGGGTCTTTTAGGGGCCCTGGAAGGATTGGCGGAGATGGTTATGATTGAAACTTCTTTAACATGAATATGTAACACGGGAGCATTCTCAAATAGAATTTCTTGGTTATCAATCAGGAGTTGCGTACCTGTCTTCAACAGAGGGCAGTCGGCGGGTGAGGATAAGCAATGATGGCAGTCTTCCTTACATCCTGGGAAATTACCAGCTTTTAACAAATTCATCTTACTGATCGGGAGCAGAGTCAAAAGTTCATCTACTGTAGCAACAAACAAATTTTCCTCAACATCGTTAGCATTGTGACCATGCCTAGGCATCGGAGCGGAAATGACATTTGGTTTCTCAGGTGCATCAAACTCAACTTCCTTTGCATCTATTAGGTCTTGAATTTTGTTCTTCAGATCCCAACAATTGTTAGTGTCGTGCCCTGGACTTTCAGAATGGTATGCGCATATGGCATTTGGATGATAGTGAGGGGATGCAGTATTGGGATTCTTTGGGGCCTCTTTTAAAGTTGCTAGATTCAATTTCAGAAGATGTGGTAGAACTTGGGCTAGAGTCATATTAATCCTGGTGAATTTCCGGACTGACCTTTCCACCCTTGGCTGGTTATTTCTTGGCTGGTCGGATGCGGGCTTTGGGATCATAACGGACCCCACCACTGGTCGGCGTTCAGTTCTTCCTTGATTCCTATGTGAATAAACAGCAAATACTTCCTTCTTCCCCGTGAAGGGTTTTTTCACAGTTGTAGAGGCAGACGAATCTTTCTGAATCTTCCCACTTCTTATACCAGCTTCCACCCTCTCGCTGGTTAAAATCAATTCAGTAAACTCTACAGAGGAACTTCCAATCAGATGATTGAAGAAAGGGCCCGATAGAGTTCCCAAGAACATGTCCACTAATTCCCTTTCATACAGAGGGCGTTGCACTCTTCCGGCTAGATCTCTCCACTTTTGCGCGTAATCTTTGAAGCCTTCATTTGAAACCATAGCCATAATCTAAAGTTGAGTACGGGTAGGCGCCAAATCGGTATTGTACTGGTATTGTTTATAGAAAGCCGCGGCCAGGTCTTCCCAATTATGGACGTCGACCCTTTCTAATTGGTAAAACCAATCAAGTTGCGTTCCTGATAAACTGTCTTGGAAAAAGTGGACCCACAAGTCTTTATCGGCAGAGTGCGGCTGAATCTTTCTGACATATGATCGGAGGTGCATTTTGGGACATGACACTCCATCATATTTTGCAAATAAAGGCACTTTAAACTTTGGTGGGATCACAATTCCTGACACTAGCCCCAACTCTTCAAAATCTAGACCCGGTACTCTCTATATTTCCATAGCGGTTAAATGCTCTTCAAGGTGTTTGTACTTGTCATTAGTCGGTGGGTATTGTTATTCAGAATAGTCCTCTTCTTCTTCAGAGTCTGACGGAACTGCCGTTTCTTTTCCTTTTCTTTCTCCTTCATCAGATGTTTCTGGAAAATCTAAGGTCCTTCTAGCTTGTCCCTGAAATCTTCTGCCCATGATTACCACACCAACTGGCTTCTTCTCTTTCTTCTTTTTCTCTTTCTCTTTTTCCAGCAGAGTCTTCAGGTCCTCTTGCCCCTTGGCTAAGGTCATGAGTAACTGTTGAAATTGTGTGTGTTTGAGCTTGAAGGTCTTTGACCTTCTGTTCGAGATCCATCTTACTGAAATAAATAGTAGAGAGATGAGGAAACTTATTGCAAAGACCTGTTTATGTTTATGATGAATGATATGTATTCATGCAATTCTTTCAAGGATTTAAAAATTCAAATTTGTTTCAAACAAAAAGAAACACACGTTATATTAATAAGATAGAATTTGAGTACATCAATGCCCCTTGGGCAAAATTCTAAGATAAAAAGACATTGCGCATCCTCTTTGGTGCAATATAGGTATTTAGAGTCTGCTCCTCATGAAGTAGCCGAGTGAGTTCCAAAACCTTCTTCTCGCTTGCATAGAATTGGGCTTCGAAGGTATCACACTCTCCTTTGATCTGTATCCAATCCCTTTGTAGGTATTCGAGTGATGTAGGAATGTCAGGATGTAGGATAGTGTATGGAACTTCTCCCTCCTTAACAGGCTCAATAATCACTGGGAGAATGGAAGGATAAGGTACCATAAGAATTTGAGCGCGGGTTTGTACCCACTTGAGGTAAGGCTCAAGAGGGATGGAATTCTTGTGTCCCAAAGTCTTGCTATCTACCTTGTTTAGCATTCTCCAAGCTCGGATGAATTTCTGGCGAAGTCCTTGATTGTCATTGTCGTAGTCGAAAACCAAACCTTGAATCAACATATCATGTGGGCCATCCCTTCGGGCATAACCAAACTGTCTTAGAGCTAAACATGGGTTGTAGGTGATGCCTCCCCTAATTCCAAGTAGAGGGACATTATGGAATTCCCCACAACGGTCGACAATGATAACATTCTCTTTGGATCGAGAGCACCAATGAATATATGAATGTTTAAGCGTCATTAACCTTTGTGACCACCTCAAACCTTGCTCATTCTTTAAGACTGATTGGGGAAGATGAGAAATAAACCATCTTGCCAGGAGAGGAGTGCAACACATAAGAACACCTATTTTCCTCATTGTACGAGTGTGAAAAGAGTGT